>JANAVB010033019.1:225000-686026 GCA_029216955.1 Iris pallida
TGTTCATGATTGTGTATGTGTTGTTTGATACTTTGTGTATCTGCTGCAGATGCTATAGGTGCTGTTGTAAATGCTGTATTTTTTTTAATTTTTTTTTCCAAATTTAGCGACGTTCAGCGACGTTTAGCGACGTCCAGCGACGAACGTTAACGTCGCTAAGTAAGTATCGGAACGTCGCTAACTGTGATAAACACCGTCGCAGATCATCACTAAACGTCGCTACATACGACGTCGTTAAACTTCGCTATGTGTCGGTACTGTAGCGACGTAAAAACGTCGCAGAACGTCGCCATTTGGCTCGCAAGCCAGGTCAGCATCGATGTATGTAAAGCTACACGTCGCTAGGTCACGTCGGTAACTGCAGTCGTTTTACGTCGCTGGTAGTCGCTGAATTAGCGACGCGGATGCGTCGCTAAGTGTCGTCGCAATAGCGACGTATTGCGACATCGTGTTGTTTAGCGACTAGGTAAATCGCGACTACGTCCAAACGTCGCTAAATACGTCGCTAATTGAAATTATCGACGTATTTTCCCTAGTTAGCGACGTCCTGCGACGTCGCTGATTAGACAGATTTTAGTAGTGTGCGGATATTTATACGACAAGTGCGAGTACGTACATATGTGATATTTATTTATTTAGTTATTTTACATAAAGAGTTTATTTTAGGTTTCGTAAATATAGTAAATAGTTTTGTTTTCGAAATACATAAAGAGTAAATAATTTGTATATAAATATTTTTCCGCAAAAATTTAGTCAAATGTTTTATTTTCATTACTATAAAAATGCTTTTCATTTATACAAGTATAGGTAATGATTTAAAAAATGATATTTTTCTCTTTTTATGTACTATACTAGAAAAATATGTTTTATGTAAAATTCTATTTATATGCCATTAAATGAAATTTAGTTCATTTATATATAGTGAAAATTTGAAATTATTTTATCTTAATTTAAATAAAAAGCTATTTTAAAATTATTTTCTATTAATATTTAATATTTATAGTGATTTTCGAAATTAATTATTATTGTTATTTATTACAAAGATATTTCAAAATTTATGGATTTAATGTTTAATCATTTATAGTAATTTAAATTTAATTTGATATGATTTTATTTTAGTTTAAACTTATGGATATTTATCTAGATACGAATTAGATTATGAATTATCGAATTAATTATTTTTGATTTAAATTAAAAAGACGAATTATCCAAAAGGAGGTTTGAAATTCCTAGTCCATATCAATCTAGGAGTCCACCTCCTATATAAGGAGAGACTCCTTGTTCTTTTTCCATAAATTTCATAAGCTAATAAATTACTCCACCAAAGTGTCGTGCATCGTGTCTGTGTCCAACCTTTTCCGTGTCAGCCGTGACGGCCTCGGGTTCGACCCCGGGTGTCTTTCCAATAGATTATTTTTACACATACATTATCACTCCTGTGTCCGACAATCCCATACACAAATCTACCACTCCCTCTCCTGTTGGACACTCCCCGACACCAACCCGGCGTCGACCTTGCCCCCTCCACTATAGCACCACCCCATCTTCACCCCTCTACTGCCGTCCGACCCCGACTTTGACTTCTCCGAGTTGGCCGACAGCTCCTCCCCACCATCTCCTTCGCCACCACCATGTCCGCCACCACCTTGCACAGTCCCGACCCCGAGCACCTGTGCTCCTCCCCTCGGCGTTACCTTCCTGCTCCCTCGTCACGGCCAACCACGACCACTTTCGGTGAACCCCAATACCATCCCAAACAAACCACCCTCTGCCTATCTCCGCCGGAAATCGCCAACCCCTCCATGACCACCGTCGCCATCACCAAATCATAAAACCCCCCACCACACAAAAGAAGAGACAGAAACCCAAACATAAGCCACCACTCCGACCCACGATCGCCGAGCCGTCCTCCGGATCTCGTCTCATGGCCTCCCTCTGCCGAGCCACGACACTCCGGATCTGCGACCAATGCCCGCCACCGCATCGGCGACCGCCGTTACAGTACAGCTACCAGCGCCCAGGGCTGGCACCGCCTCCATCAGGCGCCGTGTGCGTGCGCGCCACCGCAGCGCCAGGGACTCCTCCGCCTCATCTCGTGCGGGGAGCACCTCCCGGAGCAGCCTTCCTCTGCGCTAGCGCCCGACCTCTGTAAGCATTCTCGTCGCCCCTCTCCCATCTTCTCCCGACCTCCTTCCCTCTCACTCTTTCGACTTTATCTTCTCCCCCTTCGTTCACTTCTCCATCTCTCCTCTTTCTATAAAGGCAGCAGTGCTGCGTTTACTTTATTATTGTTTTGTTTTGTTTTTGTTTGTTTCATTTTTATTTTTATTTTCTTTTTTCTTTTTTTTTCTTTTGATTTTTGTGTGTGTATTTTATTTTCTTCTTTAGAAACAAATAAAGTAGGACATATATTAGCAGTGTTACACTGTATACGTTGTACTTATTATTTGGATTGATAACCAATAATTTTAAATAAAAATATACCTTAAATATTTTTGTAACAAAATATTTTTTCAGGTTTGGCCATATATTTATTTCAAAAAGATTAATTGAAAACCCTAAATAGATTTTTATTATTTCACCTATTTTAAATATAGTTTTTAATTTAAAGGAGTTACTAATATCTTCGAATATTGTTTAAAATATTTTCGTTTATGAAGTATAGTTATTATCTATAAGCATATTTACTCAAACCTTGGCTCTTAGCCTAAATTGATTTATTTTCAATTTTTTTATTATCAAACATATCTTATTAGTAAATATAGTTTTCAAATTTATTATAAAGAGTTTTCTAAAAATTGGTATATATATTATTTAACTAATTTCCTTTCGTTATCTTCATATTCATGACCAATCCCATTATTCATATTCCTTTGCCAATCCTGTACATCCTCCTACAAAACCGAACTAGTCTGACCGTTCCGGACACAATGGAAAAGTTTGTGCCATCATCGGAGGTCATCTTGCGTAGTTGTAACACCGAAGGTTGCCTCTCTCTTCTTGCGTTTGTGGATGAGTACTTCTCGCAAGTCGAGGACAGATTGATCTACCTTTGTATCCGTTTTGTGGGCCCGGGTATCCTGAGCGTACGGGTGCGTAGGTATCGTATTTTCTTCCAGATCTGAGGCTAGTAAAAGCACTTGCTCTCGATCGTTGTAGGAAGACTTTTGGGACTTGCCCTGTCCGTTTGCCGCAGATGGCTAGACACGGAAGGTTCTGTACAACTTTCTATCAGGGGCCTGTGTAACAGTTAACGGTACCCACTGACGGTCAGCAGATTGGACAGTTGACTGGGCTTGTTGAGACCGCACTGCCCTAGACTTCTTCGACTTAGCACCCGAAGGTTCGTAGTAGGAAGAGTCCAAGTTGGAAGCTTCAACATTCTCAATGGGCCGCATGAGGCCTGGTCCGCATGAGAGACGGTTAAAGACAGAGCTTCTGACAGGGCCGCATGGGGCATCCTGTTTGCTGTCAGGACTGGTTGTCACATAGGCCATCTGTCTGCGGCCAGGATTTGCTGCCGCATAGGAAGTCTGCTTGCGGCTAGGATTGGATGCCGCATAGGCAGTCTGCTTGCGGCCAGGATTGGCTGTCGCATAGGCAATCTGCCTGCGGCCACCTTCCTTATGAGGCCTATTGTTAGACTGCATGAGTTTCCCTTGTGCCCCCAAAAGTCCAATATCGTAGTATTTTCTTCTGCCGAATTTGGGGACAGCGGGGTCTTCTACGGTTTGAAGCGAACCCGTATGGAAGCTTTGGTCGCCGTCTTGAGTGGTGAGAAGAGTTTCTTCCAGAGCCTGGCGAGGGGCAGTGGTCTTGGGCCTCCATGTCTTGCGGGTTATTTTTGGGTTGGCTCGCTTCTGTGCTGGACTGGTGCTCCCATCGGAGAGCATTTCTTCGAATGCTTGTTGATCGAAGCAAACAACAAGCATCTGCTGCGTGGAGCCGAGCTTGGACATGTCGGATTGCTTTACCAATTTCTCATCAGTGGAGAAAGAAGTCCCTAGCAGAGTCGCCATCGTGTTTGATTATCAACACAAGAACTACAGAGGAACTATATTGATTGCAAACTTTGAAAGTACAACAGAGAGCCTAGAAAGAAATCCAATGAAACAATATAAGTACAATTTATTTGGTTTTGATTCTGAGGGTGACGGTGGAGGCTTGGGAGAAGTGTAGGAACTCTGCCTTACTCCTTGGACTATCAGACACCGTCTTTGCTCTTGAGAAAATTGCCAGTCTTTTGTATGGGTGTTGTACCCTGCTATTTATAATGATTTCAGAATAAAGCGTATTTTGGGTCGCATAGATGGTCTCGTAGCCACGTGGCTGTAACAGCACATGAAGACTCGGTCTTTGGCTGCCAGCTGGTAATTTATTGAGATTTCTTTGCAGCAAATCTGGGTGGTTAAGATTTGGTCAACTTGACACATGTCCTATCACATAATAGAATCAATCTGCTTGGGTCATTTTGGGCCGCATAGATCTTTTAGTGCTCGGCCATGCTGGGCCACACAAGACTCATGCGGCTCAGGTCGCAGTCTCCCTTAGCCACGTGTCCCACCAGCAGTGCCACCAGTCCGCATGAAGCTTGGGGACTTTTGGGCCGTATAGATCCTGAATTCTGAGCCACATAAGGCTCATGTGGCTCAGGTCGCAGTCACTCTTAGCCACATGAAGTTTGGAGACTTCTGGGCTACATAGATCCTGCATTCGGAGCCGCATAAGGCTCATATGACAGGTCGTAGTCCCCCTGGCCGCATGACACCCCTGCGAACCATGCCTCGGACCGTATGAACTCTCAGACACGTGGGCCCTATGTTTGGTGTCATGACACTTTTTGTCTTTTTTGAAAGGTCACGTCTTATCTTCATCTTTTTGTCAGGATGTGTCAGAGTTGTCAGCTTTGACAGAGTTGTCAGCTTTGTCAGAGGGGCTTCTGCGACTGATCAGCTTGACCGCATAAGTAGCGCTTCCTTCTGCGGCCCAACTCAATTTGATCGCTTTTTAATATAATTAGAGACAACAATGATGGACTGCAGGGGCATTCTGGACCGCCGAGTCTGTCATGCGGCTCTTTCTTCTGCGGACCAACTTAGCCCAAAGTACTCATGCAGTTAGCTTTGTAAATGTGATCCGCATGAACCCTATCTTTTCCATGCTTCTACACACTTCATAGTTGATTATATGATACTCTTTTATCCCTTTATTTTATGGATGAGATTAGTTAGCCTTGGTTTTACTGCATTTACAGCTTATATATGTTTGCAAAAAACAAAATCCTTTATTTCACAAACTTTAAAGAAAAGTACAAGAGTACAATAAATTTTGGGAAAGTACAACTTAGGAATCCGATCTGAAGACGATCGCTTTATCCCTTGGACTATGTGAACTTTGAAGACGATAGCCTCTGAAGAATGCAGCAGCACTTGGACAAGAACTCCTGATCTCTGATGATCTTGAAAAATGATCTCCCCTCTTAATGAAGAACTTGAAACTCTATTTATAGAGTTCTAGAAATAACTGTTTTGTAGTTATTCTGGATTGCGCACAATGGACTGCGCCAGTGACAGACTGCACAGACTGTAAACTGCGCTGGCCTTTGGGCAGTTGCTCGATCGTGGGCTAACTGTATTTAGACGTGTGGCATTGTTTGATTAAAATGCGCTTGGTCGTGTACAGGCGGTTGCCACGTGGCGAGCAATTGATGGCATGTAAGCCACGTAATAAATGTCAGTTATCTTCAAAAAGCTTGATGGATCGCGCCACTTGAATAGCGCTAGCTTCAGACTGCGCTCAGTTCTGATCAATGGATCGTGCTGGAATTTGGACAGCTGGATCGCGCTAGGATTTGGACAGCTGGATCGCGCTAGGATTTGGACAGCTGGACCGCACTGGTGTTTTGACAGCTGGACCGTGCTAGGATTTGGACAGCTGTCCTAGAATGCGGTGCGGCATGAAAAACAAGCAGACTCCTCGCTTTTTGGGCTGTCAGGCTGTCAGTAGATTTGATTTTCTTGTCAGGTAATAATGGCTTTGCCACGTTAGCATAGCGTGCTCGGACAGTGGCGCGGTTCAGTCTCGTGCAGTTGATTTTTGGCGCTGTTCATTGATGGGTGCGCAGTTTGGACTTCTGTGCACTATTTGATGGGTGCAACTTGATTTTTAGGACTTACAAGACCCCCTTTAAAGTTTTCAAAATTTGAAAATATTGAAAGTTTCGAAATACTTTAAATTTCAAACTTGAAATCAAGTTAAGCTTAGGCCTGCGCGTTTTGAGGAATTAATTCCGATTTTTTCGGCGCAATCGGAGGTGACTGTTAGGTTTCTGTGAGAAACTATAAATAGTTTCCTCCTTCGTTCTTTTAAGATTTACTTGCTTTTGAATCCTCATGAAAAAAACTCCTTCGCGCATTTGAGAATTTGTGATTCTCCTACTCCGACTTCTTCTTCCTCCTCTCGTCGTCGACACCCATGGCGCCTAAACGATCGGCCGCTGAGAAGGGAAAAATATCCTGTCGAACCTTTGACTCGTGTTGCACCGCGAGTATCTCATCATAAGACAGGCCACCTCGCTCTTCAAGGTGAATGATGGACAATGATCGAAACCCTTTTTAGGGTTTTTGATGATTTTGAACCTTCATGCCTCTCTCTTTTTAGAGATTGATTGTATTTTCAACCACTTGCGCCACCCTATTTAGGGTTTTGGCTGCATGTACAACAGTTTTCATTTTTATGAAAACTGTGTCTTTGTGCAATCGGTTGGAGAGCGCTGACAGAGTGTTTAGCGCAATCTGTCGATTCACAGCACAATTGGATGAATTGTGTATGAAATTCATTAAAGAACTTTTTAATTTCTTTTACACATACTGATATTTGTCTCTTCATCAATGCAGTTAACCTCAGAGAAGACCCAAACTACGAGGTTCTTGCAGGAACTCTGTCCGAGTCAGAGTTCAAGGAAGATCTTTCACATGTCTCCTTTCCTCAGTATACTTTACCATCATCTCGGCAGGCTGTCTTGATTGCACAAGATAATGAGACCTTATTATGTCTGATGAACGGACAACCTCTACAGACTACTGATACTGTCACACACAAGAAACCTCTGTTTTGTTCGGCGAGGCTTTTGGTAAGAATTCACAGCCGAGGTCTCGTATGGAACAGAGAATCTTCCAAAGGGGCTAGAAAACAATATATCTGAGAGAGATCTCAAGATGTCTTACTCTGTCCAGATACGCTTTTGCGAGCTATCCCAAAAAGATGGAGTGGGACATAACTCCTCTGCAGCAGGCCCGAGTGGGTAACATCTATGTTAAGAAAGGGCCAGACAATAAAGATATATTCTACAGCTCTTCTGAACGACATTGCTCTTTGCTCCGAGGACTAAAACCCGATTGCATCCCACCGGAGGATTCTTTCCTGTTGTTGCCAGTGAGGACCCCAATATTTGCAAATGAGTTTGCAAAGGTAGAAGGGAGATATCCGGACCATGATCTGCGGTTGACAAGTCTTGTGAACCCGGAGAATAAAAGATGGATCTGCGTGGCCAATTGGATATTGGTCCAATTTGAGAGTCAGCTTAAAGAAATTGAACTGTATCAGGCAGTGTACGCCACTGTCTATGGGTTTTCCCCTAATCTACATTTATTCCTTGCGCTGGCGGAAATATATAATTACAGAACCGGGACCTTCATGACGCCGTACGGGGAAATCGGCTTAGCCTTGCATGAAATAAAATACATCTCTAATCTGCCGATGGGGATATCCCATACGAAGAGTTCGTCCCGACGAATGACGAATTGGACAATCTACGTAAGGAAAATGCCGACATGGTAGCTGTCTTCGAAGAGCTACTATGTCATTATAAGATTTGTTCTCTGTATTACAAGAGTGGCACGTCCGGCACTTGCTATTCAACCAAGTGGTTGCCGTATCTTTTTCTTAAGCACATTATTGAGAAGAAAACTAAGGAACATGAGAACTGCAACCTCAACTTCTTTAAACCGCTTAGCAATTGCGAGGTGATAGAATTGATGGAGATGCACAAGGAGATGGACATCAAGATCGAAGATGATCTTCAGTATCCTCCTTTCAAGGAAGGAGACATCATCGAGAGCTTTATGAGGATGGGTTACAGGCCCATGTCAAAAGAAACCCAACTAGCAGGTTTCCTTACTTACTGGCTTCGACGATATGTTATTCCCGGGGCCAGTGCAGTTGACCGCTTCCATCGCGGTGTATTATTTGCTGTCGTGCATCTTGTTTTGGCTACCAGATGGATTTGTTATCAGCAATGACGTACATGATGAACGTCGGACTTTGTCTCTTTGTTGACTCAGTGATCCGAGGAAAGGGCGAAAAGGGACATTTCCTTCGGCTAGAACTGCCGTATACTTATTTATTTGGATGGCTGATTCTACACCATCCTTCTCTGATGAACCCTGCCATGGGGGCGATAAGTGGCAGTTTCTTAAGAAGATACTCCGGATGCAAGTGGGTTTATACTACTTTAAAGGACTGCCGGCGAGCTCTGAATCTCGGCAATGGATGGAACTTTTACTGTGTTCCCCCTCCAGCTGGTTACGAATATATGTTAACGAACCTCGTCGACTCGGTGAGAATGCCGCCTTTGGACAGCCTTTGACTGGCTGAGAATGATTCGGCCATCGCATCTGGTATATCGATTCGAAGACGAGTGTTATCTTGAACCTTATCTTCCAAGTCATTTTGCACGTCAATTCGGCTACGACCAATTCCATGTGGGCAATGCCATGACATGCTTACAGGAAAAAGGTTACTTGATTGATGGAGCCCGTGCTTGGGCCTATTACAACGCCCGGGATACCAAGACAACATTCTCTATGACCACAAAGAACGACCGAGGCCCGCGCATGCTGTACACTTACTCAATCTTCTATACGTCAGCAAATACTTTTGCTGAGAATTTCAATTTGACGAAAAACTTTGCGACGGTGACGTGTTTTAGGAAAGGGGTACCCGTTCTGTTACCTCCCGAAAATGATGAAGAACACGAACCTGCTGATGCGCCTTTAGAGGCTTCAAGGGAGGCTAATTTTCCTGAAGAAGTCTATGAACCGCTATGGGTTTCCTTAAAGGTTGCAAAATCTCCAATCAAGGAGAAGAAAAGAAAGACAGAAGAACCATCTTCTCCTATCTCTAAGAAGAAAACCGCTATTGACTCTTCAGAAAGGGTCACTACCCGATCACAGTCTCGACAACAGGCTGAGTTAGCTCACAGAGAGGAAGCGACGACTCCCACCTCAATCCAAAGACAGACACAAGCTGTAGATGTAGAGAGTCCTGAAGAGCCTCTACGTAGGAAGAAAATAGATTTCATAAAGAAAGCAAACACTCTCCCGATACCCCTCCGCACATCGACCTTGGCTAGTGCTGCCGCTGGGGTTAGGATGTCTTCTCCTACACCTCCTTCTGAGCCTGAGCAGGTGATAGATACACGAGAAGGAACTGCAGGCGGAGAGACTACGGGGACAAGAGATGAGGCTACGGAAGCAAGAGAAAGAACTGCAGCTCTAATTATAATCAATGAGTCAGAATTGTCTCTTGCAATGAGAGCAGTTGATCCTCTAGTTACACCGAGTTTGCGTCGTGCTGAGGAAGATCAACTAATGATCGAAACTCTGGATGGATGTGACTTTGGCTTCCATGATGAAGATCCAGTCGACGCAACTGACGATGAGGAAGCACAAGAAGAGGCAGCAGATGACGAGAAAACACCGACAGAGGATGTTAACATAATTTCGGAAGAGGTTTCTACTGACCAGGTGTAGCTCCCCTTCCCGGAAATACTGAAAATATTTTATTTTATTATTTATTTGATTTAAATGGAGATTTTAGATTTTTTTTAAAATATTTATTTAGTTAATTATTACGGTAGATGATTTTAGCCATGGTTGAGTTTTGAAGTACTAGACGACTAGGATTTGTGGCACGGGAGATGTAGCAGTGTGCCTTGACTAGTGTACTAGGCATGCCCGGGGAAACCTAGCCATAGGGATGTCCTAACTAGGAAAACCAGGCCAAGTTGTGACATGACCATTAAAAATAGTTAATTATTCATTATTAATGTTATTTGACGTCTAGGTGACCCGGGTCGCACCAAACTAGTCAAACTGGATCCGAACTGAATCCAAGTCCAGGTAGGCAGGTAGCGAGACCAAGTACGACCTTGTAGACATGTTTGGTAATTGTAAGTATCTTGTATATATTTTCGGAATTGACAATTATTTTCTAAATATTGTTATAGGTAGATTATAGGTATTATTATTATTATTAAATAGGGCTTTACAGAATTTGTATAAATTTCTGGAGCCAAATAAATGATGTGTTTGATGAGTTCACCGAACTACATTATTGGTCTAATTTCAGTTGTTATTAGGATTTATTATTATTATTTTCATTGTCGATATTATTGAGATATTATTATATAATATTATTCTATTATTCTTGGTTATATTTATTTCGTATCCAATAAATGTTATTATATATGGTCATATTTGTGTACATAGACTCTATACTAGGAATATATGTTAGCAGGATTTATTTGGGTTTTATGGAGGTATATATATATATATATATATATATATATATATATATATATATATATATATATATATATATATATATATATATATATATATATATATATATATATATATATATAGGCATATATATATATATATATATATATATATATATATATATATATATATATATATATATATATATATATATATATTTTTCATAAATTATTAATGTATATATATATAAATAAATATATATATATATATGTATGTATGTGTATGTAAATATGAATATATTATATTTGAGAGTATGGGTATGTATAGATATAGATATAGATATAAAATATATATGTGGGTGTGTATATATATATAGAATTATATATATTTAGAGAGAGAGAACCATATATATATAGAGGATTTGTAATAAAAAAAGAAATAGAAAAAGGATAAAAGAAAAAGAGGAGCAGTAATAGCTCGGCCTGCTCACAGGCCCATCCACTGAGCTTCCCAGCCAGTCCGAGAAGAACACCCCACACCCAATCAATCGAGCCTCACCCATAACAGAACCCACATCAGCCTAATTACAATAGTAAAGCCCAACACCCTACTCTATGTTCAAACTGCATTAGCAACACCAGACCCGAGCTTTATTTCCCAGCCCGACCCCCCTTCAATTCAGTAATACCTATATAAGAGAGAGATCGAGAGAGAAGTTCGCGCAAAACCTAAAACCCTAGCAGCGCCGCGCCCCCCAACCCCAGTCGTCGGGGCGGCCACCCCCCGCCGACGCTCCGCCGTGCACGGCCGAGCCGCGGAGGCAGCGTGCACACACGCGCGCACGGGGATCTTGAGACAGCAACTACAGCCCTGGCCGCCCGACTTCGCGACCCAAGTTCTCTGCCACCGCTCGCTCGTTTTGCGAGCCACTTTCTCGGGTATGTAGACAACCTAACCTACTTCATAACCCGTCAATTAGTTGAGTAGATTTGTAATCGAGTCGACGGGAAATCGAACCAAAGTCGACGTAAAAAACTGTTCATAAACAGAGCGTAGGACAGTCCAAATGTTCATGTTCGGAGACCGATTACGATCGATCTAATACCATATTAGGAATTCCACTTGAACACACTTTTAGATAACATGTAGGGCCTCCTAACCTATTTTGTAGATTTAATTTTCATTAAGTATGCACAGAGAAAACAGATTTCGAAATTCAGTTTTTATCATTAAAAAACCAGTTTAGAAAATTAGAAAAATTGCTCCACACGACGTGCGTCACGCCAATCCGGATGACGTGGTCGCGTACCAAAAGGATCGAAAGCTGCGTAACGGCTTTTTGGTCATGTGGGCTTTGGCAGAATTCAAATTGGTCGCGTGTGCGCGACGAATTTGATGCGTATCCATCAAAATTTACCGTACCGTGCACTTTACAAATTCCTCAATTACTTTGTGCACGCTCATCGGATCGAGACAAAACTTGCGCCAACAGAACCATATCGTTTTTTTGGTCCTGTATGCCAAGTTTGGTCCAATTCTGAGACAGTTGAATCCGACGTTGTTTTGCGGGCCCCACGGCCCCACTCAACGGGCGATTTTATGCACGGCCCGCCGGAATCCAACTTTGGACATACGGTTGGGTTCGTATCGGAAAACTGGATCCATAGACATGTAGTTTGACGACTTTAGAGACCGTTGACTCTGGTACGCTTTTCGGTGCAAAGCGGGTCCAACGGCGGATATCGTTTTTGCCCGAAATTACAGTTTTTCCCCTGTGTCCAAAATTGGACTTAAGGACAGGCAATCCTAACTAATTTGACTATTCTGAGAACGTTGGTACTATTTATTTCAGCATCCGGAGACTTTTGCATGTGTTGACTGATTGTGGCTCATTGAGTGGTATGGTATTTTGGTTTCTCCAGCTAAGGACCTCAGGCAAGTGCACTTTCTGATTGCTTTCCAATTCATAGTAGTCTTTTCATTTCATGTCTATACATATATCTTGCTGCTTGTTGACATGCTCGTCACACGGAGTTGTCGGGAGGATAAATATCTTAGTATACATGTGGACTACCCAGAAATATTCTAATATGTCTATTCTTGAACGATAGCCGCTGCACACGACACGTGCAGTGTGCCGGATTTTACCTCCTAGTCGTTCACATGTTGAAAGGATATTTCACACCACCTAGATAGATGTCTTTTATTAGTTTTTCCTTGTTTACTTCTCTATCGTGCTATGTCATCAGTTTTCTTACAACTTTTATGTCTCATATGCTATTTTCATGTCTTGTTAATTCTGTTATGTTTTGCATTGTCGTCGGTTTGTGTACTTGTTCCATTCCTGATTGGAAACCAACATTTTTCAGGTTTAGCCGCTATCACTCTTAGTACTGGGGAGGACTTGGGTATGCTGAAGACAACCTAGAAATAGATAGCAATGTATTATTTTTATTAATTGTAAAACTTGTATTTTCCTTTAATATTAAATGTTGTAACTGTTGTAATGAATTAGAAATGTGAATGAGCAGCAAATGTGATATTCTGAGCATTTATTTCTTGCGGGCTTGACAGCGTTCTACCGCCGACTCTGCGGCGTAGGCTGGCTTGGACACGTCTCGTATCCGAAAAGCGGGTACGGGTCGCGACAAAATTTTGTGGTGGCCTATGCAGGTCCTGTTTTCGCAAAAGATTGCGAACTCGTGATGGTACGTTAGTCGTACTATTGCGAGCCTGCGACCAAGAATTGCTCATTCACAAACTAGGATTAAAATGATTTAAGAGGATGACTAGGACTAGGAGTCCCTTGTTTAAATTGACCGTTGGGTAGTTAAGGATGTTTGATAGGCCATACTATTTAGAATTATTAAATTTAGATTGCTTGCCAGATCTTTATAGACGCACTATTACTTTTGAATATGACAATGTGATCCAATATGGATATACTATTTGCTTGGAATGTTAGGCTTGCCTAGAGGTAAGGCGTTAATTTTTAATAATCTGTTCAATTTCCTTTTTGCTCTATTAGATATAAACATCGCATCATGAGTTAGAATTTCTTATTTTAGATTCTGTTTTGCTGTAAAGAATTAGTTTATGATTTCTGATCCTGATATTCATATACAAGTCAGACTTGATTCAAAGTTTTCCTCAGCCCTTTGAAATACATATGAAATAAATGTTAGGATGTTGTTATTTTCTTGTCGTCAGTTATTTCCCTCGGTTAATCTTTTACTTCAGGGATTGAGACTTACAGGCAGGTGTTTACACTTTCTACCATAGTCAACTAAGTTGAAACCCTAGCATCTCCTTGAAGTCTTAGTAATATAGTTAGAGTAATTAAATGACTGCGATGACTAGACATCAGCGCACTGTCGCCAATTGTTTGAGAATGGATAGTGTGGGTTCACTGCAGCCAGCAGCGCACTGGCGAGGCACAACCCATAGAAGTGGAATCATTTCGGAGAATCATAGTTTATGGAACATTGCTAAAACTATGTTCCCGTTGACCTCTTTAGATCTTAGATATCCTTGTGTTAATATAGAGTAGAGTACCTGATAGCTTATCACATCTGAATCACGAAACCAAGGGTTTACCACAGCCAGAGTATACAGGCGAAGTATAATTATCGGTAGAATGACTTCATATGTGATTACAAGTTTTGGATACTAGAGAAAATAGAAATGTCCTGTGTGTCCCATAAGATCCAAAGCCAAAACTAGTGAAGGATTCTGTAAGATTAGATAGCATGTCTCCCAACCTAGCAATCCGTGGACTTTGTGATCTATTAATGAGGTAATTGACTGATACTAATCGGTTACCAAGAAAATAGAACTCAGAAGTCCATAACCCGTTAGTCGACCAAGGCCTTATGAATAGAGATAATAGGTTGACTGTATAGGCAAGAACACCAGGTAGGAAATTTGATTTTTCACAAAAACTCAACTACTTGAGCCTCCTTTCAAAAAAAAATCTTGCCTACTTATATGTTAACTATTTTGACCAATGTTGCTATTACAGCCTAGTTTTTGCAAGCTTACTCTTTTATCGAGCTTGATTCAAGACACATGTTTATTGGGGACGCCCGCTAACATATTGTCTAATCAGAATCATTGTATCGCGGTCTGATCAACCATGATACATTTGGTTCGCTTTTATTTAATTATTCTACGTGGATTGAGATGTAGATGTCTCTAGGATCTCATCCGCGACTGCTTTGACAATTCCTCTTGAATTAAACATTTGCCCTTGAATCATGTAATTGTGTTCAGTAACATCTCTTGAACTCTTTATTGTTTTCGTGTTCACTGATTGGAAAGATGAAAGCTCGCAATTGATAGATAGATATAGAGTACCCCTATGGCTATGATAGTGGTATACGCAAGTGTAGCCACCATCGGCCAGCCATGTGGCAGGAACCTTGCCTTGAGTTACACGTTCTCCTCTCGACCTTTAAGCTACTATTGGGACCACCTAGCCATTTGAATTTGAGGGAACGGTCCTTGACTTGACCTATAATTACCGTATTCTGTCACGCCGTGCCTTATTCTTTATTAGCAAGAGTCGAGGTACAGTATCCGGACTTCGGAATCCTTCTAACCTCATTATTCCTAAAACCATATCCTAGTTTCTAAGGTGGGTAGACTGTAAGCCTTCTTGGAATATATGAGGAATACCGATTGATTAGAATAATTTTCCCCATTAGAATGATAGTTAGTGCCCCATGGACTCCCACTTTCCACTTAGATTATTTTGTGTCCCCGGCCGTGTCACTAATATTCGGAGCACGAGACCAGCTATTACCTTCCAACAAACTTCACATACAAGATCAAGATGAGTCCATCTTCGTCTAGGTATATCATGTCCCACTAAAACCCATCCCCTTGTACTCTATTTTTGAGGTACGACTTTCAGTTTAAAGGACTAGTTATGACTTTTACCATAGTACCGATACACTTTCTAACCTCCATTAGAGCCTTGACCACGTGTAGCACCCAGTTTTCCAAATGAAGGTAATTTTGAAATTTCGTGTTTATAATTATTTTAATAATGATATTTAATTCATGATATAATTTTAGTGATTTTTAAATTATTTTAAAATTATTTAAATTAATGACTTGTGGTTTTGACGTTTTGCTAGTGAAATCCTAGAGACTGTTTGACCTAGAGCCTAACCATGTGATTATGATATTTTAATGTTATTTCTGGACTAAGAATATTTTTGCATTTGACCTCTTTGAATTATTTTGATATTATTTTATTATTTATGATATTGTTTTGGGGTTATTTGAGTCGGGTTCGAATTTCAACTCAATCCGACTTGAAACGGTGACCCGGGGGTAGTTTGACTCTAGTGGGACCCACACACTAGTTAGGCATGGCCCACATGATATTAATTTTAGTCCACATGATAGAAATATTTTAGTTAGAGGTTAGACTAATTATTATGGATAAGGTTAGTGTGATTAGAGACTTTAGAATGACTAATTTAGCCCCAACCAATTAGCCCTTTTCTAATACTCATAGAATAGGTTAGTGGGGGCATTTTGGACCTTACCATAATAGGACAAATAGCCCCATATGGCCAGTCACTTTGGGAGAGGATAGGCTCAAGTTCATTTCATTATTCTCATCCACACTCTCTCTCTTGTTCTTCCCCAAATTCCTAGAGAGCAATTCCTAGCAATTTCTCCACCAAATCCTTCCATTTCGCCACCAAATCTTCTTCTTTCCTTCTCCATTCTAGCCAAGGAGAAAGCTACCCAAGTTTGGAACGATTCGGAGCTCGTTCGTGTCCTTTTGGAATCTCTACGTGTAGGTGTCGCTCCGGGAAGGCTTTTCTTCGATTCGATCTACCGGGAGGTATAAATCCCTTCTTCTTTTCTTTTCCTCATGCATATAGGTCTATTTTGAACCCATAGGAATGACTCCCATGGTTGTATCTCCATTTGTGTCCATTTCGTGTCCATTTGGAGGTTATAGGAGTGTCCTTTGTGTTGTGGTTGTGTCCATATGGAAAAATCCTAAATTTGGACACACTATGTGTTGTTGTTATGTATGAATGAATTATTACATGTTTAAACTCATATTTTTGTATTGGAGATGTGTTCTATAGTGTCTCATATATATATATATATATATAAATATATATATATATATATATATATATATATATATATATATATATATATATATATATATATATATATATATATATATATATATATATATATATTAGTGTAGAGAGTGAGTTCTTGATATATTATGTTATATACTTGTGTTCTTTTGTCTCAAACTACCCAAATCCGTCATGATTTTTATCCACGTTTTAAATTTCATCCCTAACTTAGAAATGTCATAACTTCTAGCTCAAAGCTCGATTTAATCTCCCATTTTTTTTAAAAGAAGCATATTGAAGTTAGCTTTCCAAAAACATGTATTAATAGGCCTAATTCTTTCTGTAACTTTCTGGAGAATTATTTGAGTGTCAGCTGTATGAAAGACAAACGCGTTCTCGGTGTTTTCGCGATTCCGGGAGTTTCCGGAAACAAAAATGCGATCCGTTTGAAGTTTCGGAAAGCTAACACATAGATCTATAACATACTTTAATCCTAGATTTTAATTCATGCTGAGATGGTACAGTATTGATTATTAGTAGGAGTTACTATTCGGCATATGCATTTTGTGCACCATTGTGTGTAATATAATGTTCTATTTGATTTTAACCCATGTTAATGTATATACATTATGTAATTAAATAGAGAATGCAAGCATGAGTAAATGTTTAAATAAATGATGTATGAGGTGTAAGTATCCTATCTAATGTAAGCATGTATAAGTATGGCTTGTAATGAATATGTAGGTTCCATAGTATGTAATGTATGGTGCATATAGTAGTACAAGAGAATAAATGAATGATGAATGAATGCAAGCATAAATGTAATGTAATAATAGATGTAATGTATGTAATATACAAGTTAATGAGATGTAATATTCTATGTTAACATAAATCCTATATTATCTCATGTACCCCTTACACTATGTTGACACTATCACACTTGACACTTTGTTCACTTACACTTTGACACTCTTTGATATGTATACACTATGTATGCCCATTTAACCCTCACTTGCCCCTTTGCCATGTTCACATACACACACATAGTCTCTTAAATAAGTATTTATGAATATAGTTAACTTAGCTATGTATGTATATTATATATATGGTAGCATATTGTATTGTAATATATAAGTTTATATAGCCATTGAAATGCCATGATTATAGACCTAATGTTGAATACCAATATATGCATGTGTATATATGTGTAGACATGTATAGCTTAAAGTAATAGATTACTTAGTGTATATCTAATGTGAATTCTTGCATATTGAGTATTGAATAATTGTATGCTATATAGAATTGGGTGTATGTTGGCTTGTATAGCCTTGTATTGATGTGTGCTTGCTAGGATAGTCTTGGTTAGGCCTAGTAAGACTTGCTGGGTTAGGACATGACCTAGCTTGACCTAGTTTGACTAGTACAGTTGACCAGAGTTGACCAAGGGTTGACTTTGGCCTAGTTTGACCTAGATTCATGTAGAGAGTTGACCAAGGGTTGACTTTGGCCTAGTTTGGCCTAGATTCATGTAGAATACATTGTAGTGCTTTATATTACCCTTCTGGACATGTTGTGACTTGTGCTATTCTAATTAGGAGCCAGACACCTCTCCTCGAACAATATTTTTACCTTGGATATCCAGATATCAGGCGAGTACATTCTCTGATCATTTCATATCCTGTTAGAATTATTTTCCTGCTTTAGATTACTATACTTGATGCTGTCATGTTGGTAACACGGATTAGTACTATATGGATCCTTTCTTGAGATGTTATCCCCTCAGGGAGCATCGTATACTATATGTTCTGTGCGTTTCACTTACATGGTGTATCACTATGCTTCACGGTTCTTCAATCACTTGTGACATGTACTCTCATGATCACAGAGTTTTCCCAGAATCACCCATTTATGGGCATTCCCAGAATCACCCCATTGTGGGCATTCCCAGAATCACCCATTTATAGGCTATCCATGTATCACCCCTTGTGGGCCTTTGCATGGAATCATAACATAACTTGGTTGGATCCTTGTGTATTGATTGGGGGTACGGGGGAGTAGAAGTAAACATGTGAATAATATCCAAGTAGTGCAGTTCCCAGAATCACTCCATAGTATAGTTCCCAGAATCTCCTATGCCATTCACATGTTTATATTGTACTCTGACTCACTAGCCACTGTTAGCTCTCTACATATAGTAGATATTTCTATTACAGTTCTCTTTCTCTGTTTACATACTGTATTTCCTTCAGATCCTGTATCTTACTTTACTGCATGATTATATTTTCTAACCTGCTATGATCTATTGAGATGTACTGTGCTCGCTCCAGTCCTGACTGGACCCGTTGATAAATTTTACAGATAGCCTGGAGGTTGCCTGCTAGCCTAGAGGAGACAGTAGAGGTTGCATAGATAGCTAGGGTTTTTGCTTATAGTTTATTTTCCGTCATCTTGAATTGTATTTATGGATTACTGTATTTGAGTTTTGAGATGTATTCTGAGTTTGTATCTTAGACACTTAGACTTTTATCTGTTGTATCTTTTTTCGATTTCATATTTTATCTATCTTTCTTTATGCTCTACCTTAGATGTGATTGAGTTTACATTCTGCTATGTCACCCCATTCGGGGAGTATAAACTGTTTAGTCTTATACTGTTAGATGCATTGAGACCTAGGACAGTGTTCTACCGCCGACACTGCAGCGTAGGCTGGGCGTTGTTACGTTCTAGTGCCCTAACTTTAGGGTACGGGTCGTGACACGTTTTGAGTGGTGGCCCATGCAGGTCGAGATTCGCATTAGTGCGATTTCGTAGTAGCGCAACGACTTAGTTGTACTACTACGAGCCTGTTATAGGATATATAAATTAAGATGTTAGGATGAGAGGATACTCAATCACTGTTAGGATTCCTTGAGAGATTCTTGGGATGACCCTTGAGAATCTCATTTTGAATTCCGATTTAAACTCCTTTTCCTTGTTTTGATTCACCTTTTTCCTTGATTTGAATTTTATTTTGTGGATTCATTGTAGAACTTTGAATCCTGGTATTAGTTGATGATTTTGATAAAATTTTGTAGTTGTTGATTTAATTTTGTATTTAGATTAATATTTTCAAATCCAAGGTACTCAATTACACTTAGGATTCTTTAAGAGATTTCTGGGACGACCCCTGAGAAACTTATTTTGAACTTCAATTGAAATTCTTTTTTCTCTTGTTTGGATTCACCCTCATTCCTTGCTATTGAATTTAAGCTTGATGGGTTCCTCTCGTTTGAACCGATAAGAAGGAACATATCTTCCTTATTCTTTCTCGCCATTATTCCCTTGTATTCTTATTTACCTCTTATCTTAAACTCTGTCTCATTACATTAATTATCCATATCTTGTCGTCCCTACCAGATGTACTTCGAAACCCTTGAATCTTCGTATCTTTTGCATGGGGAAGGCTAAGGAAGTGACATAAATTATGTAGCTCAGAGAAGACGTAACTGGTTATTTTATGATGATCTAAAGGAAATCAAATGTGGAGTATTCTATATGGAAACTTGAGATAGAAATGTGGTAAAGGTCTCGAATAGAATAAAGAGATGTATACTGCCAATCTGGAAATAATTACATTTAGAGAAATTTTGGGGTTATGAGATAGTTTATAGGTGTATTCAAAACTAATGAGGATATCAGAGGTCAACCTAGTTTTGAGAACTTAGAAAATCTTGGTTATTGATTCTGGGGAAACTTTTACTCTGAGGCTATGTAGAAGGTTAGTAATGGAAAAGAGAAGTTAATTGTGTTTAATAAGGATATTAAACAAGATGTTGCGAGGAAATGACTAGGGATAGAGAGAACACAAAGTTATGGAAGTTTAGAGATTGTTGTGAAATATTTTTAGGAGAATAATATTCAAGGGTGTATGTCGAAGAAAATACGAAAGTTGATTTTATGATGGAAGATAAGTTTTGTAAGGCCTAGAGATTTAAATTAAATAATACGAGGAGAACAATTTGAACAAGTTCAAGGAATTCGTAAACGGGATTTAGAGGTTTTGGGTCAAATTTAAGACAAGGTGAAAGAACTTGGAAATTTAAATAAATGGTTAATGTTGATTCCTAAATGTGAGGGCTATGCTTCACGAGTGATGTTTGGAAATCGGGAATTGCCTACGGTAGTCATGGTAAGGGTTTAAGTAAAGGTTAAATTTTTATATGGAGACTGGTGAGGTAAAGATATGATTGGCAAGTTATGACCAGATGAACTTAAGGGTATCAGAAGCAGATGACTAACTCGATCTTCATTATTTTTGTGCATTAATTACCACCTCTTGAACTCCCACTTTCTAATTGAGATCCTTGACATTCCTTATCGTGACTTTGATATTCGGAATGTAATACTAGCTGTTACCCTCCAACAAATCTTATATACAAGACCTAGACGAGCTCACCTTCGTGTAGGTATATCATGTCCCACTAAAACTCGTCTTCTTGTACTCTATTTTCTTGATATAATTTTTTGGTCAACTGGCTAAACTATAACCTCTACCATTATACTAAATTTCTTCTTATTTCAATTAGAAATCCAGCCTTGACTCAATTCTTTCGACCCGACATGTGATGGTGTTCTGCTTGTTTCCTTATATGCTTAACCTTGTACCTTATCTGATTACTTGACCCGTTGGTTAAAAAACTTGGACTATGTAATTCCTTTCATCATTACCATCCTTATATCTTGTGCTGCTAAATTAGCCTTAGTTTTGCAAGCTTATCTATTTTCGAGCTTGATCATGACATATTTTATTGGGTGGCCACCCACTAACATATTGTCTAATCAGAACCGGTACATGATGGTCTGATCAACCTATTGCACTTTGGTTCGCTTTTTCATGTATCAATCTACGAGAATGGAGACATAGTTAAACTTGACCCTAGAGTCTCATTCGCGACAGCCTTGACAATTCTCCTTGAAATCTTTTCATCGCCTATGAACCTCGTATTCGTACTCAGTCGAATTAAATTTAATTATGACCTGAACCTCCATCATTGGATGCTCGTGCTCATACTTTGATTTCATTGATTTTCCTTCTTGCCCAAATCTCGTTTTATTCCGAAATTGATCAACTTAGATCGTGTCAAGATAAAAATCTATTTGTGATTTGTTGTGCCTAAATTTTTAATTTTTTTGCCATTTTATGGAATAGTAACCTTTTAATAATTTCTTAGTTGCTTGTTAATGACCAATTTTTATATAGGATGGTAGACATCCCTACAACCTTGATGATTGTTGTTCCCTTACCTTTCCAATTAGGACACCCTAGATTGTTTGTGTGTTGATACCATAGTACTGTTTTGACCTAGAATAATTAGTGTACCTAGGTGAGACTTCCAACTGCTACGGTATGCCCTGACCTTGTATACTATTCCTTCAAATTGCATGATTTAGATAAAATTTTTTTTAGACCTTGATTGTTGGGAAATAGGGACGTCACCCCATTAGTATCAGTTGTAGATATATATAGGTTAGTCCTTGATGTGAGGATGTGTGTCTATAAGAATGTAGCTTATGAGATTTATGAGAGATTATAGTATCAGCCTTGATAGGATGTACTAGTCTTTTGGTGAGTATAAATGTGTTATGAGAGATAGGGGCCTATATGTCTTAGTAATGCATCGTTCCTATGGTAATAGAATGTATTAATAGATGGTTAATAGGAAGATAATAGTTTGAGCATACCTATAGCCTATGATCAGTTCCTTTTCATCCTTAGTTAAGACCACTTTAAAATAGGTACAGACCCTTGGATATAGGTTCCAGTCCATATTTTATTGAAGTTCCATTACCGCCGTAGAGCAGAGCAGTGTTGGAGGTATTCCTAGATTGACACTATTTAGATGTCCGTTTATTATTCCAGTGTTAGGAAGTGTTACCTTAGATATTGGGTAGGTTAGAGGCTCTAGAAGGAGTACTATCGATCTTAAATTTCGAGGACGAAATTTTTCTAAGGTGGGTAGAGTTGTAGCACCAAGTTTTCCAAATGAGGGTAATTTTGAAATTTCGTGTTTATAATTATTTTAATAATAATATTTAATTCATGATATAATTTTTAGTGATTTTTTAATCATTTTAAAATTATTTAAATCAATGACTTGTGGTTTTGACGTTTTGCTAGTGAAATCCTAAAGACTGTTTGACCTAGAGCCTAACCATGTGATTATGATATTTTAATGTCATTTCTGGACTAAGGATATTTTTGCATTTGACCTCTTTGAATTATTTTGATATTATTTTATTATTTATGATATTATTTTGGGGTTATTTGAGTCGGGTTCGAATTTCAACTCAATCCGACTTGAAACGGGGACCCGGGGGTAGTTTGACTCTAGTGGGACCCACACACTAGTTAGGCATGGCCCACATGATATTAATTTTAGTCCACATGATAGAAATATTTTAGTTAGAGGTTAGATTAATTATTATGGATAAGGTTAGTGTGATTAGAGACTTTAGAATGACTAATTTAGCCCCAACCAATTAGCCCTTTCCTAATACTCATTGAATAGGTTAGTGGGGGCATTTTGGACCTTACCATAATAGGACTAATAGTCCCATATGGCCAGCCACTTTGGGAGAGGATAGGCTCAAGTTCATTTCATTATTCTCATCCACACTCTCTCTCTTGTTCTTCTCCAAATTCCTAGAGAGCAATTCCTAGCAATTTCTCCACCAAATCCTTCCATTTCGCCACCAAATTTTCTTCTTTCCTTCTCCATTCTAGCCAAGGAGGAAGCTACCCAAGTTTGGAAGGATTCGGAGCTCGTTCGTGTCCTTTTGGAATCTCTACGTGTCGGTGTCGCTCCGGGAAGGCTTTTCTTCGATTCGATCTACCGGGAGGTATAAATCCCTTCTTCTTTTCTTTTCCTCATGCATATAGGTCTATTTTGAACCCATAGGAATGACCCCCATGGTTGTATCTCCATTTGTGTCCATTTTGTGTCCATTTGGAGGTCATAGGAGTGTCCTTTGTGTTGTGGTTGTGTCCATGTAGGAAAATCCCAAATTTGGACACACTATGTGTTGTTGTTATGTATGAATGAATTATTACATGTTTAATCTCATATTTTTGTATTGGAGATGTGTTCTATAGTGTCTCATATATATATATATATATATATATATATATATATATATATATATATATTAGTGTAGAGAGTGAGTTCTTGATATATTATGTTATATACTTGTGTTCTTTTGTCTCAAACTACCCAAATCCGTCATAATTTTTATCCACGTTTTTAATTTCAGCCCTAACTTAGAAATGTCATAACTTCTAGCTCAAAGCTCGGTTTAATCTCTCATTTTTTTTAAAAAGAAGCGTATTGAAGTTAGATTTCCAAAAACATGTATTAATAGGCCTAATTCTTTCTGTAACTTTCTGGAGAATTATTTGAGTGTCAGCTGTACAAAAGACAAACGCGTTCTCGGTGTTTTTGCGATTCCGGGAGTTTCCGGAAACGAAAATGCGATCCGTTTGAAGTTTCGGAAAGCTAACACATAGATCTATAACATACTTTAATCCTAGATTTTAATTCATGCTGAGATGGTACATTATTGATTATTAGTAGGAGTTACTATTCGGTATATGCATTTTGTGCACCCTTGTGTGTAATATAATGTTCTATTTGATTTTAACCCATGTTAATGTATATACATTATGTAATTAAATAGAAAATGCAAGCATGAGTAAATGTTTAAATAAATGATGTATGAGGTGTAAGTATCCTATCTAATGTAAGCATGTATAAGTATGGCTTGTAATGAATATGTAGGTTCCATAGTATGTAATGTATGGTGCATATAGTAGTGCAAGAGAATAAATGAATGATGATTGAATGCAAGCATGAATGTAATGTAATAATAGATGTAATGTATGCAATATACAAGTTAATGAGATGTAATGTTCTATGTTAACACAAATCCTATATTACCTCATGTACCCCTTACACTATATTGACACTATCACACTTGACACTTTGTTCACTTAAACTTTGACACTCTTTGATATGTATACACTATGTATGCCCATTTAACCCTCACTTGCCCCTTTGCCATGTTCACATACACACACATAGCCTCTTAAATAAGTATTTATGAATATAGTTAACTTGGCTATGTATGTATATTATATATATGGTAGCATATTGTATTATAATATATAAGTTTATATAGCCATTGAAATGCCATGATTATAGACCTAATGTTGAATACCAATATATGCATGTGTATATATGTGTAGACATGTATAGCTTAAAGTAATAGATTACCTAGTGTATATCTAATGTGAATTCTTGTATATTGAGTATTGAATAATTGCATGCTATATAGAGTTGGGTGTATGTTGGCTTGTATAGCCTTGTATTGATGTGTGCTTGCTAGGATAGTCTTGGTTAGGCCTAGTAAGACTTGCTGGGTTAGGACATGACCTAGCTTGACCTAGTTTGACTAGTGCAGTTGACCAGAGTTGACCAAGGGTTGACTTTGGCCTAGTTTGACCTAGATTTATGTAGAATACATTGTAGTGCTTTATATTACCCTTCTGGACATGTTGTGACTTGTGCTATTGTAATTAGGAGCCAGACACCTCTCATCGAACAATATCTTTACCTTGGACATCCAGATATCAGGCGAGTACATTCTCTGATCATTTCATATCCTGTTAGAATTATTTTCCTGCTTTAGATTACTATACTTGATGCTGTCACGTTGGTAACACGAATTAGTACTATATGGATCCTTTCTTGAGATGTTATCCCCTCAGGGAGCATCGTATACTACATGTTCTGTGCGTTTCACTTACATGGTGTATCACTATGCTTCACGGTTCTTCGATCACTTGTGACATGTACTCTCATGATCATAGAGTTTTCCCAAAATCACCCATTTATGGGCTATCCATGTATCACCCCTTGTGGGCCTTTGCATGGAATCATAACATAACCTGGTTGGATCCTTGTGTATTGATTGGGGGTACGGGGGAGTAGAAGTAAACATGTGAATAATATCCAAGTAGTGCAGTTCCTAGAATCACTCCATAGTATAGTTCCCAGAATCTTCTATGCCATTCACATGTTTATATTGTACTCTGACTTACTAGCCACTGTTAGCTCTCTACTTATAGTAGATATTTCTATTACAGTTCTCTTTCTCTGTTTACATACTGTATTTCCTTCAGATCCTGTATCTTACTTTACTGCATGATTATATTTTCTAACCTGCTATGATCTGTTGAGATGTACTGTGCTCGCTCCAGTCCTGACTGGACCCGTTGATAAATTTTACAGATAGCCTAGAGGTTGCTTGCTAGCCTAGAGGAGACAGTAGAGGTTGCATAGATAGCTAGGGTTTTTGCTTATAGTTTATTTTCAGTCATCTTGAGTTGTATTTATGGATTACTGTATTTGAGTTTTGAGATGTATTATGAGTTTGTGTCTTAGACACTTAGACTTTTATCTGTTGTATCTCTTTTCGATTTCATGTTTTATCTATCTTTCTTTATGCTCTACCTTAGATGTGATTGAGTTTACATTCTGCTATGTCACCCCATTCGGGGAGTATAAACTGTTTAGTCTTATACTGTTAGATGCATTGAGACCTAGGACAGCGTTCTACCGCCGACACTGCGACGTAGGCTGGGCGTTGTTACGTTCTCGTGCCCTAACTCTAGGGTGCGGGTCGTGACACCACGACCCCATTCCTACGACCCAATATATGGTGGTGATCTAACCGAAGCCCTCTACACGTATCACTAGTGTGACACCCAATTGAGGTCTCATGTGCTACTTAAATACAAAAGTCACTGAAGGCACATTTTGGGCTTGAGGGACCTAGCTAACCAACTAGACCGGCAACTAGCTCAACCCCTGGATAGGAATCTATTCTCGGTTACCCTAACTAGTAGAAGCAGATTTATTATTAGGATATTATCCTGTCCGTATAGATTGAAATCCAAGGTTCATCCAACCAACAATTGATATCCAACTAGGGAACCCATTAAGACCCAGTAAAAATCCATCCATGCATACCACTATTTTTAGACTAAAAAACCGAACTGTTTGTAATAGGTCCCCATAGCTATTATATAATCTCCACCCCTTAGAATGAGAACCCATTAAGACCACAATCTTGATTTCTTAAATTCCGTCCCGTTATGGAACGTTGTTTGAATTATAATTTCGAGAATGAGACTTCTGTATTGCATGGATTGCAAGCCCTCTAAGAGAGAAGGGTTCTTCGATGTAGCAAGTGACTGGACTAGAGTAACCCAATCTAGCGAATAAGACTATAGGTTCATAAATATTCTTTCTATATTATTGTATATTTTCTATCGCTCTTTAAACCGCATGGTTGCTCTTGATTGCTCTTCCTTATCTTCCTGTCCTTTCTATTGCAAAGCGACGAACGATCATGCTTATTAGAATTTATCAATATTTCTTAGCTACTTGTGTAATTTACTACTTGTAAATTTGGGTTGCTTGATGGATACGAGAGGATTATAGATACCTTATACCTACATATTTGTTGGTAGGTTGTTAGCAACCAGTTAGAAGATTTTTTTAGATTTCAATTTGAGGAGTAGTGTGACCAAAGGTGGGTAGAAGTACTGGAGGCTATATGGCAAAGAGAAGAATACAAACTATCTTTGGAGGAATTAAAATTCAAAGAGATTAAGGTTCAGGTAGACTTCTTATTGAATCTTAAGGAATAGTTATGGATTAGAATTTCGAGGACGAAATTATTTTTAAGGTGGGTAGATTTGTAGCTCCCCTTCCCGGAAATACTAAAAATATTTTATTTTATTATTTATTTGATTTAAATGGAGATTTTAGATTTTTTTTAAAATATTTTTTAGTTAATTATTACGGTAGATGATTTTAGCCATGGTTGAGTTTTGAAGTACTAGACGACTAGGATTTGTGGCACGGGAGATATAGCAGTGTGCCTTGACTAGTGTACTAGACATGCCCGGGGAAACCTAGCCATAGGGATGTCCTAACTAGGAAAACCAGGCCAAGTTGTGACATGACCATTAAAAATAGTTAATTATTCATTATTAATATTATTTGACGTCTAGGTGACCCGGTCGCACCAAACTAGTCAAACTGGACCCGAACTGAATCCAAGTCCAGGTAGGCAGGTAGCGGGACCAAGTACGACCTTGTAGACATGTTTGGTAATTGTAAGTATCTTGTATATATTTTCGGAATTGACAATTATTTTCTAAATATTGTTATAGGTAGATTATAGGTATTATTATTATTAAATAGGGCTTTACAGAATTTGTATAAATTTCTGGAGCCAAATAAATGGTGTGTTTGATGAGTTCACCGAACTACATTATTGGTCTAATTTCAGTTGTTATTAGGATTTATTATTATTATTTTCATTGTCGATATTATTGAGATATTATTATATAATATTATTCTATTATTCTTGGTTATATTTATTTCGTATCCAATAAATGTTATTATATATGGTCATATTTGTGTACATAGACTCTATAATAGGAATATATGTTAGCGGGATTTTTTTGGGTTTTATGGAGATATATATATATATATATATATATATATATATATATATATATATATATATATATATATATATATATATATATATATATATATATATTTATATATTTTTTATTTTTTTATATATATATATATTATATATATATATATATATATATATATATATATATATATATATATATATATATATATATATATATATATATTTATATATATATATATATATATATATATATATATATATATATATATATATTTTTATATATATATATATATATATATATATATATATATATATATATATATAAAAATATATATATATATATATATATATATATATATATATATATATATATATATATATATATATATATATATATATATATATATATATATATATATATATAGGCATATATATATATATATATTTCATAAATTATTAATGTATATATATATATATATATATATATATATATATATATATATATATATATATATATATATATATATATATATATATATATATATATATATATATATATAAATCTATATATATGTATGTATGTGTATGTAAATATGAATATATTATATTTGAGAGTATGGGTATGTATAGATATAGATATAAAATATATATGTGGGTGTGTATATATATATAGAATTATATATATTTAGAGAGAGAGAACCGTATATATATAGAGGATTTGTAATAAAAAACAGAAATAGAAAAAGGATAAAAGAAAAAGAGGAGCAGTAATAGCTCGGCCTGCTCACAGGCCCATCCGCTGAGCTTCCCAGCCAGCCCGAGAAGAACACCCCACACCCAATCAATCGAGCCTCACCCATAACAGAACCCACATCAGCCTAATTACAATACTAATGCCCAACACCCTACCCTCTGTTCAAACTGCATTAGCAACACCAGACCTGAGCTTTATTTCCCAGTCCGACCCCCCTTCAATTCAGTAATACCTATATAAGAGAGAGATCGAGAGAGAAGTTCGCACAAAACCTAAAACCCTAGCAGCGCCGCGCCCCCCAACCCTAGTCACCGGGGCGGCCACCCGCCGCCGACGCTCCGCCGCGCACGGCCGTTCCGCGGAGGCAGCGCGCGCACACGCGCGCGCGCGGGGATCTTGAGACAGCAGCTACAGCCCTGGCCGCCCGACTTCGCGACCCAAGTTCTCTGCCACCGCTCGCTCGTTTTGTGAGCCACTTCCTCGGGTATGTAGACAACCTAACCTACTTTATAACCCGTCAATTAGTTTGAGTAGATTTGTAATCGAGTCGACGAGAAATCGAACCAAAGTCGACGTAAAAATCTGTTCATAAACAGAGCGTAGGACAGTCCAAATGTTCATGTTCGGAGACCGATTACGATCGATCTAATACCATGTTAGGAATTCCACTTAAACGCACTTTTAGATAACATGTAGGGCCTCCTAACCTATTTTGTAGATTTAATTTTCTTTAAGTATGCACAGAGAAAACAGATTTCGAAATTCAGTTTTTATTATTAAAAAACCAGTTTAGAAAATTAGAAAAATTGCTCCACACGACGTGCGTCACGCCAATCCGGACGACGTGGTCGCATACCGAAAGGATCGAAAGCTGCGTAACGTCTTTATGGTCGTGTGGGATTTGGCGGAATTCAAATTGGTCGCGTGTGCGCGACGAATTTGATGCGTATCCGTCAAAATTCACCGTATCGTGCACTTTATAAATTCCTCAATTACTTTGTGCACGCTCATCGGATCGAGACGAAACTTACGCCAACAGAACCGTATCGTTTTTCTGGTCCTGTATGCCAAGTTTGGCCCAATTCTGAGACAGTTGAATCCGACGTCGTTTTGCGGGCCCTACGGTCCCACTCAACGGGCGATTTTGTGCACGGTCCGCCGGAATCCAACTTTGGACATACGGTTAGGTTCGTATCGAAAAACTGGATCCGTATACATATAGTTTGACGACTTTAGAGACCGTTGACTCTAGCACGCTTTTCGGTGTAAAGCGGGTCCAACGGCGGACATCGTTTTTGCCCGAAATTACCGTTTTGCCCCTGTGTCCAGAATTGGACTTAAGGACAAGCAATCCTAACTAATTTGACTATTCTTAGAACGTTGGTACTATTTATTTCAGCATCCGGAGACTTCTGCATGTGTTGACTGATTGTGGCTCATTGAGTGGTATGGTATTTTGGTTTCTCCAGCTAAGGACCTCAGGCAAGTGCACTTTCTGATTGCTTTCCGATTCATAGTAGTTTTTTCATTTCATGTCTATACATATATCTTGCTGCTTGTTGACACGCTCATCACACGGAGTTGTCGGGAGGGGAAATATCTTAGTATACATGTGGACTATCCAGAAATATCCTAATATGTCTATTCTTGAACGATAGCCGCTGCACACGACACGTGCAGTGTACCGGATTTTACCTCCTAGCCGTTCACATGTCGAAATGATATTTCACACCACCTAGATAGATGTCTTTTATTAGTTTTTTCCTTGTTTACTTCTCTATCGTACTATGTCATCAGTTTTCTTACAGCTTTCATATCTCATATGCTATTTTCATGTCTTGTTAATTCTGTTATGTTTTGCATTGTCGTCGGTTTGTGTACTTGTTCCATTCCTGACTGGAAACCAACATTTTTCAGGTTTAGCCGCTATCACTCTTAGCACTGGGGAGGACTTGGGTATGCTGAAGACAACCTAGAAATAGATAGCAATGTATCATTTTCATTAATTGTAAAACTTGTATTTTCCTTTAATATTAAATGTTGTAACTGTTATAATGAATTAAAAATGTGAATGAGCAGCAAATGTGATATTCTGAGCATTTATTTCTTGCGGGCTTGACAGCGTTCTACCGCCAACTCTGCGGCGTAGGCTGGCTTGGACACGTCTCGTATCCGAAAAGCGGGTGCGGGTCGTGACACCAGGCATCACAGGAGAAGAATGTTGCTAATGAAGTAGCACTGGGAGAAGCTATTGTCACCGATCAAAGTGGTATTGATTGATTTTGATAATATTCATTTATAGATCAAATGACTGATGTTTTAACCTTCACCCATGCAGAAATCCAACCTCCTACAGTTCTTCCGGTATGGACTGACATGGTCCAGACATAGGTGATAGCCAGTGGCAGCCGTCATCTATCAGGTGGCTCCGAAGCGGGAAGTAGTCAGGCAGTAATGTCTGAAACTACTTCCGCGAGGCTCCAGCCTATTTCACTAAATGACAATCTTGTCACCAAACCAAGCGTTAGTAAGTTGCCTTCATTTTGATCTTTTTGATAGTCCTTAGTGACAACAAACTGATGATGTTCATTTGATTTTACAGAAGAACATCCGGGAGGGGCAACCAGCTCCACCATGGTTCCCATGTCAAAAGAGGCTACAGACAATGTTCGAGATGCTGAACTTCCACCTTCGCAAGCATCTGCTGCCGAAGCTTCTACAGAGTAGTTGCCACACCTAGTGCAGTGGCTACCAACAAATTTGTAGTTGGTTCCTTCACCAATTTCTTCTTCACTTCATTATGACCTTTAGTGAAAAGGATAATGGAGAAAGAAAATGTTGGTTTCAATACTGTCAGAAGCCCAACTTCCTACCTGATCGGCGGCATCCGAGATCAGGGTGATGAGGCTCAGGCCGCTTATCTTGAACATGTGTTGGATGAATTGGAGGAATCAATCAAGATTTACAAAGACCTTAATCGGGGGGAAGTAGAGCCGCTCGTGACTGCCGAATTCAAGAGAATGGTTCAAGAAGCTGAGGTCTCGAAAGCTGATTTTAAGAATTTCTTGGACACTTTTGCCGCGAAATCTTCAGAGTTTGATTCTCAGCTCAATATAGTAGCATCTACTGCTGGGGAAAAGGAGAAGAAGGTTGCTGATTTGAAGGCATAGTTCGCTCGACTTCAAGAGGAGTTGAGAGTCGTTCAATTTGCTATTGAAGAAGAGACCACACAGCATCAGGCCGTATTTCAGCAACTGGACATTCTAACCCATGAGAAGAATGAATTCGTCAAGTTTCACCAGGATGAAATTGCTCGCCGATTAGTCACATTGCCAACTTTCGATGCTGAATCTGGAATGGCAGAGGCTAGGAGACGAGTGCTGGATTCTCGTGATGAACAGCTCCAAATTTTGAAACAACAGATTTCTTATGACCCCTTCGGCTGAATGAAAGAAAACTTTCTGTATTTTTTCTTTGCAATATGTCTTTTAGTAATATCTTTCACCTTTATCAATGAATCAATGAAAAGACATTATTTTGTGGCTCTATTATTTGTTACATATCCTGTTACGGATATAAATAATAGCGATAGGAAATATATTCAGAGGTTCATGACATGATATATTTCGTGATTTAGAAAATAATTATATTCCTTATATCTGCTCAGAGGTAATGTGGACATGGCAGAATATAATTTTTTGAATATCATTATTTCTGTAGACAACTTAATCAGAAGTAATCAATACGTAACAAGTTGCTGATATGGATGAACGGATGAGTCGTCAGAATGAATGAATGAAATGAATCATCGGGATGAACGGATGAACCGTCAATTGGATGGTTCGAACGGGTAAACCGTGGGATGAATGGAATAAACGGATGAACCGTCGGATGAATGGAATGAACAGATGAACCGTCGAATAAATGGAATGAACGGATGAACCGTCCTAATAATGAAATGAATGTTGTGAAGAACACGTCGCTTCAGTTCTCGTAATAGACTATCTCAAGAATTTTTGCCTATAAATAGAACAAAAATTTAGATGGAATGATCAGTTTCAATTTTAACACAAAATGTCGTCTGAAGATGCATCCAAGAAGGCTGAGATCGTCCCAAAGGTCGAAGAAGTCGCTGTAGAACGTCCAGCCGAGCCAACCCAGCCAAAGAAGACGGAGGCGGGCGAAGGTTCATCTGCACCCAAGCCGCCACATGATATCTTGAACTTCCTAGTTGAGCCAGGGAAGACAGAAGAGGAGGAGGCTATGAGGATGGCCGCTTGTGCGTTTCTAGTAAAATCGAGCAAGGATGTCCTATGCTCTTTTGCTGACTATATTTTTGAAAAGGATGGCAGTGGTCCTCGTCCTGTCTTTAAAAAGGATGATAGTGATCCTCGTCCTTGATATCATGTAATATCGTTTATGATGAAATAAAAGAAAACATTTATGAATTATCTTGTCATATTTACAAGAAATCTCTTTTGTATTTATACATAGTACTTTTTAAGGAATTTGCCATTGATAGGCATCATCACAACTCAACCGTCCAGCTCTGTGAGTTGATAGGCTCCATTTGAGAAGACTTTACTCACGATATAAGGCCCTTCCCATTTCGCATCAAACTTGCCTTTGCTCATGTGAGTCATAGTCATAGGACGTCTGACTGTTAGTTCTAAGTTCTCATTTCTGAAAGGTTCTGACTTTAACATTGCGGTTAAAAGCCTTCGAGATGCGGGCTTGATACAACTCAATATGTTGTTGAGCCAATAGCCGCTTCTCGTCAAGCGCCTCCAATTCTTGAAGTCGAAGAAGATCATTGTTCTCTGTAGTAAGTTTGTTAGCGATGGCAATTCTCAAAGATGGAATTTGAAGTTCCAGGGGTAGAACTGCTTCACAATTGTATACCAGAGAGAAGGGTGTACAGCCAGTGGGGTTGCGGACCGTAGTACAGTAGGCCCATAGACATTCTCCGAGCTTTTCACTCTAGTTTCGTTTGTTAGTAGACACAAACTTCTTAAGGAGTTTGACGATAGTCTTGTTGAATGCTTCAGCCAAGCCATTAGCAGCAGGATTGTAAGCTGTAGAGGCGACATTGTCAATCCGATGATCGTCACAGAACCTGGTGAACTTTTGACTGATGAACTGAGGTCCATTGTCATGAATGATTCGTCGAGGTACACCAAATCTGTAAATAACATAGTGTTTGACAAAGTTGATGACGCTGCTGGTTTTGACTTCAGTCGAAGGTATAGCTTTGGCCCACTTGGAGAAATAATCCGTTATTGCTAGTATAAACCGATGTCCCTTAGAAGAAGGAGGATTGATGGGACCTATAATATCCATGCCCCAAGCTTCAAAAGGCCAGGAAGCAGCAGTTGGATGAAGGAATTCCGACGGTTGATGGATGAAATCTGCATAGATTTGACAGGCTCGACATTTTCTTGCATATTCGATGGCATCAGATACCATAGAGGGTCAGTAGTAACCCATTCGTCGGATACGATCCTGTAGTTTAGGGCCGGGTTGATGTGCTCCGCAGACACCGTCATGAGCTTTATGCAATGCCAGCTTCGCTTCATCACCAGCAAGACAGCACAAAAGTAGGTCGTCATAAGTCCGTCGATAGAGAGTCTTGGTGGTCTGATTATAGTAGAATCGAAGAGATCGTCGACGAATACTCGTAACCTCCTTAGAATTTCAGGGAGTATGTCATGAACTACGAAGTCGATGAAAGGAGCTCTCCAATCTTCATTGATAACATGGACTTGGGCAAAATTACTGTACTCAATGTTGCGATTGTTTTCAATGCAGAACAACTCTCTATTGGAAACAACAACCGTTTGTTGTCTCTTGACGGGAATTGCTAAGACTGCTGCAAGATTAGCTAAAGCATCTACCTCAGTGTTGCAAGCTCGTCGGACATATTCAATAAAGAAAGCCTTGAATGATGTAGCCATGTAAATCGCTGCTTCATGATAGGGCACTAGATCTTGATGGCGAACTTCGTATGTTCCTCTAACCTGATTGACAACCAGTTTAGAATCACCATAGACTTCAAGATATTCGACTTCCAAATGTTAGCTAACTGGAGTCCAATAAGCAAGACATTGTATTCAGCCACATTGTTAGAGCACGGCTGGTCTAAGGAATAAGCTCTTTGGATAGCTAATCCTTCTGGAGAGACTAGAACAATTCCAACTCCTGCAACAATGGTCCCATTTGGTCCAATCCGGGATGCTCCGTCGAAGAACAGACGCCAGGTAGGAAATTCTTCAGAGATCATGTTTGATTCCAATTTTTTATCTGGAATTTCGTCATAAAGCTTAGATGTCTCCGGAACAGGATGAGCTGCTAAAAAGTCAGCCAGAGCTTGACCCTTAACAGACTTTTACGAAACATAAACCATGTCATATTGGGCTAGCAGAATGGCCCATGTAGCCAGTCGAGAATTGAGTGTACTGGGCTTCTTCATCAGTACCCGAAGAGGATTAACTCAGGAAATGATGTGAATAGTTTGGCCAATGATATAATGCCGAGTCTTTTGAACAGCGAACATAAGAGCTAGGCATTCTTTCTCAACCGGATTATAACGGTGTTCAGCACCAATCATAGTACGACTAAGATAGTAGATAGCTTGTTCATGGCCTTCTTTGTTCTTCTGGGCAAGTAAAGCACCCAATGAATGATCTATAGCACGGACATACATTAAGAATGGTATGCCTAAAATTGGTGGCACCAGGACTGGTGGGTTCATCAGATACCGCTTTATATCATCAAATGCTCGTTAACATTCTTCGGTCCAGACGAACGATACACCCTTCTTCATTAACTGAGTAAACGGTCTGCAGTGTCCAGACAGATTTGAAATGAATCTTCTGATGTACGCAAGTCGACCTTGGAATCCTCGTAGCTCTTTAAGTTGCGTGAAAGACGCATCACTTGAATGGCTTTGATCTTCTCAGGATCCACGTGTATACCTTTAGAGGTAATAACGAAGCCGAAAAATTTACCACTAGAGACACCCAAGAATGACTTGGTGGGATTCATTTTTAATTGATATTGGCGCATTAGATTGAAGATAGTTCTTAAATCTTGGATGTGATCTTCCTTTAGACGACTCTTGACAGCAATATCGTCGATACAGCATTCGACAGTCTTGCGCAGATGATCTCGAAAGATGGTACTCATAGCTCATTGGTATAGGTCTCAGGATTTTTCCTCCTGGAAGTTTGCTTCTGATGCAAGCTTGCCTTCGGCATTGGTAGCTTGCGTTTATTGAGATAATTCCATAAATCGACAAATTCACCCCTAGGGGCCTCCGTCTGAGACACTAGCAATTTCTCCTGCTTTGATCGGGACATTTGAAGAGTTGGGAGATCTTGGAAGTGTGCTACTGGAGTAGGCAAGATGCCTCTCTGATCAATATTCTTCTCTTTAGCTGGGAAAGAAGAACTCTTGTTTGAGAGAGTTTTTGTATTGTTTGGTGCCGAGGCATGTTCAGATGGATCTTCCGAGGTAAAAATCGGAGAAGACTGGAAAAAGACCAAAGGGCCTTTTCCTTTATTTTGTGAAGAAGGGTTGGCCAAAAAGCGTTTTCCTCTGTTGTTTTCCAGGTTTTAGACTATGGAAGATTGAGAAAAGACCAAAGGGTCTTTTCGTTTGTTCTGAAACAGAGGAGGAATAGTCAAAAGACTACCCCCTGTGGGTTGTGCCAGTACAACAGGAAGCTTTGGAAGGTGGGCAGAGCCTTTTCCTTTGTTATTAGAAGAGGGGAGAATAGTCAAAGGACTATTCCCTTTGGGTTGCGCAGGAACAGAAGAGGCAACAACTTGCCCTCTAGAGGAGATGACAGATGGTTCCTTGGCCATGGAACCAGCAAGAGGTGCAACCTGTGCTCTGGAAGAAGCAGCAAGTAAAGCCTTGGCTACAGAGGGCTTAAGTTGCGCTCTGGTTGAAGAGGTAATGGATTGCGCAGGAGGAAAAGAGGCCGCCAACTGCGCCAGAGGGAGAGGAGTCTTGTACTTTGCCATAGCAGTGTAGGTCCTAAAAATCAAGTTGCACCCATCAAAAAAGTCATAAAAATCAAATCATACATCCTTCAAGTGAACTGCGCAGAAGACAGATTGCGCAACAACTCGATTGCGCAGGCTGAACTACGCACTTATCTAAGTGCGCGAGCTGACGTGGCCTCGTCATCATTACCTGACAGAGAATCAGATCTTCTGACAACTGACAGCACGAAGAACGAGGAAACTGTTCGTTTATCGTGCAGCACAGCGCTCGAGGACAGCTGTACATGCAGCGTAATTGGCCAGACTCTCTGCAGCGCGGTCCATCCCAGCGCAGTCCATCCTAGCGCAATCTGAAGCCAGCACAATTCAGGTGGCGCACTCCATCAATGCAACTGACAAAGTACACGTGGCCTTCATGCCATCAATTACTCACCATGTGGCAACCGTCTGTACACGATCAAGCGCATTTCAATCAAACAATGCCATGCGTCACATACAGATGGTCCACGATCGAGTAACTGCCTGCGCAGTCCATTGCCTGCGCAATCTAAAGTGTGCGTAATCCAACCTGCGTAAGTCAGAATAACTAAAACTTAGTTATTTCCAGAACTCTATAAATAGAGTTTCAAGTCTTCATTGTCACACACACACACAGAGATCAGAATCCACAGAGGTCATCACCAGAGATCAGGAGTTCTTGCCAAAGTGCTGCTGCAATCTTCAGAGGCTACCGTCTTCAAAGTTTACATCGTCCAAGGGATAAAGTGATCGTCAGTCAGATCGGATTCCTATAGTTGTACTTTCCCAGAATTCTTGTAATCTTCTTACAAAGTTTGTTGAAATAAAGATCAACTTTTGTTTTTGCAAACAAAATGGCGACTCTGCTGGGGAAGACTTTCTCCTCCGACGAGGAAGTGACAACTCAATGTGACGTTGCGTCTATCGGAAAGATGCAGAAGACGCTGGTTGTAAAGGTCAACCAGACAGCCTACGAGGCGATAATTAACTCCAGGACCACCCCTCGCACTGCAACAACTTCTGCCACAAGCAAAGTTCATCCAGTGTGGGTCCCCAAGACTGTTGCGCAATCTACAGCCTCTGCTGCTCAGTCTGCTGCGCAATCTACTGTCTTTGTTCCCAAGACTACTTCTCTGTTGTGCAGTCTGCTGATACTGCCCATGCGCAGTATGCTGCTCCCCTTGACAGTGCACAAACTACTTTATATGCTGCTCTGTCAAAGTGCAAGACTCCTATTCCTCTGACGCAGTTGGCTGCAACTTTGCCTGCACAATCCACCACTCCAGCAACCAGAGTGCAACCCAAACACTCTGGCAACAGGACTTCTGCTGCGCAAGCTGTTGACACTATGGCCAGAAGACTTTCTGCCAGAGTTACTCATACGTAACCTGCCAGTGCGCCAGCAACCACTCCAGTCCATGCGCAAACTGTGCCAGTGCAGTCTAAGAGAGACAGCCCTTTGGCTAATCTCTCCTCTTCTCACAGCAAGGGGAAAAGCTCTGCTCCTCTTCTCAAGCACCCTGTTGCTCCTGCGCAATCCACTGGGGGTAGTCTTTTGGTTATTCCTCCTCCTCCCCAGAACAAAGGAAAAGGCCCGTTGGTCTTTTCTCAAACTTTCTCGTCTCACGACTTGGAAGACAATAGAGGGAAACGCTCTTTAGCTAACCCTTCTTCACAAAATAAAGGAAAAGGTCCTTTGGTCTTTTCTTAGTCTTCCTCGGTTTTTACCGTAGAGGATCAATCTGAACGTGCTCCGACACCAGTCAGTACAAGAAATCTCTCCAACAAGGATTCTTCTTCTCTCCTTGCCAAAGGAAAGTATACTGATCAAAGAGGTATTCTGCCTACTCCGGTAGCAGAGTTCTAAGATCTCCCAACTCTCCAGATATCCCATTCAAGATAGGGAAAATTGCTGGTGTCTCAGACTGAAACCCCTGGGGGTGAGTTTGCTGATCTAAGAACTTATCTCAACAGGCCAACTTCGGTGTAACGCAAACAGCCAATGCCGAAGACCAACCAGTATCAGAAGCAAACTTCCAGGATCAAAAATCCGGACACCTATGCCAATGAAATGAGTACTTCCCTGTACACTCAAGGGATAAAACATTTGAAGAACCGGAACCATGTTCCGAATGTTGTCAAAGAACATGTCCCTCGAACTTCTTCTCGTCCCGTCACTGTGCCTGATCTCCGAGAACACCTTAAACAAAAATGGGACAACATCTCATCACCTCCAGTACAACCACTTGGACACCATTGTAATCACAAAGTGGTCATCAAGTGTTGCTGTCAGACAACAAGACGATCTGTCTTCGATCATCTGAACTTTACAAACTCTGAACCTATGTCAGAAGATGAAGACGAAGTTTTGTACACTTCTGTCAACATGACTTCCAGAGACACTGGGGGTAGGAAGTGCTCGAAGCACGGCAAGCCTCGTAAGCCAAGCCAGCGGTATTTGGATCTACTCCAAGAATCTTCTGATGGAGTATTCCAGCATACCAGATCCCGAAGCCAAGACCCAATCGGTCAAAGGAATCTTCAAGATCCTTTCGGTCATCTTCCTCTTTCTCACTCAGGAGATGATTCTTTCTCCGACTACGATGCATACAACGAAAGTTCGAAATAGATGGTGTCCTCCACCGTACCTAGAGAAGTGACAGCTTATGTTGTCACTGAAGATCCCGATGCTTCCAGTTCAGCTAATCAAGAACAACGAATAGCTGCGCTAGAAGACAAGCTGAAGACCATGGCTGAAATGGTTGCAAGTATGCATTCTATCATTGTGGCCCAGCATACAGTACCACAGACTGTACCTCCTGTAAATCCTGAAATCATAGCATCGTCAGTGCCTGTCAATACAGGGCTGGGGGTAGCATCTCCCCAAGTACCTCCTGTACAGATCCAACCTACACCCAGTCAGTCAGGTGCTGGGGGTAGTGCTTACCACGCTGTTCCTCTCCCTAACACTGTGATTCAGCCTGCTCCTGCTACATCATAGAGGATGCCAATGAAGCTGTCAAGCTCCTGCGTACTCAGTTCGAGGCCTTCAAAGAGAAGGACAACTTGCAGAGGTTGGGGATCAAGCAACCTTACCCAGTTGAATGGAAGGAAGTCCCATTTCCTCCAAAGTACAAAATCCCAACAATCTCGCTGTTTGATGGCAGCACTTCTCCCAGTCAGTTCATTAACCACTTTGAGGTAATGACTGTCCAACTTCAGCCAAATGACGCTCTTCTTACCAGAGTATTCGTCGGCTGTTTAGCCGGCGTAGCATACGATTGGTATAGAAGCTTGTCCGATGGTTGTATCACCTCCTTTTTAGGTCTGAAACAAATCTTCTTGGAACGATTTTATGAGGGGATCAACGACATGACCATGTCAGCCCTCAATAAAATCAAACAAAGATACAATAAAACTGCTGAGAGTTTCATTGAAAGGTTCCGCCGGAAAACTTTGAAAATGCCTCCTGGAACTCCGGCCGCTGTCACCATAGACACCTGCAAGGCAAATCTTTTACCTATCATCAGCATGTGGACAAGATTAACTCAGTTCCAAGACTGGCCTTCCTTCATTGTCAACGCTAAAGCAGCTGAAGTTAGCGCCGACAAATTCAAGCAGCTGGGGGTACAAATGTCTAACCTCGACCGAGATGAACACCAGACATCGGGTGGTAGTAATCGCCAGAACAACCGTAAGGGAAAAGAAACTTTGAATATCAACTTGACAAATAAGAACAAAGAATCTCTGGCGGTCAACGTAGCTCCCCCTACGTCCACTTCTACTCCTTCAGCACCTCCACCAAGGAAACCTCATCCAAAAGTAGAGTACTCTTTTGACGAGAATGACACAGTGAGCATCTTTGATTGCTTGATCAAAAGCAATAAGCTCCAACTTCCAGATCCCAAGAAGCCTGATGAAGTCGGTAAGACTGATCATCCTAAGTACTGTATTTATCACAGGTTCATTGGGCATCCCACTCGAGCATGTTATGTGCTCAAAGGCAAAATTCAAGAGCTGGTCAACGCTGGTGTTGTCACTCTGCAACAAGACGAGAAGACTGTTACCGCGAACATTGTCTCAGTTTAATTCGGTGACTTCCCGCCACAGATGGTACAGCATGGTATCATTCCTATCCCCAAAGCTACTCTTGAGATCGAGAATCTCCCTCCTCTACGAAGTGAAGGTCTCGTCCCCTTATCTATTGACAATGACGAGATTATGTGGATTCATCCGGATGTTGCTTCAGAGTTCAAACTTCCCTCTTCCTCCAAGAAGAAAGACCGTTCCAAAGGTAAGATAAAGAGTTGCAATATGGTGTCTTTTGACCCCTTAGTTGACGAAGAAATCCTGCTGGGCACCAGATCAGGGAAAGCCTATCTAAAGGATTACCCCGAAGCTCAGGAGAATCTCGCTTCTTCTTCTGAGCCTGCTCCAGTGCAGCCTGCTTCTACTGAGGATATTCCTACGGCATCCTTACCGGTTGTAGAACCCACTCCTTCCAAACCGACGGTCGTTGACAAAGGCAAACAACAAGTCCGCTTTGACAAACCTTTGAAGAAGTTATCTCCTTCCGGACTTGAAAAGCCTTACAACTTTGATATCTTGGCTCAATTAGCCAATACACCGGCCCGGCTGTCAATCTTCAAGCTCTTGCGTCTCTCCAAAGAGACTTGAGAAACTCTGAGCGAGGCTCTCATGCATGCAGAAACCTGCCTAGCCTTGCTAAAGAAGCCAAAAGCAGAACCAGTCTCTTGCCTCCATTGTCATAGTGTGTTGGAGTTAATTCCAAACATAACTTTCACACAGGATGACATGCTGATGGAAGACAACAGGCACGACCGTCCTCTTTACTACATAGGATATGTCGACTCGATGAAAGTCGATCGTATTCTGATAGATCCTGGGTCTGCTCTCAGCATTATGCCAAAGATAATATTGGATGCATTAAAGATCCTAGTGCATAGTCTTTCCAGTACAATCACTACTATTCTCGGGTTCAATCAAGGAAGGAGTGAACCTCTGGGCAAGATTCGCCTAAAACTTCAAATAGGCAATCTTCGCACAAAGGTGACCTTCTATATCATTGACAATCATGGTTGTTCTTACAATGCTTTATTGGGGAGACCATTCCTGCACGAACATAACATTATTCCTTCAACTCTCCATCAATGTTTCAAATATGTCGATGACAATGGAGAGGTGCAAAAGGAGGTTGCTGATCTCTATCCTTTCAAAGGCGTCGAAGCATACTGCAACGATGCCTGTATGTACAAGGATGAGTTCATGAAGGTAGTACTGTCTCTGGACACTGAAGAAGAACAAAAAGCAGTGCCTAATGACACCCTCATCATTCTAGTCAAAGGGCGTGTTTCTCATCCTCAATCCTCCAAGCCATTGGCTATTCACTTGCCAGCCCAGAAGCAACCAACTGATGATGATCAGGATCAAAGGGAGCTCACCTCTTCTGAGCCACTTGTTATTGACTTACGTCGTAACAAAGAAAAAATGCAGCTCACCTCTTCTGAGCCACTTGTTATAGATTTATCTCATAACAAGGATAAAAGGGAGCTCACCTTCTCTGAGCCGTTTGTTATCGACCTCCGTCGTAACAAAGCCAATCCTCCTCCACGTTCTTCTTCTCCCCCTCTTGTAATCAATCTGACCAAGCCTGCTAAGGCTAAAGGTCCTGCTGTAAATACGGATGTACAAATTAATGAACAAGCATCTACTTTCCAGTATACTGATGTCATTTATCATGCTAAATGCTATTTGGATATGTTAGATAGATTTCAATCATTTACTATGGGATTTGTGCAATCTCTTCAAATAGAAGTCTCACTTGAACATCCAAAAGATTCATATCGTATTGTTCCCGCTCGTAAGAAAGGCGAAAGTCCAATACTTTTTAGTAAAGGACCGGAACAACAATTCAACTATACGGATGATAGCAAAAGTAACGACACGGGGCATCTTCAACTTCGGCGTTACAGTCAGCAATAGAAAGACATCATCCGAAAGATGGGTTATGACTTCAAAAATGGCCTCAACTATGATAAAGGAAGAAGAACTCCTATCCGTACAACTATTCCGAAAGGAAAGTCAGAAATGTATTACAGCAGGACCAAAAGAGGTCTCGGATATGCTTTTCCTCCGATATTATCCCCAGCAGGCTCTGAATCCGATAGTAAAGAGCGCTCTAACTCTTCTGATTCCAGATCATGGGATTCTGACACCAGTATCGGTCAAGTTTATCGATTAACTGTATCTTCTAATATGGTCTTCGTCGAACTTCCAGAAGGCTATGACGAGGATATTGAAAAAAATCCTGAAACAGATCCTTAGGCTCAACGAATGGATACTCAATGGGAACTCCGATTCGAACAAAGGGAACCTCCTACCGAAGATCAATTGGTTCAAATTGATGTAGGAGAAAGCGGGTCACCTCGTCCAATATTTATCAGTAAGAACCTCCCAGAGGCAGATAAGCAAGAATTAATTCTTCTTATTTAGGAATACATAGACGTCTTTGCCTGGAGCTATAAAGACATGCCAGGTCTGGATCCTAATATTGCTACTCACAAATTAAACATCTTGCCGAATGCAAAACCGGTCAAATAGCAACAACGACACTTTAAACCAGAAATGATGGATGCAATCGACGATGAAGTCAAAAAGCTCATTACTTGTGGCTTTATTCGAGAAGAACAACACCCAGATTGGGTAGCCAATGTCGTCCCAGTTCTAAAGAAAACTTGCAAAGTTCGAGTCTGCATCGACTTTCGGGATCTTAATGAAGCATGTCCAAAAGATGAATTTCCTCTCCCTATCATGGACGTCATGATCGACAACACCTGTAGGTTTGAAAGAATATTTTTCATGGATGGATTCTCCGGATACAATCAGATTCGGATGAATCCTGAAGATGAAAAACATACTTCTTTCTGCACTCCTCGCGGAGTCTACTGCTATACTGTAATGCCATTTGGTCTCAAGAATGCTGGTGCAACATATCAACGAGCTATGAGTACCATATTTTGAGATCATCTGCGTAAGATTGTCGAATGCTACATCGACGATATTGCTGTCAAAAGTCGTCTAAAGGAAGATCACTTCCAAGACTTGAGAACTATCTTCAACCTCATGCGCCAATATCAACTCAAAATGAATCCCACCAAGTCATTCTTGGGTGTCTCTAGTGGCATATTTCTCGACTTTGTCATTACCTCTAAGGGTATACACGTGGATCCAGAGAAGATCAAAGCCATTCAGGAGATGCGTCCTCCACGCAACCTAAAAGAGCTACGAGGATTCCAAGGTCGACTTGCGTACATCAGGAGATTCATTTCAAATCTGTCTGGACGCTGCAGACCATTTACTCAACTAATGAAGAAGGGTGTATCTTTCGTTTGGACCGAAGAATATCAACAAGCATTTGACGACATAAAGCGGTATCTCATGAATCCACCAGTCTTGGTGCCACCAATCTCTGGCATACCATTCTTAATGTATGTCCGTGCTATAGACCATTCATTGGGTGCTTTACTTGCCCAAAAGAACAAAGAAGGCCATGAACAAGCCATCTACTATCTCAGTTGTACTATGATTGGTGTTGAACACCGTTATAGTCCGGTTGAAAAAGAATGCCTAGCTCTTATGTTTGCTGTTCAAAAGACTCGGCATTACATCATTGGTCAAACTATTCATGTCATATCCCGAGTTAATCCTCTTCGGGTACTGATGAAGAAGCCTAGCACACTCAATTCTTAGCTGGCTACATGGGCCATTCTGCTAGCCCAATATGATATGGTATATGTTCCTCAAAAGTCTGTCAAAGGCCAAACACTGGCGGATTTCTTAGCAGCTCATCCTGTTCCAGAAACATCCAAACTCTATGATGAAATTCCAGATGAGACTTTGGAATCTAATACAATCTTTGAAGAATTTCCTACTTGGCGTCTATTCTTTGACGGTGCATCCAGGATTGGACCCAATGGTGCCATTGTCGCATGAGTTGGAGTTGTCATTGTTTCTCCAGACGAGTCAGCTATCCAAAGAGCCTACTCCTTAGATGAACCTTGTTCCAACAATGTGGCAGAATACAATGCTTTACTCATTGGCCTTCAGCTAGCTAAACAACTTGACATCGAGTATCTTGAAGTCTATGGTGACTCCAAGCTGGTTGTTAACCAGGTTAGAAGAACTTATGAAGTTCGCCATCAAGATTTAGTGCCTTACTTTGAAGTGGCAATCAACATGGCTATATCATTCAAAGCCTTCTTCATTGAATATGTACGACGAGCTTGCAATACTGAGGCAGATGATGCTTTGGCTAATCTTGTAGCAGTTTTAGCCATCCCTATCAAAAGATAGCAGGTGGTGGTTATCTCTAATCGGGAATTATTCTGTGTTAAAAATAATCGTAATATTGAGTTCAGTAATCTTACTGAAGTCAATGTTATCAGTGAAGATTGGAGAACTTCCTTCATCGACTTCGTGGTCAATGACATACTCCCTGAAGATCCCAAGGAGGCTACGAGTATAAATCGGCGCTCTCTGCGATTCTACTACAATCAGACCACCAAAACTCTCTACCGGCGGACTTATGAAGGCCTACTCTTGCGCTATCTTGCTGGTGATGAACCGAAGCAAGTATTGCATGAAGCTCACGACGGTGTCTGCAGAGCACATCAACCTGGTCCTAAGCTACAGGATCGCATCCGACGCATGGGTTATTACTGGCCTTCTATGGTATCTGATGCCATCGAATATGCGAGGAAATATCGAGCTTGTCAAATCTACGCAAATTTCATTCATCAACCATCAGAATTCCTTCATCCGACTGCTGCTTCCTGGCCTTTTGAAGCTTGGAGCATGGACATCATAGATCCCATCAATCCTCCTTCTTCTAGGGGACATCGGTTCATACTGGCAATAACCGACTACTTCTCCAAATGGGCCGAAACTATACTATTGGTTGAAGTCAAGACCAGCAGCATCATCAACTTTGTCAAACATTATGTCATCTATAGATTTGGTGTACCTCGAAGGATCATTCATGACAACGGACCTCAGTTCCTCAACCAAAAGTTCACAAGGTTCTGTGACGATCATCGAATTGATAATGTCGCTTCGACAGCCTACAATCCTGCTGCTAATGGCTTGGCTGAAGCTTTTAACAAGACTATCATCAAGCTCCTCAAGAAGTTTGTATCCACTAACAAATGAAACTAGAGTGAAAAGCTTGGGGAATGTCTTTGGGCCTACCATACTACGGTCCGTAACCCTACATGTTTTACACCTTTCTCTTTGGTGTATGGCTGTGAAGCAGTTCTACCTCTGGAACTCCAAATTTTATCTTTGAGGATTGCCATCGCCAACGAACTCACGACAGAGAACAATGATCTTCTCCGACTTCAAGAATTGGAGGCGCTCGATGAGAAGCGGCTATTGGTTCAACAACATATTGAGTTATACCAAGCCCGCATCTCAAAGACTTACAACCGCAAAGTTAAGGTCAGAGCCTTTCAGAAAGGAGAGCTCGTTCTAACAGTCAGACGTCCTATGACTATGACTCACTCGAGCAAGGGCAAATTCGATGCAAAGTAGGAAGGGCCATATATCGTGAGCAAAGTCTTCTCAAATAGAATCAACTCACAGAGCTAGATGGTCGAGTTGCAATGGTGCCTATCAATGGCAAGTTCCTCAAGAAGTATTATGTTTAAATGTAAAAGATATTGCTTGTAATCATCAGATAAGTTCATAAATAAAATTCAATTTTATTTCATCATGAATGATAGTACATAATATCAAGGAAGGTCACAATCATCCTTCTCGAAATTAGGACGCGGGCCACTACCGTCCTTATTGAAGATATGATCAGCAAAAGAGCCGAGAATATTTTTGCTGGAACCCACCAGAAACTTGCAAGCAGCCATCCTCATGGATTCTTCTTCTTCAGTCTTCCCTGGTTCAAGAAGGAAGTCCAAGATTTCCTTTGGCAGTTTGAGGGCAGACGAACCTTCGCCCGCTGTCATCTGTTTTGGTTGAGCCGGTTCGACTGGATGTTCCTCAGTACCCGCTTCTACCTTCGAGGCAATCTCAGACTTCTTCGATGCATCTCCAGACGACATTTTTATGTTAAAAAGTGAAAGTGACCATCCTATCTGATTTTTTGTTCTATTTATAGACAAAGAGTCGTAAAACTATGAAGCGACATATCCCTTTGATGGTTCGTCCGTTCATTACATTTATCTGACGGTTTACCCGTTCATTTTATTTATCCGACGGTTCACCCATTCATACATCCATGTGACGGTTTGCCCGTTCATTATCCGACGGTTTACCCGTTCATCAAATTCATCCGACATTTTACCCGTTCATTATCCGACGGTTCGCCCGTTCATCATAATCATTCATCCGACAGTTCACCCGTTCATCACATTCATCCGACGGTTCACCCATTCATCACATTTATTTGATGGTTCATCCGTTCATTTAATTTATTTGACGGTCCATTCGTTTATCCCGACGATTTATTTCGTTCATTTATTTCGTTCACATTTTGACGAATCATTCATTTCGTTTATATCAGCAACTTATCATCTTTGATTAAGTTGTCTATTTTGAAATAATGATATTCAATAAACTATATTTGCCACGTCCATATTACCGCTGAGCAGATATAATTGAATATGATTATTTTTCAAAATCAAGAAATATATCATGTTCTGCACCTCTGAATATATTTTCTATCGCTATTATTTATATCTGAATAAGATATGCAACAAATAATAGAGCCACCAAGAAAATGTCTTTTTATTGATTGATTAAAAGATTGAAAGACATTACAATATTACATATCACAAAAAGATGGAAGATACAAAAAATCTTTCTATTCGGTCGGCGGTGTCATCAAGTTAACCATCTGCTGCTTTAAAGATTTCAGTCGCTCCTTACGGGAGTCCATCACGCGCCTCCTAGCTTCCTCCATTCCAGACTTTTTATTAAAAGTCGGTAAGGTCACTAAGCGGCGGGAGATTTCAGCCTGATGAGTTGTGATATATTCATTTCGTTCCTGAGTCAGAATGTCCAGTTGCTGAGTAGCAGCTTGATGCTGTATGACTTCATCTTCTAGAGTATGCTGAACCAGTTTTAACTCTTCTTGGAGACGGGCAATCTCCTTTTGAAGACGAACATATTTCGCTTTCAACTCAGTAACTTTTTTCTCCTTCTCTCCAGCAGCAGAGGTGGCTATCTCCATTTATGAATCATATTCTGAAGCCTTGGCAGTATAAGTGTCTATGAAAGTCTGGAAATTAGCATTCTCAATGGCAACTTCTTGAGACATCCTTTCAAATTCAGCTTGTACTAAAGATTCCACTTTCCTTCGATTAAGATCTTTGTAGATCTTAACCAATGCTTCTAGCTCATCCAGTATGTGCTCAAGAAAAATAGCTTGAGCTTCATCTCCTTGACCTCTGATGGCATTTATCAAATGAGAGGTTGGGCTTCTAACAGTAGTGAAATCAACAACTTTTTTCTCTAGTACCCTATCTACTAGGAGTCCCAATGCATTAAAGAAAAGGTTGCTGAAAGAACTAATGATAAATTGGTTAGTTGCCAAAGCACCATGGGTAGCAGCTACTCCCGTTGATGATGAAGCAGCATGTACCTGTGCAGATGGACGTTCTTGCACTTGAATAGAGGGTTCTTTAAACAAGTGAGCTAAAGTAGAACTGGTTGCTCCTCCCGGTTGTTCTTCTGCAAGGACAAAAGAACCTATCATTGATTGTTGTTGTCATTAACAATTAATTAAAAAGGATCAAAAGATCAAAGGCAATCTTACCATGACTTGCCCCAGCAACAAGCCTTTCGTCTGTTGGTACAGATTCCAGTCTAGCAGAGGTATCCTCAGACATTACTGCCTGGCTACTTCCGACCTCAGAACCACCCGAGAAATGTCGGCTACCGCTAGCGATAACCGTTATCGGCACTATATCAGTGCAAGGAGGAACCGGAGATGATTCGATTTCTACATGGATCAAAAATAGAGATGTCAGCGATTAATCTATGAAAAGAAGAATGATAATTTTATTTAATACCTTTGGGGTTAGCGATAGTAGCTTCCTCCGGCACTACTTCCTTACCCATATTCTTTTCAGGAGACACATCCACTTCAACATCCTTTTCAGGAGCTAGTGTGTCTTCAACAGCTTCAGAAGATTTATGGACATCAATGTCCTTTTCTTGATTCAAAGTATCATCAATAGCCTCTATTGATGTATCTTCAGTGCTCATGCTATCCTCAGGTGCTTCCTCGCTGTCAGTTGCAGCGGTATGATCAACATCATCTTGTAGACCGAATTCGCAATCATTTAATGCTTCAGTCATTAAACGATCCTCCTCTTCGCGGATTGTTTCTGGTGTAACATGAAGCTGAGTAGTTTCTACTGCCGGTGAAGGAGATCGTAGAGCTTCATGCTCCTCCTCTACAATATCCTCCCTAGGCTTTGCAGCCTCCTCTCTCTGATCAGTCTCGTCCCTCTGTTCTGGACTAGGAGTTTCATGCCTAGGCTCAAAGACAGGAGTAGGAGATGACATAGTAATTCCAGCAGCAGCACTAGCAACCACCGAAGACAAGATTTATCTTGGAGGGGTGATCACCCTCTTTCTCCTTCTAGAGGCCAGTTTCTTTCTATGAAGTGGTCTTTCGGGACTCTCCACATCTACTACGTCGACCTGCTTTGGAAGAGAGGTCGGTGTGGTCGCTTCTTCTCGTTGGATCGACTCGGCCAGTTGCCGAGACTGTGATCTAGTGGTAACTTTCTCTGATTGATCCAAGATAAGTTTTTTCTTTGCAACCGGAGAGAAAGGTTCGTCAATCCTTCTCTTCCTCTCCCTGGCCGGAGATTTAACCACTTTCAAAGAAACCCGTAGTGGTTCATTAACCTCCTCAGGGAAGTTAGCTTCCCTTGAGGCTTCCAAGGGATCATTGTCACTACCACATTTCTAGTGTGAGGGTATTTTTGACATTTTGGGGTAATTTAAATTTATTAGAATTTATGGAAATTTTTAGGAATTGTTTGGACTAGATTGATTTTGACTAGTTTTGACCCTTGTAGACCACCCTAGAAGCTAACCCTAGTTAGTATGAACTTGGTTAGGTTTTTGACTCTAGTCTAACCTAAGCTAACCCTTGGTTTGGTCAATAGACTCTAGTTAGCAATAGGAATTAGAAAGTCATAAGTCATGGCTTATGATTTAGAATCTTTAATAAATTATTTTAACTCATGGCCTTGTAGGTTGGCCCAAAGCCCAAGACAATTGCTAAAACCTAATCCCTAGACTATGTGGCCAGCTACCCCTATCTACATTGGGAACATTACCCTATAAATACTCTCCTAATTTTAGGGTTGCCTCTTTCTTAGGAAAGCTCAAGTTTAGAAGGAAAGGTTTGTTCCCACTTCATTTAATCCCTAGATTTCCATTCCTTTTTCCTTTTTCATTCAAATCTCTTTCGTTAGGTTCTAATATACCTATTCTTGCTGTGATTATAGTTCTATTTCAGTTTGGTATTAATTTGTTGGATTGGGACATCAAGGAGAAGAGCTTTAGAAATGGGGTTTTTCTTGAAAGTTCAACTATAGGTAACTTCTCTACTTCTCTATGAAATTTTGATTTCTATACATATTTAGGAAGCCCTAGGAGTCCCCTAAGTGTCTGCATTAGTTTCGTGTCGGGTTTCATAAGTTTCGTATCCGTTTGGACACGTATCAGGAGTTATCCATAGGTGTTTGTCGAAATGCCTCAAAGGGCATTTCGATCTCTATTGTGCAATATTTTTGAATAGGAAAATTGGTTGTGGTGTCACTTATGCATTTCTATTTGTCTGAGAGTGTCTCTGCATCATGTCGTGTCAGAATCGGCGCGTGGACACGTGGTGCCCACACGCACGCGCGTTGCTACAGTCCTCCCCTGCTACTCGGGGCTGTAGCGGACACGACACGCTATGTTATGACACGAGACTCGACACATATGTAGTACTTGTGACTGACACGAGGTTCGTGAATTGTCATGAGCTCTCGTGTCGTATCGGACACGCTTTTGCCTGTGCACGTGTCGTGCACTGTGTGTATCAGTATTCTTAAATTGTGTTCCTGTGTTAAATTGTTTTAATGCTTGTAAATTGTGTCTTAATTGATTAAGATAGATACTAAATGTGTTGTTAAACTATGATTATATTAGGTTTACATGTAATTTAGGTTAATGTGGAAATTTGGGTTTTGAATGTTAGAGTAATGTTATGGCTAATACCAATTCCTGTTACATTGCCTTTTTCAGTTATTTTCCTAACTATTAATCTGAATTTTGTGATGTTCTTACTGTAAATCACCCCCCCACCTATGTGTTGATCCACATTATATAGATATTTCTTTTCGAATTTAGCCTTGTGTAGTGATTGGGGGTTTGAACATTAAGTTGGATTTCAAGTTCATGATAACTGGTGGTTGGGTTTCTGCAATCTGAGTTGAACTCTATTTTCCTGAACACATAACTGCTGTCCAATTCGAATTCTATTAGTCTTGACAACATATTGTTCGATATGGTTTAGTCTCTAGCATTGGGGTCTTGTTGGGGATTATTTGATGTTTTCATCATTGGTTACTTGTGGAGGAATGATAGTTTGAATCATGGTTGTTTCTTCCTATTTTACCTTGCTACCCAAAACTGAGAAATGATTTCCTTCCCTTAATCAAAGCTTGAATGATCATGTTTATGTGAACTTTTAGACATGTATTAGCTCACTGCTTCTTGGTAACTGTCAACTGATTTTTGTTCAAATGTTAACTGTTAATGTGTTCCAGACTTCCATTCACTATTTCTTTCTCTTGGCACAGGAACACAATGTACACCACTGTTTTCTTTCTATTACCATTCACTGATTTTTCTAGGATACATTGACACACTCTCTTGTGTTTCACACAATGTTAGCTTACTGTTTTTCATCCAACGCCACTGTTTTTTTTTTCCAGATTTTAATTCCTTTTTCCTGCTAATACATGGTTCACAAGTCACAAATCTGAGAATTAATATATAGCCACACACACACACAACAACAGTCACCTACACAGCCCCTCATGTATGCCTCACTCATTACTCACTAATACACACACATCCTTCACCCTCTAACACACACACACAGCTACACACCTTTACACTTTATTGTTTTCCAAGTTTTAGTTTCACACACACACATAAATTGCTCACTCACTCACTAATACACACACACACCCTCTATATGCCTATCCTATTTTTCCTAATGTATATATATATATATATATATATATATATATATATATATATATATATATATATATATATATATATATATATATATATATATATATATATATATATATATATGTAATGTAAGTGTATATGTAATGTATACTCTAATATATGTATCTATATATATAATGTAAGTTTGTGTTTTATATATAAGTTAAAAATGTATTGTGAATATATAATATATATGAATATCTATTTATGTATGGATATCATATAGGTATGTAAGGTATATATAGGGTACATAGATATATGTGTTTAATAATTGTGTATGTGTGATGTTAGTTTGACCTAGTGATTGTGCAGGAGTACTAAGCTAGGCTTGATTAGACTAAGGTAGACTAGTTTGGCCTAATTTAGACTTGGTTGACCTACTTTGACTTCTAGGGTTGACCAGAGTTGACCAAGAGTTGACTTTGGTCTAAATTGACCTAGAATCATGTAGAATGCATAGTAGGACTTCATTATACCATTTTTGACTTGTTGTGACTTGTGCTGTTCTGATTAGGAGCCAGACACCACTCCTCGGATAGTACTTTTATATTGGACACTCAGATACCAGGCGAGTATATTCTCTGATCATTTCATATCTTGCTTAGAATTATTTCCTGCATTAAATTACTTTACTTGTACTGTCACGTTGGTCACACGGATTGGTACTATATGGATCCCTTCTTGAGATGTTATCCTTTAGGGAGCATCGGGTACTACATGTTCTGTACGTTTTACTTACATGGCGTATCACTATGCTTCATTGGTTCACTGATCATTTGTGACATATACTCTTATGATCACAGAGTCTTCCTTGAATCCTTATCCCATATATTGGATTTTCTAGAATCCCCATTTATGGGACTTCCATGTACCACCCTTCGGGGGCCTTTGTATGGAATCATAACATAACCTGGTTGGATCCTTGTGTATTGATTGGGGGTACGGGGGAGTAGAAGTGGACATGTGAATAATACATCAGTAGTGTAGCATCAGAATCATTCCATAGTGTAGCATCAGAATCATCCCATGTTATTTACATATCCATATTATACTCTGACTCACTAGCCACATGTTAGTTCTCTATTTATATTAGATATTTCTATTACAGTTCTCTCTCTGTTTACATACCGTATTTCTTTCAGTACTAGCATCTTACTTTACTGCATGATTATATTTTCTAACGTCCTATGAACTGTTGAGATGTACTGTACTCGCTCCTGTCCTGACTGGACCTGTTGAAAATATTATAGAGGACGAGGATGAGGCCTGTCTGGACACTTTCTACGGGGCAGCCTTAGATGATACTTGCGAGCTGAACCCTCAGGAGGACCCAGCTCTAGCTGAGGATATCACCCCTATTGCTTAGACTAGTTTAGTTAGGCTTATCTTATTTTATGTAGTCTTGAGACATGTTTTAGCTAGACTTTATTCTGTTCTGAGTTGTATATATTCTTTCATTCTGTATCTGAGACCATGTACCTCTGGATATTACTAGGTTTATCTTAGACTACTTTATCATCTCTGTTTCCTTGAGTTCTATTTCATATCGTGCTATCTCTTCCTTAGTTGTGATTGAGTTTATTTACTGCTATGTTACCCCCATTCGGGAAGTGTAAACTGTTTAGAGATATATTACAAGATGTATGTTGACCTAGGACAGTGTTCTACCGCCGACACTATGGCATAGGCTGGACGTACCCACATCTCGTGCCCTTACTCTAGGGTGCGGATCGTGACACATTTTTAGTGGTGGCCCATGCAGGTCTAGACTAGAAGTGTAGTGGTATTCGAACTAGAGTATCACTATAACCTGCAGTAAGATATAGGACATTAATTTTAAGGTACTCAATCACTTTTGGACAAATTCTTTTATTGCCATCTAAATCCATATTGTCAACTGATCCTTTGAATTTTAACTGTCCGCCTTTGTTATTTCGCTTCTTTCTCAGAAATTGATACTCTTGTTTGTCTATCTTCAGGATGGTAGAGACTCGATCATAGCGTGCCATTCATGAGGATGCTATAGAGGAGACTGCTACCTCTCAGCCAGTACAGCGAGGCCAAGGGACTGCAGCTCCGGCCACCTCTGCTCGTATTGAGACCTCGGCAGTAGCAGCCGGGGGTATGCCTCCACCGGCTCGGAGGCAGGACCCAGTCATCGGAGAGGAGCCCTTCCAGCAGCCACCGCCTACAGGATACGTGGATGCAGTACAGATGTTCGTGTACTTCCAGCAGTTCATAGACCGGCAGCAGGCTCGACAGGACAGGGGCATGGAGCTGGCCCTTACGACTGTCGCAGCTCGACCAGTGGTTCAGCAGCCGAGGACACCGGGAATAGAGCAGTTTCAAAAAATGAGCCCCAGAGACTTTCTGGGGACAGAGGGGATCCTATATGTCGATGAGTGGATCGAGCATATAGAGGAGATCTTTCGCCTGGCCAGGATACCAACAGATCTTCAGATCGAGGCCGCAGCTAGCCGGATGCGAGATCTCGCTCGCACCTGGTATCAGTCAGACCCCAGGATGGGGGTACCTGGGCAGACTTGGGAGCAGTTCAAGGGCTTCTTCAAGAAGAAGTTCTTCCCAGATTCAGCACTCAGAGCCTTGGAGTCGCAGTTCGAGAGCCTAGTCCAGGGGAGCCTTTCAGTGGAGAAGTACGCCGGGGAGTTTGGCCGCCTCGGCATGTTTGTAGAGGGCTTGAGCGAGACAGCGAAGGCCCAGAGGTTCCGGAAGGGTCTAGTCAAGGAGGTCAAGTCCTTGACCAAGGGCAATCGGGATGCCACGTTCGAGGAGATCTTGACGGGAGCCTTGCTAGCAGAGGATGATCTTGAGCTTAGCCTCAAGAGGGGGCGAGACCCAGTTGGGGCCAGCAGCAGCAGCGGAGGTGTAACACCCAGTTTTTTGAAATTGGGGTATTTTTGAAAATTTATTATTTTTATTATTTATTAGTGGTATTTTAGTCATAATATGATTTTGGGTGATTTTAGTTATGTTAAACTATTTTCTAAGTCACGACTTATGACTTTGTGACTTTACTAGTATAACCCTAGAGATTTCATAACCTAGAGACTAACCATGATCATGTGAGCCTAGCCATAGGTTTAGAACATCAAATTAGGGCTTTTTGGCCTAAAGGGTATTTTGGTAATTTTTTAGGATTTATTGGGAATTATTTGGATTTATGTGTTTTATTATTATTTAATTATTGATTAGTGTCATGAGAGTCCCTAACCTAGTTTAGCCTAATCTAGGGATTAGCCATTAACCTAGAAGACTAAGTGTAGGTATTTACTTTATGTTGTAAATATCTTAGGATTGAAATATCTAGATATTTACCTTGAGATATTCTTGAAACCTAGAAATATCTTCAACCCTTTACCTAGAAGTCTTTGCCTTCACCATGAAGCAACCCAAGGACACCCCCCTACCTCTTAGCTGGCCATAGGACTACCCCTTCCTATATTAACCTATCATTCCATTCATGATCAATTTTTACATGAATTAAACCTAGAAAATCCACCACCTTCAAACCTTGATAACTTGATCAATTTTGATCCAAATCACCTCTAGTTTCTTGCATTGGACTTCCCTACACTAGAGGGTACTAGTTAGGGCCTGCTATCGAGGATTTCGTGAGCTTTGCGCATCACCAAGTTGAAGTGGACACCCCCCCTCTCATTGTTTTTCCATTGGATTGCATCAATAGGTAAATGTCCATAAACTATGTTAATATTGTGTTTTCTCTTCATATTTGCATGCATCTAGGTACTAGGGAACTGAGGGTCAAGTTTGGTAGGATTTAGAGTTGGTTTGGTGTCCGTATCGGACACGTATCCTAGGCTAGGAAACAGTGTTTGGTGAAATGCCACTTAGGATTAAACTTTGTTATTTTACAAAACAAAATATATTTTCTGGTAGCCCTAGACATGTAGGACACATACCAACTTGACTGAGCACAAAATCTTATCGTGTCCGTGTCCAAATTGGACACGAACACACTGCTAAAAACACACTGTGACACTGCTAAAACCCGACTGTTTGACACTTCCTGTCGTGTCCACACGTGTCGTGGACACGATACAGGAACTTGGACACGTGCCCTGACACCCCACCTATCCTAGGACACGACCACGACACCATAGGTTGCACACACGTGACCCTAGACTGGTCGACACGCGTGCACGACGCAGCACGACAGTGCGTACGGCTCCCCTGCTGCTGCACATCTTGTGCTCGCTGCACGTGACACGTGGACACGTGCTACTTGGCACAGAGGTGGGGGCACCCTCTGACAAGCCCCCCTCGAGTCTCACAACTTCTCGTGTCGTATCGGACACGTAGTTAGTTCTGCACTGATTCGTGCACTGTACTAACACGCGCACAGTTAGGCTCTGATACGGGCTCAGACACGACGCTGTGTGACACTTGGACACGAGACAGACACTGGGACACCTAGCCTGACCCTAGGCGAACCCACACGCGTGAGCACGAGACACATGGACACGTGTGTCGTATCCTACACGCGTGTGCACCTTAGCACGATACTGTGTACTGTAATTTACCCGATTTGGGTTTTAGACTCCTGGACACGCCGTGTCGTGTCGTGGTGGACTCCCATGGACACACACGACACGTACACGTGTGGGGGCTCGATTACCAACCACTAGTTTCGAGTCTTAGCTCGTGTAGGTGCGTGAATTCGGATTACCTACCTGTCGAGTTCACAGTCCACTGTTCTCAGGTTTTAGGATTTTCCAATTTTTGCAAAAATGGATTTCAAACCCGATTTTGATATAATTTATACTTTGTAATAGTGTATTTTAGTATGTATATATATAGTATATATGTATGTGTGAGTGTGGGTGAGTTTTCAGGGTATTTGGTTATGTGTGTAGGTTGTTGTGTATGTATATACATACATATGTATATATGAACTTGTGTGTGTGGGTTGGGGTAATTCCTGTTTCAGGAAATCTGAGACTTCCTCCCCTTCCTGTTTTCTATTTCTCCCTCTCTCTCACTGTTTTCTGTCTCTCTCTCATTCACTCTCTCCCTCTCATTCTATGTCTCTCTCACTGTCCCTCTCTCTTTCACTCTCTCTCTCTCTCTCTATTTCCCTCTATATATATATATGTTATATATATATATATATATATATATATATATATATATATATAATATATATATATATATATATATATATATATATATATATATATATATATATGTTATATTATATACAACTATATATATTGGTATATATATAGTTGAGGGATTCATTTATGGGCTTATATATATATATATATATATATATATATATATATATATATATATATATATATATATATATATATATATATATGAAAATGTATATATATGAATGTAGGTTAGCTATCTATATATATATATATGTATATGTGTGGGTATTAAATATATAGTTGGATATGTATGTAGGTTATGTATAAGTGAGAATATAGGGTATATGGGAATTACATAGGCTATAGGCCTATGTGGTTATGTTTGTATGTGTATATTATATATAGGTTATGTATATAGTTATTGGTATATATAGTTAGGCTATATATAGTTAGGCTATATAGATAGGCTATATATATAGTTAGGCTATATATATATGTTTAGCCTATATATTGATAATATATATAGATATGGTAAGTTGCATGAATATATATATGTATCATATATAGTTGGGTATATATAAGGTATTATATATAGATGTAAATGCCAGTGCCCTAGATATGTTAGCCTATGGTATTCATTTATGAGCCTATGGCTATGAGGTTAGGCTTTGACCCCTGTTTGACTAAAGTTGACCAAAGTCAACTATTGGTCAACCATGACCTAATTGACCTAGAATTGACTTGGATAGACTTAAGAGGACTAGTTGACTAAAGTTTGACTAACCCTAACTAGTTGATTAGGCTTGACCATATGGGTTATATGGATAGCCCTATGTAATTTAAGATATGTATGGGGTTAAGTGGTATACTTAGGAGTTGTGTCATGATTGGTGTTAGTCTTAGGGGTTGACTAGAAGTTGGCCATTAGTCAAGATTGACCTAATTACCTTGTTGACTAATCTTGTTTGACCAAAATCTTAGTTGGTCTAAGTTTGACCTAGACTTGACCCAGATTGATCATTTTGAGTAATATTTGACTAGTTTGTTTTGAATGTTGACCAAGAGTTGACTTTAACCTAGATTTGACTAACCTTGACTTGTTTGACCTTGTTTGACTCTATTTGACTTAGTTTAACTTCTTGTGACCTAATATGACTTGATTTGACTTAGTTCGACTGTAGAGTTGACCCAGTTTGACTTTGACCTAGATTGGCTTAGAATTCATATAGATTGCATTATAGATTTTATTTACCTTTATTTTGGACATGTCATAACTGTATTACTCTATTTTAGGACATTGTGACCCTGGTACAGACATCTGATATTATACTACTCTTTCCAGAGTGTCAGACGAGTACATTCTCTGATAGTTCTTTCATTACTTGTCATTTACTGTATTTCAGTTCTAGTTAGCTATATATGATTCTCTGTACAAACACGATTAGTATTGCTGGATCCATTACATGCGACACTCATTTATTCATGTCTGGCCTCTATATCGGGAATCACTACTGGCATCACCCTACTGGAATCATTTCTGGAATCATTGGCTGGACTCATACTGGTTGTACTGTTGGATTATGGATTCATTTGTAGGCGGGGAAATACTTGAGTAGACATGTGAACATACCTAAAATCTGGAACCACCTCCCTTGGAACTATTCTGGAATGCTAGCCATCCCACACTTGGCCGAGTGTGCGATGTACCTGATTACCCCTAGCCGTTTACATGTTGATCTCAGTATTTTAAAATACACTGTTAGAGTATAGTCTGGACTTACCCTGGAATCATGGATCACTTCTGGACTCATTTTTACTGGACCCATCTTGTACTGGAATCATCTAGTATTGGATTATATGGACTGGACTCACACTGGGATTACATTTTATACTGTCTGGACTTATACCATGTTATTCTAGTTCAGCTAGTTTACTACAGTCTTCTTTGCCATGTTTTCTTTTCTTGTTAGTTACTTTACTTTCCTTGTACCCTCACTGTTTCTTTACATCATTATCTGTATAAAACTGCCATGCTCATCTGTATAACTGTCTAAAAACTGCTTTATAGTCTTTGTCATTTACTTGGGATTTCTAGATGAGATGTGCTCGTTTCTGTCCTGATTGGACCTGTTGAAAATATTACAGATGATACTCCTGACGACACATGCCCTACTTACCATAGACCTGGCGAGGGATTAGCTACCTTTGGTTCCGACTCTCGGGAGTGATTCAGGAGTTTAGCTAGTAGACTTACTTAGCTTTCATGTTTTGAGCTTGTTTGTATTAAACTGGAGATATTGAGTTGTATTAGAGTTTGTTTGAGATATTGTTGTTATTATTTTAGTAGTTTAATTTCTGTTGTTGTTAGTTGGTATCTAGATTTCTGTGTTATCTTATCGTGCTTAGACTGTGATTGAGTATATCATATCTTTTACTTATCTTCCTTTCGGAGTTGAGATCTTGGAAAGTATATTATATACCTGCATGAGATTAGTTAGTAACCTAGGATAGCGTTCTACCGTCGATACTGCGGCATAGGCTGGACGTATTCACTTCTCGTGCCCCTACACAGGGTGCGGGTCGTGACAGGAGGCCAGGCCAAGAGGCCTCACTTTCAGCATCAGCAGCTGAGGCAGTTTCAGCCGCAGCCGATCCAGCAGAGGTCAGTTCACCAGCAGTAGCAGCCGAGGCAGCACCAGCAGGGCCAGAGGCAGGTTATCACTTATGCCTACTGCAAGAAGCCCGAGCATGTCGCCAATGAGTGTCGAAAGAGGCTAGGCCAGTGCTTAGTGTGTGGTTCAGCTGACCACCAGATGAGGGAGTGCCGTATGGGATGAGCATCCAAGGGAGCAGCAGTCAGAGCTCCAGCAGGCCAGCAGAGGGGACCAGCCCTGCAGACGTAGCAGCAGAGGTTCGCCTAGCACTAGCAGCAGGCCAGGGAAGGCCAGTAGGGGCGAGGATTCGCCATGGCAGCAGAGGATGCGGAGGCCATCGAAGAGCTGATTGCAGGTTCGATTCTTCTCGACTCCAGTCCAGTTTTTGCATTATTCGATTCCGATGCTTCGCATAGCTTCATATCAGTATCTTTTACGATTAGACACGGTATCATAGCTGAATCGTTGCCTAGGATTTACAAGATCACGACCAGGGGTGGCATTATCCTCATGAGTGATGTTTGTAAGGGTCGGAGAGTAGTTTTGGGAGACTGTGAGTTGGAGGTGAGCCTGCTCGTAATGCCATTGCCGAACTACGATATAGTACTAGGCATGGATTGGTTGAGCAGGCACCACGCCAGTATTGATTTCAGAGGGGGTAGAGTTCTCTTCAGAGCGCCGGGGGAGCCAGAGTTCGAGTACTCCAGACGTGTGGCAGAGCAGAGCAGCAGAGTCTTCTGTGGAGTCTCGGTCGAGGAACAGACGATTCCACACCCCTTGATAGCAGAGTATATGGATGTTTTCCCAGAGGAGTTACCGGGATTGCCATCTGACAGAGACATAGAGTTCTCGATAGACTTGGTTCCAGGAGCGGAACCCATCTCTCAGCATATCTATCGGATGAACAACAGCGAGCTGGTGGAGCTGAAGAAGCAGGTAGATGAGCTACAGGACAAGGGCTTCATCCGCTCGAGTTCATTGCCATGGGGTGCACCAGTATTGTTCGTGCCGAAGAAGGATGGGTCAGTATGCATGTGTATTGACTATAGGGCACTCAACAACCTCACGATCAAGAACAAATACCCACTACCGTGGATCGACGATCTATTTGACCAGTTGAGCGGAGCTCGGGTATTTTCCAAGATTGATCTAAGGTCGGGATATCACCAGGTGAAGGTGAAGGGGAAGGATATTCCCAAGACCGCTTTCAGGACGCGGTACAGGCAGTTTGAGTTTTTGGTTATACCGTTTGGGCTAACCAATGCACCAGCAGTGTTTATGAACCTTATAAACAAGGTATTCCACCAGTATCTGGATCAGTTTGTGGTAGTGTTCATTGACGACATCTTGATATATTCCAAGACTGAGGAGGAGCACGAGGAGCATTTGAGGATAGTGCTGGAGATTCTCAGAAAGGAGCAGCTTTACGGGAAGCTCTCCAAGTATGAGTTCTTTTTAGACCGGGTAGACTTCTTGGGGCATGTGGTGACTGGAGATGGTATCTTAGTTGACCCCAAGAAGATTGTAGCAGTTGAGGCATGGGCAGCGTCGACTTCAGTTGCAGAGATCAGGAGTTTTCTGGGGCTGGTAGGATATTATCGGAGATTTGTGCAGGATTTCTCCTGGATTGCAGAGCCGTTGACTCGGTTGACCCGGAAGGATACTGAGTATGTTTTGTCAGAGGAGTGTCAGGCAGTTTTTGATGAGTTGAAGAAGCGGCTTACGACAGCTCCGATTCTGACATTGCCTTCAGGATCAGGTGGTTTCACTATTTATAGTGATGCTTCAGGGAAGGGGCTAGGTTGTGCCTTGCAGCAGTATGGGAATGTGATTGCCTATGCTTCCAGGCAATTGCATCCCCATGATAAGAACTACCCTACCTACGACCTAGAGCTGACAGCAGTGATATTTGCTCTGAAGTTATGGAAGCATTATCTGTATGGTGAGAGGGTGGAGATCTTCACAGATCACATGAGTTTAAAGTATGTGTTCACTCAGAAGGAGTTGAACATGAGACAGCACAGATGGCTAGAGTTGATGAAGGACTTTGACATCCTACTTCAGTATCACCCAGGGAAGGCCAACGTGGTTGCCGATGCCTTGAGTAGGTATCCGACAGCCATGTGTTTGACCATGGATCGGTATTTACTTGCCGACTTGGAGAGCCTTAGGATTGAGGTGATCGTGCCCGAAGTACAGATGCAGTAGTGGGGCATACAGATTCAGTCAGACTTGGTGGAGGGGATCAAGTCGGCACAGTTTGAGGACGTTGCTCTGCGGTGTCTCCGAGAGCAGGTTCGAGCAGGATTGCTGGAGGGCGAGTTTTCTCTTGCAGAGGATGGTGCCTTGAGGCACGGTTCCAGGTTATGTATGCCCATCGGAGAGCTCAGAGAGCAGATTATGCAAGAGGCCCACAGATCTCAGTACTCTATATACCTGGGTGCCAACAAGATGTACCGAGATCTGAGGGAGCATGTTTGGTGGTCAGGAAAGAAGCGGGAGGTGTCTCGCTTCGTGGCTAGGTGCTTGGTCTGTAATGCCCATATCTCGTATTATGTATTTGAAATACGTGTACGTATTTTGATCCGTATTGTATGTCTTCCTGCTTAATTTATTTTGACATTTCATTGATTGGTTTATCTTGGTTCGGTTCGGTTTGTTTGGCTTGGTTCGGTTTTGCTTGATTTTATGTGAGCCAAACCACTCCCACCTACCACCACCTTCATTAAATATCCCACTCATATTTCTCTCTCCACATTAACTTTCTTCTTTCCCACCATAACTTCTTCACCAACCTGAGAGAGTGGAGAGCTTAGGCAAGTGCAACTTGCTTCATGGAGGAACTCCAACTTTATTGCTTTATCCTCTTCCTTACAGCATTTTAACTTTCTTTAATACTTGGCATTTCCACTTTCCATGGCTAGATTCTTGTAGATCTAAGTTTACTTTATTTTCGGAATTCTTGGGTTTTGATCTACTTAATCTTGTTATTTCTGAGTTTTGATGGTTCTATGTTGTAGAGCATTTCATTCTGACCCGTTTTGGCCTATGGAAGTTCGGATTTTGGCTCCGAATGATGGAGTTATAGAGCTTAAGAACTTGGCTCTCATGGTGTTCTTCTTCTCGGGATTTTGGAGAAGATGAACTGTGCTTGACTTGACCGCATGAATAATTCATGCGGCAAGTGTTCTCTTCAGCCGTATGGCTGGAAGTACTTGAGCCGCATGAGGGCCGAACTCATCTAGCCGCATAACTCGCACAATCCCCAGCCGCATATACTCTGCACTTCTTGAGCCGCATGAGACGTTATCCATTTAGTCGCATGCGCCCTCCCTGGCCGCATGAGGACCTCGCTTCTTCCAGCCGCAGGAATGCTCTGACTTAGTCTCATGCGCCCTCTTCCTCCGCTGGCCGCATGGGACTTTAATTGACCCAGCCGCATGAGAACTTCTTCCCGAGCCGCATGAACCTGCTTTCCGCTTGCCGCAGAAGGCTCAACTTCCTGAGCCGCATGTAAGCCACTTGCTCTCAGCCTCAGGAACCCTTCCTCCTGCAGCCGTATAATACCCCACTATTCCCGCTAGCCGCATATGCCTCCTTTTCCTCAGCCGCATGAGCTTTGGACCCTCAGCCGCATGAGCTGCTGCCGCATGGATTCTCTCCTTGGCCGCATGCGCCCGACCCTATTGAGCCGTATGGGCTGTTCTCTTTCCAGCCGCATGAGATCATTCTTGGTCGTATGTGCCTGAGCCGCATGGCTTCCAATAGTCCTATATTTTTATTATTTGCCCATGTCTTATAACCCCTTTATTGTGTATCCTTACGCCTTTTGTCCTGAACTTGATAAATCACGATTTGACTGACATAATTGAAATGCCAATGGTACATGACATGGTGTGACAAGGAACTAGCACGACCTGATAGTGTCCCGTCGTGGCGCACCCTTGACCAGTGAACTTGACATGATAACCTGACATGATATATCTTGATAAGCTGTTGCGACGGCTACCTGACATGACATGACCTGTATAATTAACCCAGACACCGTGGGCGATTGTGCTTGAATAAATAATCCAGTCCTGTCTTGCATCATGTCTAGGAGGGGACTCCTGAGTACCACGGTCAGGAGTACCTACTGAAATGGACTAAGGCTAAATAACTAGATTAATACATTAGTCATGAAGAGATCTTCCGGCTACAGGCAATCCCGTTACCTAGGCGCACCTTGGGATCTGTAGCCTGCCGTCGAGTTGGGCACATTTCCAGCACACTGTCATGTGTTGCACCCTTCAAGCTACCTAAGGGTACATGCATTTCCTGGACGATGTACCCACCTGAATTTAACCCTAATCTTTCAACCCGGATAACCTGGATGGTCTGCAGGGCTTGTGGCTGTGGAACAATCTCACTGTATCTTGCTAGTAACTAGGCTTGTGATAACCCTATTTAGTTAAAGTATCAAGCCGTAATTCTTGCTTGGCCGTGAAATGATTGGATGGAGTCTAACCAGTCTAGTCTTGTCCTGATTCTGTTCCATATTACTGTATAACCTGAATGCCTGTATTTATTTTACCGATAAATGGTGAGAATTCCAAGTTCTGTTCAGACGAAGGGTTACAACCCCGGTCCTTGTTTGGTTTACGGGTTGTAACCTGGTTATCTGAATAGTTCCATGGTTATCTCGTCGTATATCACCTGTTATGCTTTTCCTTAATTCCTGCCTTTATTATTAATCTATTTTTATTTGTGCTAATTGCTGGTTTTAGTTCCTAAGTGAAGCTTCCTTTGTGGCACTTGCTCCTTCTGGGATCTGACCCAGTTGGTTTTATATGGCCAGATTTCGGAGCAGCTCCAGAGGATCTACCAACCTTTCAGCCCGATGGTGGCGACCAGGCGTAACCAGGGCAACGAGTGGGTTATTTTTGGCTCTCCCACTTTATTGTAAAAATATTTTTTTGAGGCGTTTAGCCGACGAGCACCTGTTTAGCTCGATTGTACTTACTTACTGTCTGCCTATGGGCTGTAACATGATTAACAAATCCTAGGGTTGATCATGTATGACTAAACTCTTGCTAGTCTTAACATTTTATAACGACTAGCTTCATGATCAGCTGAATATATAATATTTGGGATGCCTTGTTATTGTATATTTAATGATCATACATCTTGTAACATTTACTTACTTGCTTGTGATTGAGACACTAGGCTTGTTCATGACCATAGGAGACTGTTGGCTTGTAGTAAATCCTCATGTATCTAGACAGCCGTGACCGTATAGCGAGATAGATTCCAATTTATATACGTAGCTGGCTATGTCTGCCCCCGTTCTCCAGTATTCTGGTTCTGGGGCATGACATGGTTTAAGTGGTGGCCCATGCAGGTCTTGTAAATCAAGATATGTAAGGGTTTACCGAATAGATGTCTCAATCAGTACTCGTCCTTGATCTTTATTCGTGTTCTCTGAATCCCTGAAAATCTTTGTCCTGATCACATGCTTATAGTCGTTGATCTGTCCTGGTCCTTCCTTATTATTCCATATGTCGTATTCTTCAGCGGCATTGTTCATGGACCTGCCGATCAGCAAGGCGGAGCACCTCCCGTGGACCAACAACAACCAGGAGATCAGGCCCAGCACTCAGGAGCAGCCTCCCGAGTCATGCCTACCGGGGACCCCGAGCCGCCAGTTCAGCCAGTCCAGCCTGCAGAGCCTGATGGCGGCACTTTGGTAGGTCTCATCAGATCATTGTTAGCTTCTCAGGATCGTAGAGGAGATGCCTTGCATCAGGCAGTGGAAGATGCTCTGAATAGAGGCGGTCGTTATGGGAACAGTACAGCGAACAACTTCAAGCGCCTGAACCCTCCCTTCTTCGATGGTAGCGAAGATGCTATCGCTGCTGACGCGTGGCTTCAGGAAATGGAAGTAATTCTAGAAGTAGCTAGGACTCCAGAAGACGAGAAGGTGGCCATGGTGCGCCTGCAGTTATTAGATCTAGCCCGCAGCTGGTGGGCGGCACAGGCCGTGGGATTAGTGGCCCCTATCTCATGGGCCGTATTCAGAGAGAGATTCCAGACGAAGTACTTCGATACGGTGGCTCGATACGACCTACAGACCAAGTTCACCAATCTGAAGCAGATGGGCAGGACGATCGACGGATATGCGGCCGAGTTTTCTAGGCTTAGTCGGCTTGCTTCCACCTTGGTGGCGACTGAGTTCGATAGAGCCCAACGATTTCAGCAGGGACTCCACCTAGAGATTTTGCTGGCGGTGGAGCAGTTTGAGCATCAGACTTTTGATGCAGTACTGAGGGCAGCCAGGAGGCACGAGTATACCGTCCAGAGAATAGTGGACAGGACCGGAGGTCGGAAGCGATCTCATGACCAGATGACCCAGTCGAAAGCACCAGCCCCGGCAGTCAGGGCTTTGACAATTGGAACTCCGAGGCAGGCGACCTCAGAGACGTCGGTCACGTCCCCTCAGCAACAGAAGTAGAAGCAGTCTTCAGCAATAGGCTGCACTCATTGTGGGAAGCCAGGACACGTTGTTTTAGAGTGTCGCAGAGCGCAGGGTTTGTGCTTGCCTTGTGGGGCACCGGACCACAAGATAGGGTCCTGTCTGAATAGGGCCAGTTCATCATCGGCCCAGACTAGTCCCTCCGTAAGGGGACCAGTGCCAGCACCAGTGCAACAGCAGTACCAGCCTCCGAGGCCGTTGCCGCCTCAGACCCAAGTATTCCAGCAACAGAGACCCCAGCAGTATGCCCTGGTCCAAGTTCAGATTCAGAACCGACATGGAGGTTTCTAGTAGGATATCTTTCCTCTTTCTCGTGCCTTCGATTTTCTTGCTTACATACATGATTGCATGATTGATTGCTTAGTATAGCTTGCCTGAGATTAATATAGCTTGTCCTTGCCATTCTAGCCTCTTGATTAAATTCCAAGGACGGAATTCTTTTAAGGTGGGTAGAGTTGTAATGCCCATATCTTGTATTACGTATTTGGAATACGTGTACGTATTTTGACCCATATTGCATGTCTTCCTTCTTGATTTATTTTAACATTTCATTGATTGGTTTATCTTGGTTCGATTCGGTTTGTTTGGCTTGGTTCGGTTTTGCTTGATTTTATGTGAGCCAAACCACTCCCACCTACCACCACCTTTATTAAATATCCCACTCACATTTCTCTCTCCATATTAACTTTATTTTTCCCCACCATAACTTCTCCACCAACCTGAGAGAGTGGAGAGCTTAGGCAAGTGCAACTTGCTTCATGGAGGAACTCCAACTTTATTGCTTCATCCTCTTCCTTACAGCATTTTAACTTACTTTAATACTTAGCATTTCCACTTTCCATGGCTAGATTCTTGTAGATCTAAGTTTACTTTATTTTCGAAATTCTTGGGTTTTGATCTACTTAATCTTGTTATTTCTGAGTTTTGATGGTTCTATGTTGTAGAGCATTTCATTCTGACCCGATTTGACCTATGGAAGTTCGGATTTTGGCTCCGAATGATGGAGTTATGGAGCTTGAGAACTTGGCTCTCATGGTGTTCTTCTTCTCGGGATTTTGGAGAAGATGAACTGTGCTTGACTTGACCGCATAAATAATTCATGCACAAGTGTTCTCTTCAGCCGTATGGCTGGAAATACTTGAGCCGCATGAGGGCCGAACTCATCTAGCCGCATAACTCGCTCAATCCTCAGCTGTATATACTCTGCACTTCTTGAGCCGCATGAGACGTTACCCATTTAGCCGCATGCGCCCTCCCTGGCCGCATGAGGACCCCGCTTCTTCCAGCCGCAGGAATGCTCTGACTTAGTCTCATGCGCCCTCTTCCCCCGCTGGCCGCATGGGACTTTAATTGACCCAGCCGCATGAGAACTTCTTCCCGAGCCGCATGAACCTGCTTCCCGCTTGCCGCAGGGGGCTCAACTTCCTGAGCCGTATGTAAGCCACTTGCTCTCAGCCGCAGGAACCCTTCCCCCTGCAGCCGCATAATACCCCACTCTTTCCGCTAGCCGCATATGCCTCCTTCTCCTCAGCCGCATGAGCTTTGGACCCGCAGCCGCATGAGCTGCTGCCGCATAGATTCTCTCTTTGGCCGTATGCGCCTGACCCTATTGAGCCGCATGGGCTGTTCTCTTTCCAGCCGCATGAGATCATTCTTGGCCGTATGTGCCTGAGCCGCATGGCTCCCAATAGTCCTATGTTTTTATTATTTGCCCATGTCTTGTAACCCCTTTATTGTGTATTTTTATGCCCATTTTATATCCTTACGCCTTTTGTCCTGAACTTGATAAATCACGATTTGACTGACATAATTGAAATGACAATGGTACATGACATGGTGTGACAAGGAACTAGCACGACCTGATAGTGGACCGTCGTGGCGCACCCTTGACCAGTGAACTTGACATGATAACCTGACATGATATATCTTGATAAGCTGTTACAACGGCTACCTGACATGACATGACCTGTATAATTAACCCAGACACCGTGAACGATTGTGCTTGAATAAATAATCCAGTCCTTTCTTGCATCATGTCTAGAAGGGGACTCCTGAGTACCACGGTCAGGAGTACCTACTGAAATGGACTAAGGCTAAATAACTAGATTAATACATTAGTCATGAAGAGATCTCCCTGCTACAGGCAATCCCGTTACCTGGGCGCGCTTGGGATCTGTAGCCTGCCGTCGAGTAGGGCACATTTCCAGCACACTGTCATGTGTTGCACCCTTCAAGCTACCTAAGGGTATATATGTTTCCTGGACGATGTACCCACCTGAATTTAACCCTAATCTTTCAACCAGGGTAACCTGGATGGTCTGCAAGGCTTATGGCTGTGGAATAATCTCACTGCATCTTGCTAGTAACTAGGCTTGTGATAACCCTATTTAGTTAAAGTATCAAGCCGTAATTCTTGCTTGGCCGTGAAATAATTGGATGGAGTCTAACCAGTCTAGTCTTGTCCTGATTCTGTTCCAGATTACTATATGACCTGAATGCCTGTATTTATTTTACCGATAAATGGTGAGAATTCCAAGTTCTGTTCAGACGAAGGGTTACAACCCCGGTCCTTGTTTGGTTTACGGGTTGTAACCTGGTTATCTGAATAGTTCCATGGTTATCTCGTCGTATATCACCTGTTATGCTTTTCCTTAATTCCTGCCTTTATTATTAATCTATTTCTATTTGTGCTAATTGCTGCTTTTAGTTCCTAAGTGAAGCTTCCTTTGTGGCACTTGCTCCTTCTGGGATCTGACCCAGCTGGTTTTGTATGGCCAGATTTCGGAGCAGCTCTAGAGGATCTACCAACCTTCCAACCCGATGGTGGCGACCAGGCGTAACCAGGGCAACGAGTGGGTTATTTTTGGCTCTTCCACTTTATTATAAAAATATTCTTTTGAGGCGTTTAGCCGACGAGCATCTGTTTAGCTCGATTGTACTTACTTACTGTCTGCCCACGGGCTGTAACATGATTAACAGATCCTAGGGTTGATCATGTATGACTAAACTCTTGCTAGTCCTAACATTTTGTAACGACTAGCTTCATGATCAGCTGAATATATAATATTTGGGATGCCTTATTATTGTATATTTAATGATCATACATCTTGTAACATTTACTTACTTGCTTGTGATTGAGACACTAGGCTTGTTCATGACCATAGGAGACTGTTGGCTTGTAGTAAACCCTCATGTATCTAGACAGCCATGACCGTATAGCGAGATGGATTCCATTTCATATACGTAGCTGGCTATGTCTGCCCCCGCTCTCCAGTATTCTGGTTCTGGGGCGTGACGAGGTCTCTCAGCAGGTCAAGGCAGAGAGGCAGAGGCCCGGTGGATTGTTGCAGCCGCTGCCCATTCCCGAGTGGAAATGGGAGCATATCACTATGGACTTCATATCAGGATTGTCGCGCACACCAGGAGAAAAAGACGCAATTTGGGTCATCGTTGACAGGTTGACCAAATCGGCCCTCTTCTTGCCATTCAAGGTGGGTGCGTCTAAAGAGAGGCTGGCGGTGATGTATATGCGGCAGATAGTCAGGATTCACGGAGTTCCGGTCAGCATCGTCTCAGATCGGGATTGTCGCTTTACTTTCCATTTCTGGAGGAGTCTGCAGACCAGCTTGGGCACTCAGCTCAAGTTCAGTACTGCATACCACCCCCAGACAGACGAACAGTCGGAGCGGACTATTCAGACACTTGAGGATATGCTACGGACGTGCGTCCTGGACTTTGGAGGTTCCTGGGAGGATCATCTTCATTTGGTGGAGTTTGCTTACAACAATAGTTTCCAGGCCAGCATTGAGATGTCACCTTTCGAGGCTCTGTACGGGCGTAGGTGCCGTACACCCTTATCTTGGGATGATATTGGTGAGTGAGCTTTACTTGGGCTAGAGATGGTTGTTGATGCAGCCGAGAAGGTGAAGCTCATCATGGACAAACTTCGCATGGCGTAGGACAGACATCGGTACTGGGCCGATAGCCACCGGAGGCCGTTGGAGTTTGAGGTACAGATTGGAGTAGGATTAGATTTAGGTTTGTTGTTTGTAATTTTGATCATGTTTGTTTATTATAATTAATTGAGACCTTGCTTGTGATTAGGTCGGAGACCAGGTTTTCTTGAGGATATCTCCGACTCGTGGTACGATACGTTTTGGTGGAGACGGGAAGCTTGGCCCGTGCTTTATCGGCCCTTTCGTTATCAGCGGGAGAGTCGGTGACATTGCATACAGGCTAGACTTGCCGCCTGTGCTAGTGGGGGTCCACAACGTATTCCATGTATCACAGTTAAGACGGTACGTGGATGATCCTAGCCATATGCTCGATCATTCAGAGATTGAGGTTGGGCCTTCTCTCAGCTATCCAGAGCAGCCAGTGGAGATTCTGGATCGACGAGAGAAGGTTCTGAGGAACCAGGTGATACCTTTGGTATGCGTCGCATGAAGGCATGATTCTCCAGGAGAGTCTACCTGGGAGCGGGAGGATGAGATGCGCGAGTGCTACCCCTATCTTTTTGGACCGTGAGGTATACTTTCTATCCTTCTCATCAGTTGTATTTCGCCTTTCAATTTCGAGGACAAAATTCTTTTAAGGAGGTTAGATTTGTCACTACCACATTTCTATTATGAGGGTATTTTTGACATTTTGGGGTAATTTAAATTTATTAGAATTTATTTGAATTTATGGGAATTTTTAGGAATTATTTTGGAATTGTTTGGACTAGATTGATTTTGACTAGTTTTGACCCTTGTAGACCAACCTAGAAGCTAACCCTAGTTAGTATGGACTTGGTTAGGTTTTTGACTCTAGTCTAACCTAAGCTAACCCTTGGTTTGGTCAATAGACTCTAGTTAGCAATAGGAATTAGAAAGTCATAAGTCATGGCTTATGATTTAGAATCTTTAATAAATCATTTTAACTCATGGCCTTCTAGGTTGGCCCAAAGCCCAAGACAATTACTAAACCCTAATCCCTAGACTAAGTGGCCGGCCACCCCTATCTACATTGGGAACATCGCCCTATAAATACTTTCCTAATTTTAGGGTTGCCTCTTTCTTAGGAAAGCTCAAGTTTAGAAGGAAAGGTTTGTTCCCACTTCATTTAATCCATAGATTTTCATTCCTTTTTTCTTTTTATTCAAATCTCTTTCGTTAGGTTCTAATATACCTATTCTTGCTGTGATTGTAGTTCTATTTCAGTTTGGTATTAATTTGTTGGATTGGGACATCAAGGAGAAGAGCTTTAGAAAGGGGGTTTTTCTTGAAAGTTCAACTATAGGTAACTTCTCCATTTCTCCATAAAATTTCGATTTCTTTACATATTTAGGAAGCCCTAGGAGTCCCCTAAGTGTCTGCATTAGTTTCGTGTCGGGTTTCATAAGTTTCGTGTCCGTTTGGACACGTATCAGGAGTTATCCATAGGTGTTTGTCGAAATGCCTCAAAGGGCATTTCGATCTCTATTGTGCAATATTTTTAAATAGGAAAATTGGTTGTGGTGTCGCTTATGCATTTCTATTTGTCTGAGAGTGTTTCTGCGTCGTGTCGTGTCAGAATCGGTGCATGGACACGTGGTGCCCATACGCGCGCGCGCTGCTACAGTCCTCCCCTGCTACTCGGGGGCTGTAGCGGACACGACACGCTATGTTATAACACGAGACTCGACACACATGTAGTACTTGTGACTGACACGAGGTTCATGAAGTGTCATGAGCTCTCGTGTCGTATCGGACACGCTTTTGCCTGTGCACGTGTTGTGCACTGTGTGTATTAGTATTCTTAAATTGTGTTCCTGTGTTAAATTGTTTTAATGCTTGTAAATTGTGTCTTAATTGATTAAGATAGATCCTAAATGTGTTGTTAAACTTTGATTATATTAGGTTTACATGTAATTTAGGTTAATGTGGAAATTTGGGTTTCGAATGTTAGAGTAATGTTATGGCTAATACCAATTCCTGTTACATTGCCTTTTTCAGTTATTTTCCTAACTCTTAATCTGAATTTTGTGATGTTCTTACTGTAAATCACCCCCCCACATATGTGTTGATCCACATTATATAGATATTTCTTTTCGAATTTAGCCTTGTGTAGTGATTGGGGGTTTGAACATTAAGTTTGATTTCAAGTTCATGATAACTGGTGGTTGGGTTTCTGCAATCTGAGTTGAACTCTATTTTCCTGAACACATAACTACTGTCCAATTCGAATTCTATTAGTCTTGACAACATATTGTTCAATATGGTTTAGTCTCTAGCATTGGGGTCTTGTTGGGAATTATTTGATGTTTTCATCATTGGTTACTTGTGGAGGAATGATAGTTTGAATCATGGTTGTTTCTTCCTATTTTACCTTGCTACCCAAAACTGAGAAATGATTTCCTTTCCTTAATCAAAGCTTGAATGATCATGTTTATGTGAACTTTTAGACATGTATTAGCTCACTGCTTCTTGGTAACTGTCAACTGATTTTTGTTCAAATGTTAACTGTTAATGTGTTCCAGACTTCCATTCACTGATTTCTTTCTCTTGGCACAGGAACACAATGTACACCACTGTTTTCTTTCTATTACCATTCACTGATTTTTCCAGGATACATTGACACACTATCTTGTGTTTCACACAATGTTAGCTTACTATTTTTTATCCTATGCCACTGTTTTTTTTCCAGATTTCAATTCCTTTTTCCTGCTAATACATGGTTCACAAGTCACAAATCTGAGAATTAATATATAGCCACACACACACACACAACATCAGTCACCTACACAGCCCCTCATGTATGCCTCACTCATTACTCACTAATACACACACACATCCTTCACTCTTTAACACACACACACACACACAGCTACACACCTATACACTTTACTGTTTTCCAAGTTTCAGTCTCACACACACACATAAATTGCTCACTCACTCACTAATACACACACACACCCTCTATATGCCTATCCTATTTTTCCTAATGTATATATATATATATATATATATATATATATATATATATATATATATATATATATATATATATATATATATATAATGTAAGTGTATATGTAATGTATACTCTAATATATATGTATCTATATATATAATTAAGTTTGTGTTTTATATATAAGTTAAAAATGTATTGTGAATATATAATATATATGAATATCTATTTATGTATGGATATCATATAGGTATGTAAGGTATATATAGGGTACATAGATATATGTGTTTAATAATTGTGTATGTGTGATGTTAGTTTGACCTAGTGATTGTGTAGGAGTACTAAGCTAGGCTTGATTAGACTAAGGTAGACTAGTTTGGCCTAATTTAGACTTGGTTGACCTACTTTGACTTCTAGGGTTGACCAGAGTTGACCAAGAGTTGACTTTGGTCTAGATTGACCTAGAATCATGTAGAATGCATAGTAGGACTTCATTATACCATTTTTGACTTGTTGTGACTTGTGTTGTTCTGATTAGGAGCCATACATCACTCCTCGGACAATACTTTCATATTGAACACTCAGATACCAGGCGAGTACATTCTCTGATCATTTCATATCTTGCTTAGAATTATTTCCTGCATTAAATTACTTTACTTGTACTGTCACGTTGGTCACACAGATTGGTACTATATAGATCCCTTCTTGAGATGTTATCCTTTAGGGAGCATCGGGTACTACATGTTCTGTGCGTTTCACTTACATGGCGTATCACTATGCTTCATTGGTTCACTGATCACTTGTGACATATACTCTTATGATCACAGAGTCTTCCTTGAATCCTTATTCCATATATTGGGTTTCCTAGAATCCTCATTTATGGGACTTTCATGTACCACCCTTCGGGGGCCTTTGCATGGAATCATAACATAACCTGGTTGGATCCTTGTGTATTGATTGGGGGTACGGGGGAGTAGAAGTGGACATGTGAATAATACATCAGTAGTGTAGCATCAGAATCATTCCATAGTGTAGCATCAGAATCATCCCATGCCATTTACATGTCCATGTTGTACTCTGACTCACTAGCCACATGTTAGTTCTCTATTTATAGTAGATATTTCTATTACAGTTCTCTCTCTGTTTATATACCGTATTTCTTTCAGTACTAGTATCTTACTTTACTGCATGATTATATTTTCTAACCTGCTATGAACTGTTGAGATGTATTGTACTCGCTCCTGTCCTGACTGGACCTGTTGAAAATATTACAGAGGACGAGGCGGAGGCCTGTCTGGACACTTTCTACGGGGCATCCTTAGATGACACTTGCGAGCTGGACCCTCAGGAGGACCCAGCTCTAGCTGAGGATATCACCCCCATTGCCTAGACTAGTTTAGTTAGGCTTATCTTATTTTATGTAGTCTTGAGACATGTTTTAGCTAGACTTTATTCTGTTCTGAGTTGTATATATTCTTTTATTCTATATCTGAGACCATGTACCTCTGGATATAGCTGGGTTTATCTTAGAGTACTTTATTATCTCTGTTTTCTTGAGTTCTATTTCATATCGTGCTATCTCTTCCTTAGTTGTGATTGAGTTTATTTACTGCTATGTTACCCCCATTCGGGGAGTATAAACTATTTAGAGATATATTGCTAGATGTATGTTGACCTAGGACAACGTTCTACCATCGACACTGCGGCGTAGGCTGGACGTACCTACGTCTCGTGCCTTTACTCTAGGGTACGGGTCGTGACAATCATCCACTGGTTCATGTTGCTCATCATTTCCTGGAGCTAGCATAGCAGTTGCTCCTTTCTTCAAACGCGTCGCCGTCGCAAAGCTATCCACAAGATTAAAGTTCTCGGCGAATGTATTTGCAGCTGTGTAGAAAAGTGAATATGTATATAACATTCGGGGGCCATGATCATTCTTGGTCGGCATCGAGAACACTGTTCTTGTGTCTCGAGCGTTGTAATAGGCCCATGCTCTGGCACCATCAATCAGATACCCCTTTCCTTGTAGGCAAGTTATAGCATTACCTACGTGGAAATGGTCGTAACCAAATTGACGAGCGAAGCGGCTTGGCAGATATGGTTCCAAGAAGCATTCATCTTCAAATCTATACACCAAATGCGACGGCCTGATCGTCCTCAGCCAGTCAAATACTGCCCGACCCAACGGCTGCCTCCCAAGGTCAACTAGATTTGTCGACATATGTTCATAACCGGCTGGAGGGGCAACGCAGTAAAAATTCCATTCCTTCCCAAGGTTCAATGCACGTCTGCAATCCTTCAGACTAGTGTATATCCACTTGCTCTGGGAGAGTCTCCGCAGATAGCTACCGCCGACTGCTCCCATGTCGGGGTTCATCAATGATGGATGGTACAGAAGCAACCATCCGAATAAATAGGTGTAAGGCAACTCCAGTCGAGGGAAGTTCCCCTTCTCACCCTTCTATTTGATCATGGAGCCAACATAAAGACGAAGACCTGTGTTCACTCTACAGGTCATCGCCGACAGCAAATCCATCCGGTAGCCAAAGACTAACCGGACAGCAGCAAAGAGTACGCCGCGGTGGAAGCGGTCCACGGCGCTCGCTCCGGGTACGACGAATCGACGGAGCCAATATGTCAGAAAACCCGCCAGCTGGGCTTCTCTTGACATGGGCCTGTAGCCCATTCTCATAAAGCTCTCAACAAAATCTCCGGTCTTGAGTGGAGGGTATTGAAGTTCGTCATTAACTTTGATATCCATTTTCTTGTTTTCTTCCATCAATCTGATCACTTCACTGTGGCTGAGGGGTTGAAAGAAAGTTGGGTTGCACGTGTCATGATCCTTAGTCTTTTTTTCGATGATATGATTAAGGAAAAGATAAGGCAACCACTTTGATGAATAACAGGTGCCGGAAGAATCGCTCTTATAGTACAAGGAGCAAATTTTGTAGTGGCACAGTAGTTCGTCAAAAACTGCCACCATCTCTGCATTCTCTCGACGAAGTCTGTCTAACTCGTCGTTTGTTGGAACATTATTGGCCCATTGGTCATATGGTCAAACTGATTTTAATAATTGATCAAACTCTGTCTAGATATATGAAGCTAGTCAAGATATATCGGACTCTTGGACATGATCAAGAACATCTATCTACACAGTTCAAGACTGAAGCGATGTTTGCCTGTTCGAGTCTGTATTTCTTTAAGCAATGTATTTTTATTTTATTGAGTCTAGGAATACGTTGTACACCGAGTCGTACTGGCAAATAGGCTATTCTATTTTCAAAATACTTTTAAAATGTCCTTTGTTTTGAAAAACATTCATTTAAACAAAAGCTTCAAAAAGGTTTTCAAAAAAGGTTTTCAAAAATCCCCAAAAACTAATTTTAAAAACCTAACCTAACCCTGACAGAACTCGGCCAGAGTTAGGCCAGAGTTCGGCCAGAGTTCGGTTAGTGGCCGTTTTAATTTTTGAATTCTCTGGAACTTGGTCCTCCTGCAGTTGCAGATTTGACCGAGATTTCCTCATCGAGTTCTGCCCGAATTCTGCCAGAATTCTGTTTTTGGAATTCCTATAAATAGAGAAGGATTTCGATCATTTCAACTCACTCATTTACTTTCAATCTTCTCTCTATCTAAAGTTTTTAGTCTTCCAAAGAGTTTTCTTGAGCTTTAAATTTCAGATCCCAAGCCAATTATAATCCTCTAGTCGATTTGCCAGTGCGGTGCGGTCTAGAAGTTTCTGAGAGATTGTAATCAGAAGGCTTGATTGAAGAATACCTCTTCAAAATTGAAGTTGGACGAGTTTTTCGTATCAAAGCTCGCGTTGTAGAAGTTGCAAGGACTTCGTAAGAAAACTTGCGGTTTTGCCAATAGTGGATTCAACTGGTAGCAAGAGTTCTACCGACTGGATTAGTTCTCAACAGAGGGAAACCAGTATACATCGCTGTCTTTGCGTTTGCTTTCTCATATCTGCCTTTACATTATTTAGTTGTGATTATTATTCTGTGATCTTGCTGCTAACAAATTTTAATTAGCATATTTCCGCTGCCAACTCTATTTACGCCCCTCTAGAGTATTGTGCTTTACGATTTCGTTCCTACAATTGGTATCAGAGCTGGTGTTACAGGTAAAGCAAGATAACATTGCAATTATTTATTCATTTAATTAATTGTTATATAGATCACAGCACAACTCATGGCAACTGTGAAATTCACAAGTGAAGTCCAGGCCACAAACAGACCTCCACTGTTTGATGGTACGAATTATACCTATTGGAAAACACGGATGAGTTTCTTCTTGAAATCTCTTGACTTTGATTTATGGTCTATTGTTATTGATGGCTATCAAAAGCCACCTCGTATAAATGTTGATGGAGTTCTAGTTGAAAAACCCCATAACAGATATACAGACGAGGAAAAGAAAAAGGCCAGTCTTGACGCGCGTGCTATAAACGCTCTATTTTGTGCTTTAGACAGAACTGAATTTAACAGGGTGTCTATCTGCACAACAGCTAATGAAGTGTGGAAGCTGCTTGAAGTCACACATGAAGGCACAACTCAAGTCAAAGAATCAAAGGTCAACAGACTTACTCAAGAGTATGAGGTGTTCAAGATAAAGCCCAACGAAACAGTTACTCAGATGTTTGAAAGATTCCTAGATATTGTAAATCCTTTGTCTTCCCTAGGCAAAGAATACAGTAACCATGAAAAGATTCACAAACTCCTGCGAGCACTTACCAAGAACTGGATTCCAAAGGCTACTGCAATCATTGAAGGGAACAACCTCATAACTATGTCCCTCGAAGTACTCATGGATATGCTACTCACTCATGAACTGGAGCTACAAGATTTTGAAGAGCCTGCACCAAAGCAGAAGACGATCGCTTTCAAGGCTCAGCACAGAAAAGCTGCTAAAGGTGATTCAGACAACAGTGAATCTGATGCTGAAGATCAAGCACTCCTAGAAAGAAAATTCAAAGGATTCATGAGATATAAGAAGGGAGCCAAAGAAAACAACAGCAGTAACAACTGGTATCAAGATGATGCTGTCTGCTATGGCTGCAAGAAGAAGGGACACATGAAGAAGGATTGTCCTACAAACTCATCATCAAGCAAGAAGAGCAACAGGTATGAAAAAGAAAACCTGAAGAGATCAATATCTCGGAGATATGCCAACACCAGCATATGGCATGAAAGTGAAGCCAGCGACTCAGAAGACGAACAATCAAAGACGCTGCAAACGTATGCTTTATGGCATCCGATCAGGTACCTACTGAACCTGTAGTTGATACATATGATGACTTCACCTTTGAGCAACTAGGAGATGCCTTCAGTGAACTGATAAGTGATTACAGGAAACTGCATAGCCAATATCAGACCTCTAAGAAGGTACTCAAAGAGTACAAAGGAGAAATAGGAAGACTTACCGACCTATTAGCTGATGTTAGAAATAATGTTAGTGAGTCTGGTGAGCTTTTCTCTATCAAGCTCTTATTACACGAGACAACCAAGTCATCTGAAGAGAAAGACAAAGTTATTGACCAACTCAAAGAAGAACTTTCTAAAGAGAAGAAAAGTCTTCAAAGTGCACAAATCAGAATGGAAACACTCACTTCTGATTATACTAAGTTGTATGACACTTCCAAAAGATTAGAAATTAGGTTAGGAAAACAGCCTGAGACTGCTGCTTCCTTCTCTAACACGTGTCACTTACCGAAAAATCGGAACATTTCCAAGCCAAACACTGTCAGACCTAACCCTATCAAACCTTTACCCCAAAAGGTTAAGCCCAAACAGGATTATAGATATGCTTTCTTCTATACTAGAAAACCCAAACCTACCAACCATACACACCACTCAGCTTTCAACACTCAACATGCATAATGTCATTATTATGGCCTCATTGGTCATATTTTACCTGCATGTAGAATCAGAAAGCTTGTTGATTTAAATATTTATGCTTGGATACCAAAGGCTAACATTTCAGGACCCTACAAGAAATGGTACCAAAAGTTTTATCTGCAAATTATTTTGTAGGTGGAACACCCTTCACATGCTAAAAGCAAATGGATCCTCGACAGCGGTTGATCACGGCATATGACCGGTGACGCTACATTATTTGCAACACTGTCGAAGAAGAAGAAGGAAGGTTATGTTTCCTTCGGTAATAACTTGAAAGGGTATATTATTGGTATCGGTGATGTTGGTAAGTCTCCCTATCCTGTAATTAAGGATATCTGTCTGGTTACTGAGTTGAAACATAATCTACTCAGCATAAGTCATTTAGCTGATCATGGTTATGGCATCAACTTTGGCAAAGACAAATGTACTATAGTTGATAGCTCAACTGGTAGTACTATCTTTGAAGGTATCAGGGAAGACAATATATATGTTTTCTATTTGTTGGAAGAAACTAACATTTCAGGTAGATGCTTAATGGCTAAAAGTGATGAGAGTCATCTGTGGCATATGAGACTCGGTCACGCAAATATGGACACAATCTCAAGATTATCCACAAAGAAGCTAGTACGGGTTTACCAGACATTACATTCAAGAAGGATTCGGTATGCAGTCAATATGAAAAGAACAAAGCTACCAGATCCACATTCAAGTCAGTAAATGCAGTATGTACTACTAGACCTCTACAATTGCTTCATATGGACTTATTTGGTCCTAGCAAAGTTGCTAGCCTCGGAGGTAAACTTTATGCTTTTGTAATTGTAGATGATTACTTAGATACATGTGGGTATACTTCTTGACACACAAGAATGATGCATTATCCGAATTTATCGCCTTTTGCAAGAAAGTACAGAATGAAAAAGGTTACATGATCACTCGTATTAGAAGCGATCATGGTGGCGAATTCGAGAATGAGAGTTTGAGCAATTTTGTGACACATATGGTTTTGTACACGAGTTCTCCTGCCCTAGGACTCTACAACAATATGGAGTTGTGGAACGTAAGAACAGAACTCTATCCAAAATGGCCAGAGTAATGTTAAACCAGTTTAGTCTACCCAAATATTTCTGGGCTGAAGCTGTCAATACAGCTTGTTTTATTCTCAATAGAGTTCTAATTCGACCCAAATCGAAGAAGACTCCATTTGAGTTATGGTTTGATAGAATTCCATCAGTTTTATATTTTAGAATATTTGGTTGTAAGTGCTTTATTCTTAATACAAAAGATAATTTGGGAAAGTTTGACGAAAAGGCCGATGAAGGTATATTTTTAGGTTATGCGGCCAAGAGCAAAGGATACAAAGTCTTCAACAAACGAACCATGATCATCGAAGAGTCAATCAACGTCACTTTTGATGAACTGAATCAAATGACTATCGATGACAATAACAAAGATCCAACTGTACCAAGCTCAACAACAGCTGATTCTCAACCAAGCTTGGCACTAGCTGATCCTCCTAGAGAAGATCCAGGAACCAGCTACCTTCAGAGTCTGCCGAAAAGATTAAAATTTACGGCTGATCATCCAAAGGATTTGGTAATTGGTGACATTACCAAAGGTGTAAGTACTCGTACATCCAGTAGAGATATTGTTTCTAGTGTTGCATTTATTTCACAGCTAGAACCCAAAACTATTGATGAAGCATGTAGTGATAATTTTTAGATAGATGCTATGTAAGAGGAATTAAACCAATTTGAACGGAATCAAGTTTGGGAACTTGTTCCCAAGCCTATTGATCATCCGGTCATTGGCACCCGTTGGGTATTCCGAAATAAACTAAATGAGAATGGTTTAGTGACTCGTAATAAGGCTCGACTCGTAGCTCAAGGATACAATCAGGAAGAAGGTATCGACTACGATGAGACTTATGCCCCAGTTACGAGATTAGAATCCATTCGCATGTTATGTGCATTTGCATGTTTTCATAATTTTAAATTATTTCAAATGGATGTCAAGAGTGCATTTTTAAATGGTTTTATAAAAGAAGAAGTTTTTGTAGCACAACCTCCAGGTTTCACATATTTTAAAAACCCTGATCATGTTTTCAAGTTGAAGAAAGCTTTATACGGTTTGAAACAAGTCCCTCGTGCTTAGTATGATCGTCTAAGCTCTTTCCTACTTGACAACAATTTTTCAAAAGGCAAGGTTGACACTACACTTTTTATTAAGTCCTTTAATGGTAAGCTTCTTTTAATACAAGTCTATGTTGATGATATCATATTTGGATCTACTGATGAATCTTTGTGTCAAGAATTTTCTAAGTGTATGCAGAATGAGTTTGAGATGAGCATGATGGGAGAGCTAAAATTCTTTCTCGGACTGCAAATCAAACAAACTGATAATGGGACGTTCATAAATCAAACCAAGTATACAAAAGATTTGCTAAAGAAGTTTGATCTGGACAATGTCAAACCTATTGGCACTCCAATGGCAACTTCAACAAAGCTTGATATTGATGAACAAGGCAAGCCGGTCGACACACGTAAGTATCGAGGTATGATCGGTAGTTTACTTTATTTAACTGCTAGTCGTCCAGATATTATGTTTAGTGTTTGCCTGTGTGCACGTTTTCAAGCTAATCCAAAGGAATCACATCTGTGCACAGTTAAGCGTATCTTTCGATACCTTAAGGGCACTTCTTCTGTTGGCTTATGATATCCCAAAACTAAGTCCTTTGACCTTACTGGTTATTCGGATGCAGATTTTGCTGGATGCAAAGTTGATAGAAAAAGTACCAGTGGCACATGTCATTTCTTAGACAAAGCTTTAGTCTCATGGTTTAGTAAAAAGCAAAATTCTGTAGCCCTATCAACAACAGAGGCTGAGTATATCGCCGCAGGACGTTGTTGTGCTCAGATTTTATGGATGAAACAAACCTTGGAAGACTATGATTTATTTTATACACATATTCCCATTTTCTGTGATAACACGAGCACTATTAATTTGACTAAGAATCCTGTATGTCATTCTCGTACAAAATATATCAAGATTCGACATCATTTTCTTAGAGATCATCATCAAAATGGAGATATTGACCTTGTATACATAGATACTGAGAATCAATTAGCTGACATTTTCACAAAACCTCTAACAGAAGATCGTTTCAATTATGTACGTCGAGGATTAGGAATTTTGGACGTCAATAATGTTAATTGATTTTATTTTATAATTTTATTTCAATATACAAAAATTGTGTTAGAGACAAGCCAATAAAGAGTCTGTCTGTCACCACAACTACGGTTGAAGCGAAGCGGTACTTAAGAGTTCTCCGGTGAACCTCCGCCAGCTGGGACAGTACTCCTACAGCTAATCTGAAACAGTCGCTTTATAACAAAATTTAATTTATAAAATAACATTAATTATATTATTTTAATGTCAAAATTACTAATCTTTGAATTAAATATTTGAAATGAGCCAATGAAAAAGAAAGTATTTCAAACCAAACCCAGGCGAATTCGGCCAGACTTCGGACCGAATTTGGCCCGAGTTCGGTTAAAGGTATCAGGTTATATAACCAGAATCCGAGAGCTTTTCTTCTTCATTGCTTCCAAACTACATCAACAGCAACAGCAGCCGCGCGAGAGAACCCCCTAACCCTAGTTCTTCACCACCCCTTTTCTTCCAATCCAAGTGGTGAAATCAATCCAAACTTTGGATTCGTATGGAGTTCGTCGTTCTCTACAACATACTCAAATTTTGGGAGGTATAACTCTTTATTTCCCCTCCGTTTATTTTTGTGCATATTTCCTTTTATTGCACAAATGGCACCTAAGGGATTTAACCCCTTCAAGAGGAAGAAGACAACCAACCCAAGTGAGGAAGGTTCATCTTCGAATCCACCCACGGATTCCCTCTTTTTGCCAGTCCAATCTAGCGATGGCGCGTTCGACGGGTTTTACTTTCAAACCCTAGATCAAGCCCTACTGTGGTATGGAGATTTTTCCATGAGATCCATATGCACAGGCGCTCCCATCAAGTGGACTGTATTTCCAGATCATCGCCATTTCTTTGAGGCATTAGGGTTACAGCATTTTGTTAAACTCTATTTTCCCGTAGCAACTAATGCCATTAGACTATTTTACTGCAATATCATATTAAATGCGTTTGATGTAAGCACTCGTGTTGGAGGATTAGATATCAATTTCAATGATGTTCTCTTAGCGGAGATCCTTGGTATTCCCAACGAAGGTGAACCGCTTGTTGATATCACTGAATTTGATTTCCCCGACGGCACGATACTTACTAGTTTCAAAGCGGAACTCGGTGCACCTGATAGAGTTCGCTCTGGAAAGTTCAAGGCAAACAACTTGAACTTGTTTAATTATGAATTGCACCGTATCATTTACTCCACTCTTCTTCCGAAGTCTACTTCGAAAGATGATGTCACGTCTCTTGAATTATCTGCTATGTATCACATTCTTAAGGGGATTCCATTTTCTGCCCCTAAGACCATTATTCAGATGATGGAACGTTGTTATGCAAGAGATAAAAATCTCTCTTATGCGATGATTCTCCCACGCATCTTCCAGCATTTCGACATTGATTTATCAACTTGTACTCAAGACCCTGAGCCCAAGTTTCTCAAGTTATCTCGTCGCAGTATGACTGTATCTGCTCCTGCTACTGCTCCACCTCCTCCACCTCCTCAGCAGTATGCTATGACATTTGAGGGCATACACCAGCACCTTTCAGATTTGTACGTCTCGATGACGGACATGGCTCGCGAACGTGAGTTTCGCGATATCACCTGTTATCAGGCGATTGCAAATTCTTTAGCGGATCTTCGTTTCGCCCAGACTGGATATTCTGCCGGTTCCATTCCTAGAGATCCAGCTTTCTCTGGTTACCGCTGTGAGGATGAGGCTGTTCATGCCTACTTTCAGCCCGGTAACGCATATGATTGGTACCGTTCTGACCGTGCTCCTCGAGATTATGTTGGTGAGTTTTACACTGGCGCTCCTCCTCACCCTTCTGGCGCGGGTATCTCTGCAGCTAGTCCTTCTGGACATGCTGGTCATGCTGATGATGATGAGGAGGAGGAGGAGGAGTTGTGATATGTTAATTTTTGAGACTTAGACATTATCTACTGTATACTTGGAAATGCTCCGACATTCCAAGTTATTATATCTTTCTAGACTTTATTATCAGTATTTCTTTTGAGGACTTGTACTGGATATTTTATTGATGTCTTCTGAACATCATTTTATCTTTATGAGATTCGTAGTTTATGGTTCACATCAGTTTATTTACTTAGCATATTTTTTTGCTTTAATAACTGCCTGCGATATAATTCTTTATTTATTATAAACTGCCTGAGTACAAATACATGCCTGTGATGTCATTCAAATTTTCTTTACTATTTCTATCATTTATCATGATTATTTTCTTACGTTTCTTCACTGTTTGTTATTTATGCATTGATTGCGGGGGAGTTTTTCTCTTTTTGCAATTATTTTGCTAAATGACAACGGGGGAGAAAAATAAAGATCTAACATTTCTTTTGAGAAAATGCAGGACATGAACAACATGAACTATTTTTAATTTTATTTCAAGCTTAAATGTTATATCATTCATAGTTTGTCAATTATCAAAATGGGAAAGATTGTTGGCCCATTGGTCATATGGTCAAACTGATTTTAATAATTGATCAAACTCTATCTGGATATATGAAGCTAGTCAAGATATATCGGACTCTTGGACATGATCAAGAACAACTATCTACACAGTTCAAGACCGAAGAGATGTTTGCCTGTTCGAGTCTGTATTTCTTTAAGCAATGTATTTTTCATTTTATTGAGTCTAGGAATACGTTGTACACCAAGTCGTACTGGCAAATAGGCTATTCTAAAATATTTTCAAAATACTTTTAAAATGTCCTTTGTTTTGAAAAACATTCATTTAAACAAAAGCTTCAAAAAGGTTTTCAAAAAGGTTTTCAAAAAGGTTTTCAAAAATTCCCAAAAACTGATTTTAAAAACCTAACCTAACCCTGACAGAACTCGGCCAGAGTTCGGCCAGAGTTCGGTTAGTGGCCGTTTTGATTTTTGAATTCTCTGGAACTTGGTCCTCCTGCAGTTGCGGATTTGACCGAGATTTTCTCATCGAGTTCTGCCCGAATTCTGCCAGAATTCTGTCTTTGGAATTCTAGAGAAGGATTTCGATCATTTCAACTCACTCATTCACTTTCAATCTTCTCTCTATCTAAAGCTTTCAGTCTTCCAAAGAGTTTTCTTGAGCTTTAAATTTCAGATCCCAAGCCAATTACAATCCTCTAGTCGATTTGCCAGTACGGTGCGGTCTAGAAGTTTCTGGGAGATTGTAATCAGAAGGCTTGATTGAAGAATACCTCTTCACAATTGAAGTTGGACGAGTTCTTCGTATCAAAGCTCGCGTTGTAGAAGTTGCAAGGACTTCGTAAGAAAACTTGCGGTTTTGCCAATAGTGGATTCAACTGGTAGCAAGAGTTCTACCGACTGGATTAGTCCTGAACAGAGGGAAACCAGTATACATCGCTGTCTTTGCGTTTGCTTTATCATCTCTGCCTTTACATTATTTAGTTGTGATTATTATTCTGTGATCTTGCTGCTAACAAATTTTAATTAGCATATTTCTGCTGCCAACTCTATTCACCCCTCCTCTAGAGTATTGTGCTTTACGATTTCGTTCCTACACATATTCCTCATAAGGGAAGTCTCCCGTTGGTAAGCACGAGATGTACTTCATCTCATGGAGGGCTAATCCAATCTCCCCGTAGGGTGTCCTGAATGTCCCTGTCCTATAATTGTACCTCTCTGCCAAGGCCAAAAACAGATGAGGGTTTGGGAGGAATCCATACACGGTAGCGTATATCGCCTGATATAGCTCGATCTCTTTGAGCTTGTCTTCGAACTGAACCAATATCCAATTGGTTATGCAGTTCCACCTTTTGTTGTCTGGGTTCACCAGACCTATCAGCCGGATGTCCTGATCCGGGTATCTGCCTTCAACCTTTGCATATTCATTAGCAAAGATTGGCGTCCTCACCGGCAGCAGCAAGGAGGAATTCTCTGGAGGGATGCAGCCAGGCTTCAATCCTCTGAGCAAAGTGCTATGATGCTCAGAGAAGCTATAGAACATATTCCTGTTGTTTGGTCCTTTCTTGACACAAATCTTTTCTGTCCTTGCCTGCTGGAGGGGAGTAATATCCCAGTCCATCCTCCTGGGATGGCTTGCATGGGCATAGCGGGCTAGAGGGAGGCATTTGGCAATGTCCGGTAACAGGATTATTTTCTCCTTTCTTTGGAAGAGTCTCTGCTCAACACGGGGTCTTGGCTGAGAACTCTTGTCAATAGCTTCGCCAAATAAGAACATGGGTTTCTTATGGGTAATGGCATCGACAGTCTGCAGGGGTTGCCCATTCATCAGACTTAATAGAGTTTTATTGTCCTGAGCTACCAAGATGGCTTGGCGGAAGGATGGCAGAGCATATTGGGGAAATAGCACATGGGACAAATCTTTTTTAAATTCTGGTTCAGCAAGAGACCCTGCAAAGATTTCATATTCTGGGTCCTCTCTGATGTTAACTGCATCAAACAGAAAGATAGAATTCAGTACAAGTGAAATCAAAGATTCTGTCCAAAAAATTAGTAGATTGTGCAAGCATCAGATTGCGCTGTCTGTAAAACATCAGACTGCGCAACAACAGTTTCTATGCACAAACTGTCCAGTGGCGCCAACTCATCCACTTGCGCAAGCCATCAGATTGCGCTGAATAACTTGCACAAAGCATCAGTTTGCGCTGGACAGCCTTGTGTAAATCAGCAGATTGTGCTGACTTTTGCCAGCACGTTCTAACCAATTGCACAAGCAAATAGTCTTCATAAAAATGAAAACTATTGGGTTTGTGCAGCCGAAACCCTAAATAGGGCGGCGCAGTATAACCAAATCTCTAAAAAGTGACAGGTTCGAAGGATCAACAGTGTTAAAGAACCCTAAAAAGGGTCTTTTGATCGGGTTTACTACTTGTAAAGCTGGGTGACCAACTTCATGTCGAGAAGGGCACGGCACAGCCCGAGCCGAAGACTCGGCGGGGGCCTTGCCTTTCTCGATGGCGGAGCACTTTGGAGCCATTAGGATCGACGGGAAAGAAGAAGAGTTGGAATGGGCTCGATTTTTCTCTCTCAGATGATTAGAAGCAAGTAAAGAATAATAGAGAGAAATGAGAACTATTTATAGTTTTCAAAAGTAAACAGACTCCTCAAATTGCGTCGAAGAAATAGGAGCTGACTCCTCCGATTGTGCAGACAGAGCATTACTTGCGCAACTTGATTTTCAAATCAAAATTCAAAGTATTTCGAAGCTTTGACTATTCTCAAACTTCGAAAACTTTGAAGGGGGTCTTGTAGGTCCTAAAAATCAAGTTGCACCCATCAAAAAAGTCATGAAAATTAAATCATACATCCTTCAAGTGAACTGTGCAGAAGACAGATTATGCAACAACTCGATTGTGCAGGCTGAACTGCGCACTCATCCAAGTACGTGAGCTGACGTGGCCTCGTCATCATTACCTGACAGAGAATCAGATCTTCTGACAACTGACAGTACGAAGAACGAGGAAACTTTTCGTTTATCGTGCAGCACAGCGCTCGAGGACAGCTGTACATGCAGCACAATTGGCCAGACTTTCTGCAGCACGGTCCATCCTAGCGCAATCTGAAGCCAGCACAATTCAGGTGGCGCACTCCATCAATACAACTGACAAAGTACATGTGGCCTTCATGCCATTAATTACTCACCATGTGGCAACCGTCTGTACACGATCAAGCACATTTCAATCAAACAATGCCACGCATCACATACAGATGGTCCACGATCGAGTAACTGCCTGCACAGTCCATTGCCTACGCAATCCAACCTGTACAAGTCAGAATAACTAAAAGTTAGTTATTTCCAGAACTCTATAAATATAGTTTCAAGCCTTCATTGTCACACACACATAGAGATCAGAATCCACAGAGGTTATCACCAGAGATCAGGAGTTCTTGCCAAAGTGCTGCTGCAATCTTCAGAGGCTACCGTCTTCAAAGTTCACATCGTCCAAAGGATAAAGCGATCGTCATTCAGATCGGATTCCTATAGTTGTACTTTCCCAGAATTCTTGTAATCTTCTTACAAAGTTTATTGAAATAAAGATCAACGTTTGTTTTTGCAAACAAGCAGCATAAGTCGTAGATTGCGCTGTGGCAAGAGGAGTAGCGCGCTGCGCTTGGACCGCAGGAGCTGTAGATTGCGCTTTGGCGGAGTGGGTGGTGAACTGTGCAAGGGCAGAAGTGGCCACTGGTTCTCTGTCAGAAGAGACAGCAGACTGCGCAGAGGGCTTCGGGATCCACACTGAATGGACCTTGCTCTTGGCAGAGGTCACAGTGCGCCGAGTAGCCCCAAAATTGATCATCGCTTCGTAGGCAGTCTGGTTGACCTTCACAACCAGCATTTTCTGCGGCTTTTCGATAGACGCAATGTCACATTGAGTTGTCACTTCCTCGTCGGAGGAGAAAGTCGTCCCCAGCAGAGTCGCCATTTTGTTTGTAAAAAACAAAATCCTTTATTTCACAAACTTTAAAGAAAAGTATAAGAGTACAATAAATTCTAGAAAAGTACAACTTTAGGAATCCGATCTGAAGACGATCGCTTTATCCTTTGGACAATGTGAACTTTGAAGACGATAGCCTCTGAAGAATGCAGCAAAACTTGGACAAGAACTCGTGATCTCTGATGATCTCGAAAAATGATCTCCCCTCTTAATGAAGAACTTGAAACTCTATTTATAGAGTTCTAGAATAACTATTTTGTAGTTATTCTGGATTGCGCACAATGGACTGCGCCAGTGACAGACTGCACAGACTGTAAACTGTGCTGGCCTTTGGGCAGTTGCTCGATCGTGGGCTAACTGTATTTAGACGCGTGGCATTTATTGATTAAAATGCGCTTGGTCGTGTACAAGCGGTTGCCATGTGGCGAGCAATTGATGGCATGTAAGCCACGTAATAAATGTCAGTTATCTTTAAAAAGCTTGATGGATCGCCACTTGAATAGCGCTAGCTTCAGACTGCGCTCAGTTCTGGTCAATCGATTGTGCTAGGATTTGGACAGCTGGATCGCGTTAGGATTTGGACAGCTAGACCGCGCTAGGGTTTTGACAGCTGGGCCGTGCTAGGATTTGGATAGTTGTCCTAGAATGCGGCGTGGCATGGGAAACAAGCAGACTCCTCACTTTTCGGGCTGTCAGGCTGTCAGTAGATTTGATTTTCTTGTCAGTTAATGATAGCTTTGCCACGTCTGCATAGCGCGCTCGGGCAGTGGCACGGTTCAATCTTGCGCGGTTGATTTTTGGCGTTGTTCATGTTAGCGTTGTTCATTGATGGGTACGCAGTTTGGACTTCTGTGCACTATTTGATGGGTACAACTTGATTTTTAGGACTTACAATATATACATACGAGGATTCCATATATTGGAGTATACTTCGTATGTATACAGCTGGCATGACTACGTTCCTAGTCCTACGTATTTTGGGACTGGGGCGTTACATAGCCAGTAGATTTTTGATAGGCTTTACGTTGTCAAAGTCATACTTCTTCAGTAAATCCTTCGTGTACTTGGCTTGGTTGATGAACGTTCCCTGTGAGTGTTGTTTGATCTGAAGTCCTAGAAAGTAGTTTAGCTCTCCCATCATACTCATCTCAAACTCACTCTGTAAATTTCCAGTATTTTAATAAATAATTAAAGATGCAAGAAACATTTTTATAACATAATTTATCTTTCTAAATAATAATAAAGAATCAGTGAAGTAGTAAATCTCTGAAAAATAATAATAATGCAATCTATAACTAGCAATAGTGTTTTGAGTATGTAGCATCCCGTGACCGGCTGGAGATGGAGGCAATATGTGTTCTAGTAACACGGTCCGGCTTCAGCCCAAGTGAGGTGGGGCTTCAGCTATCCACAACGAGACAATAAGCAGGATTTGACCACATGTGTTAACATTACTCTCAAATCCCAAGTCAATGAGTCAATCACACAATCAATTAGATCTGAACGGAATCCCGTGATTCAAGTGTCGATACAAGGTTTCTAAAGATGCAATGTATTTAACTATCAACTAAAATACAAGTTTGAATAATATAAAACTTGCTTTGGTTCCTAGTGCTGTAGGTGATGACAGAAAAATATTCAAGCTAAATCCCGGAACTGAACCCTATATTAGTGAAACATGACTTAGTTTCCAGACTAAGGTTTGCTATAAATTCTAATTAATTATCTTATTAATAAAACGGTAATCATCTAGACTCTAGATCCACTATTAATTATTAACATGCAAATGTTTAATTACGAAAAATATATTTTAGAGGAACTCAAGTGATAATATAGGGAAATATACGTTTTTAATATTAAGCTAATAAAACTTATTATTTTTCTAGACAGAATTATCATTTAATTCAATTAATAGTAATAAGGTGACAAACTAGTTTTTGTTTATGATTTATGTAAATAATTAATCAAAACGTTCTTTTTAACAAAATACTCATAATTATCAACTAGCGAATAATCAATCTTTTACATAAAACCATTTATTAATATAACGTAAAAATTATTATATTTTATCCAAAATAGGTAATAGATAGGTTTTTTACTTTAAAAATTAAAACTAATATTTTCTTTATATTTACTTATATTCGAAATATCCCTTTTGTAATGGAAAACCTTTGAAGCTAATTAACGTTTTATTTACGTAAAATAGCCGTAACAATTTAGTAGTTATCTTTTAAACCTAAAATGCCATGATTATTTATTTTAATAATCACTTTGTTTGTTTTAGAATATTTAATAAAACATTAAATAATTATTATTTTAAGATTACACTCTAGTAAATTATATATAAACATCCAACAATTTTACAATGGCCTTATAATTACTAGCAATAATCTAACCGTTATTACTAACTAATTAATTACTCTTATTAACAAAACACATAATCAAATTAGTAAACTAACTATCCCGGAGTTGACATTCTGCGTATAGACCTAAGTTATCGTTGATTATCAAAATCAGGTGTGACCATTAGCAAATGGGCCAACAATGTAAAATGGCGTGCCTTTCTGATCGTATTTCATAATAATAGTCAACTCGTCTTGATTGTTCTTTTAGCTGTTTGATGCATGATTATTTCTTGCTAGTATCTATCTCATTTTTTCAGTTAAAGTATGTCAAATAACATAGTTTATATTCATAACTTCACATATTGGTTTGAAATTACAAACTTAGGTTTTTGTTGACAATTTTCAGAACTTAAACAGTTTTTATAAGTTTAACGCGATGACATTAGACAACCATGACAGATTCTTGGGTTCTTATTTTTTTTTTTATTTCTATTTTTAAGGTTCTGTGAATTTATGTGGTAATGTATAGATTATTGAATATGTTCCTAGATTGTTGAGCTATTAATATTTTTATAAAAATAGATGGCTTCTAGTATACTGTGATGGAAGATAAACCACTGTGATCTACTACTTCGTTGAATCTAATTTTATTTAAATAGCCTGAACTATGTATAGATTAAATATCAATGTCACTCCCCGTTTCTGGAATACGTAAATTTTGATTTGTCTGTATGTGGTATCTGGCACCTGTATCTTGATTGCATGTATCATGTATTTATAACTGGCCATAGCATGGAACAATATCTCGTCGCGGATTAGTATGCCACCCCTTGTCCTTGTCTGGTTGTAGGCGTGGCTCACTGCTTCGATGATAAGATATCTGAACCGTATTATGGTTAGGATTTATTTAATTAATTTAATTAGTTGTATCATGTAACATTTAACATGTCATTAGTCATATGGTTAAGAGCATGCTTAAGATTAATGTTTCTTTGAGTCAACCCAACCCCTATATATTCTCTTCCTCTCTCTCTCTCTCTCTCTCTCTCTCTCTCTCTCTCTCTCTCTCTCTCTCTCTCTCTTTCTCTCGTCATTCGCTTTTCATTTATTTTCTTCAAACCAACTTTTAGGCAAGTATATCTCGCGCATCTTTTGGTCCGCGTACCTTGCATCTCGCACACCTTTTGGTCAGCGCACCTTGCATCTCGTGCACCTTTTGGTCTGCGTACCTTGTACCTTGCGCACCTTTTGGTCTGTGCATCTCGTGCACCTTTTGGTTTGCTTACCTTGTACCTCGCGTACCATTTGGTCCACGCATCTTGCACCTCGAGTACCTTTTGGTTTGTGTACCTTGCTCCTCGTGTACCTTTTGGTCTGTGCACCTTGCACCTCGTACACATTTTGATCCACGTACCTTACACCTCGTATACCTTTTGGTCTGTGCATCTTGTACCTCGTACACCTTTTGGTCCATGTACCTTATACCTCGCACACCTTTTGGTCCGCGTACCTTGTACCTTATGCACCTTTTGGTCCGCGCATCTTGTACCTCACGTACCTTTTGGTCTGCGCACCTTGCATCTCGCACACCTTTTGGTTCGCACATCTTGTACCTTGTGCACCTTTAACCTTACACCTTGTGCACCTTGCACCTTGCACCTTGTACCTAGTGCACCTTGCACACCTTGTGCACCTTTGACCTTGACTTCTTGTCCTAAACTTAGTGTGCCATGAATATCTGAGACTTGCGTGTCCTATGTGACTTTTATGTCACGAGGGGTCCATGTGACTTCCTGACTTGACCGCATTCCTGATTGATTACCTGTATACGTGCTGGTACCTTTTCTAAGTGTGTATTGATATACAATATTAGTATGCACTGCGATGCTATTTAATGAGTGCACTGAGGTGTGACTGCGTGCTAAGTGATCATTCGTGTTATATGTCAATACAGTTGTATCTTCCAGCACAGTCATGGTAATTGGTCAGTAATAGTGTCATGGTATATTGATTGTTATTTGATGCATTACACTAAGCATGGATCTAGATTTGACACTCGTTGAGCCGATGTGGATTCATACTTAAGGTACGCGTACTATGGTACGACATATAGGAGGATGACCATGTGACCACAGCATGTAATTTCAAGATCAAGATATGGTTAATATAAGCAACTTAAATTGGTAGAAGCATTGGGAGGGAACAGAATCTCGAGATCGTACGTCACCAGCCACCCCAGGTCCTGTCCTGACGTGTCGGGTTGGCCGCTACGGATATGGTTTTATCTGCCTATAGTGGATGACTATATCCGACTATATGTTATATGTTTTAGCACGGTAGCCTTACGAGGGACCGGTGCATAATCAAAGTGCTACGTGTATATATATATATATAATTGATTGGCTAACCCTGCTTGGATGCGATACGATATAAGGATTCCTATATGTTGCATTACTGGGATAACCTAGACAAATCATAGAAAGCCGTAGTATTGATTGGCCGCTTATAAGCCGACTTGTTTGTGATATATTTTCTTCTGTTAGCAACTGAGGAACATGGACTATCGTGGTGCAGGAGCTAACCCATGTCCTTGTTTGGTTGTTGGGTTGGGCTATTATGCTGCGATAGGCTATGGACCGAAGTTGCGATCAGAAGCCCTTCACCTACCCATGGTTATAAGATATATCTTATCTCGGCACGATATCGGCACCGTTTGTCTCGATGATATGGTATGTCACTCCCGTTTCCCGTTATACGTATTTTTGTATGCGTATACGAGATTTCTGGCATTTATCAAGTGGACCGTAGTTAGACTTATTTTTCTTAGCCTAGTCTTGGTTTAATCTTGACTTGGTTTATTTGATTGGTTTGGTTCAATTTGACTTGGTTTGACTTGGCTTGGCTTAGTTTAGTTTGAGATGGAGAGGGTTGATATATAACCCAACTCCTTCTCTCTCTTTTCTCATCCATTTCTTCATTTACTTCTTCATCTTCTTCATTTACTCCTCCCACCTAGCAAGTCCTAGGTAAGTGCAACTTGATTCATGATGGATCTCAAGTTTTATTGTTCCATTCTCTTCCTTACTTGATTTTAAGTCTCTTTAGAACTTGACATTTTTGGGTTTGATAGATAGATTTTTCTTGGGTTTTGATCTACCAAACTTCATTATTTTTAAGTTTTGATTGTCCTATGTTGTAGAGAATTCAATTTTACCCAAAATGGACTTTTGAAAAGTTAGATTTTGACTTGTTTTGAGAAAGTTATGGCCAAAATAAGATTTGGACATTTTCTAGTTCATCTGTCCTGAATCTGGCAGGGACTATGAATAGTGCCGCAGAAATGAATAGTGCCACATGGATGCATAGTGCCGCAAGAATGAATAGTGCCGTATGGCTTGCATAGTACCGCATGGATGCATAGTGCCGTAGAAGGCTGCATAGTGCCACAGAAGGCTGCATAGTGCCTATTTTGGCTGTTTTTGGCTGTTTTATGTCCTATTTGGCTGAATTGTGGTCAGAATGTCTCCCAACTTCCAACATGAAAGTTGTAGATCTTTTCTTTAGCTTTAAGAATATGTTACTAGCTATTTTATGCAAGTTTCTCCCACTCCTGATAATATAAGGATAGAACACGATAGTGGCCTGTTAAGGTGCACTCTTAACAAGTACCTTGACATGATAATTCTTGATGGTGGTCCGTCGTGACGCACTTTGACATGATAAGTAATCTTGATAGTGGCCCGTCGTGGCTCACTCTTGACAAGTAATCTTGATCAGTAAGTCTAACATAAAATCTTGAACGCTGTTGCGACGGCTATCTCGACATGCTAAGTAAACTCTCATCATGACACCGTGGGTGATTGTATTGAATGTGCTTGTATAAGCTACCAGTCTTGTCTCGCATCATGTCTAGGACTTGTATCCCTGGTTACCACGGTCAGGGATTCATACTGAATCGGACTAGATTAATGACTAGATTGATCAAGTAGTTCATATAGAGAGGTATTCCGGCTACAAGCAATCCCGTTATCTGGGCGCCTTCTTTGATGGACTTGTAGCCAGCCGACGAGTAGGTCACATTTCCAGCTCACTGTCATGTGGGGCACTTCATGAAACGATTACTATGCACACTGTCATGTGTTGCACTCAAGTTACCTAAGAAGTCATGATAACTCTTAGCATGAACCTTGCATCTGGATAACCTGGATAGTCTGCAGGGCTTATGGCCGTAGGGATATCTCATTGCATCTTGTTAGTAACTAGACATGTGATAACCCAAGTTAGTTTAAGTATCAAGCCGTACTCTTGCTTGGCCGTAAATGTTGGACGGAGTCCCATCTTGTCTAGTCTTGCCTAGATCCAGTACATGGCTATCTCAGGACATACTTGTGTATGCTTTACTTTATCGATAATTGGTTAGAGACTAAGTTCTGTTCAGGTGAAGGGTTACAACCCCGGTCCTTGTTTGGTTTACGGGTTGTAACTTGGTTACCGGAATAGTCCTTTAGTTATCTTATCGTTTATCACCCTGTTTTCTCTAACTCATATCTTATTTTATTTATGTCCTTATGTGCTAATATGCTGGTTTTAGTTCTTAAGTGAAGCCTCCTTTGTGGCACTTGCTCTTTCTGGGGTCTGACCCAGCTGGTTTTGTATGACCAGATTTCAGAGTAGCACCCGAGGATCTTCCAACCTTCCTGCCAGATAGTGACCACTAGAAGAAACCCTGGCAACGAGTGGGTTTTATTTTGCTCTCCCACTCTATTGTAAAATTATTCTTTTGAGGCGTTTAGCCATCGAGCAAGTGTTAGCTCGTGTTAAATTTACATTTCTGTCTGCCTAAGGACTGTAACATGATTGACAAATCCTAGGGTTGATCATGTATTGTAACACCCAGTTTCTAAAATAAGGGTAATTTTTGAAATTTTGTATTTGAATTTATTTAATTTAAATGATAATATGATTTTTGGTAATTTTTAATTATTTTAAAACTATTTAAATCATGACTTATGATTTTGGTGTTTGACTAGTGTAACCTTAGAGCCTAGTCATGTGATTAGGATGTTTGACTAGTACATTCTAGCCTAGAGGGTATTTTGGCCATTTTAGGATTTATTTAAATTTATTATGATTTATGGGAATTTGTGTGATTTTTATATTAATTAATTATGGCTACGTGTTATGTTAGTCATGACTAGTTGAGACTTGTAGACTAACCTAGAACTAACCCTAGTTGGTGACCCTATTCTAACTCTAGTCAACCTACTTTTAGTCATTAGAGATTGGTCATAAGGTAGGAATGATTACTTAAGTGAAACTAGCTCATGACTTATGGCATAAGTCAATGACTTATGATTTATCAATGTTGAGACTTGTGATTAAGCCATAGGCCCATGACTTAGGCCCAAAACCAAATTAAACCCACCCATGGCAGCCAACTTAGGGTTTTCCACCCCTATTTAATGCCTCTTCCATTTAGGGTTGGCCTCTCTTAGAAATAGATCTCAAGTTTGGAAGGAGGTAAATTCCCAACCTTAGAAATTCCTAATTAATTCATTTTAGCTCCTTTTTAGTCCTAGTCTTTTGCAATAGGATCTAATTTATGTTTATATACTGATTTTGGAGGGGCACATCAGTTTGTATGCAATTTGGAGATTTGGAGTTGCCATTTGGAATCCCCTCTTTGAAGCTTTTCTTGAGTTTTGATACTCAATAGGTATATGATCTAAACTCATAGTTTTCCTGATTTCTTTGCATATAAGGTTAGGTTTTAGGGTTTACTAGCTGTCCCCGAAATTTGGGCACAATTCGTGTCCATTTCGTGTCCATATCGGACACGTATCATAGTGATACACTAGGTGTTTGTAGAAATGCTACATAGGAATTTATTTTCATATTTTTGAAATATAATTATATGGATTTGTAGATCTTGATGTGTACATTAATATTTGTGAAGGTGTTCTAGTCTTTTAGTGTCCTATTGTGTCAGAAATTTGGGTTGGACACGTCGTGCACACACGTACACTGTGTCCTGCACCTCGGGCTCATTTTCTCTCGACACAGGACACTTCGTGTCCTGATTTTTGGCGTGAGCCTAGGGGCAACGACTGTCATCGTGCTCCCAAAATTTGGGAGCACCTCGTAGAGTGTGCGTGGCGCAATCGCCCCCGTACTGGCTGCGCACTGTCGCGCGCGGGCGACTGTGCACGCGCACAGGCGCTGCTGACACGGGGCTCGTGTCGTGTCTATGTGTCACGTGGACACGATACAGGCTGACACAGACATATCCCTATCCTAGGCGCACCTGTGGACACGAGCACATGTCGTGTCGTGTCGTGTCGTGTGTCGCGTGTTATACGCGCGTGCACCCGTGCACGACGGTTAATTGTGTACAGTATGTGTCTGTGTTCGTACATCTATTTGGACACGACTCGTGTCCAATTTTTGGACACGAGATGACTCTTAGGACCCCTACACTATGCTATATTATGTACCAACTGATTAATTGTAAATTTGATGGTTTTTGGGTTCGAATCCTCGAATTCCCATTTAGCTTGATACTTGACAGATACCATGGCTGAAATGATCAGTTCTGATTTTTGATTTGCATTATTTAAATTATCTTAATTGATGATTAATGTTAGATTAGTTACCCACACAAATTGTTAGCTGACAGGGGATTGATAGGTTACTTTTGATTGTGTTAATGCATTGGGTTCAATGAAGTTTTCATGTCTGATACCATAGGCTAACATTAGAAAAACTGAAACTTGATTTTTTCCTGATTTTACTTTGTTTTATTAACTGATTAAATGTTGTTAATTGTAGTAATTAGTTCACCTATCTGTGTATTGATGTGTAATGTGTAGTTGTGTTGTATTGGGATAAGGGGGAATCACTGAATCAGGTTTTTGGCTTATGGATTGAGGATTCCTGTCCAGGTTCAGAAAACTGGACTGGAAATCCAGTTCCAGTTCCCCCCCACCTCATCAACACTCTCACACACATTGATCTCCTAATAACTGTCATTTGAATCCTCTTTCTAAAACTGATATTTGATTCAAAACAGAGATTGGTGAACTGAGAGTTGCATTGTTTTTTTTTCAGGTTTGGGTTCCAATTTTGTTGGGTTGGTGTGTTAGCTGTAGGAGTTAAACTGCCTAAGTTATCACCATTCATGATTTTGACATTCCCTGTCATATACACATATACCTGAGTTTTGAATTTCAAATCAGCACACACACACACAGGCCACCCTCTCTTGCCCACTGTCACACCCCAATACCTGTGACACATTGACACTTGATTCACCTGGGTTGCCTGTGTACACTGAGATTGGGATAGGTTACTTGATAGGTATTTGATATTCATGAAATTTACTCAATGTCAAAACCTGAGTTTAATGAAATCTGTTTACACATTATCTGAGATTGCTTTACCTGTCACATTTTCTGGAAATTTGGGTTCTATTCCATTTTGCACTGTCACATGATTCACCCACACATACACACAAACTGAACTCTAATGTCCACACACACTCCCTGTCATTCTTGCACTAAAAGACACACACACACACCCCCTCACATTTTCCCTCATTCACTCTCTCACACACACACAAATCACTAACACACACCTACACACAGTCATACACCCAAATCCTTGACACTGCCACCTATATTAGTTCACCCACACATCTATTCATCCCTCTCACTGTTGTGATTTCCACACACACACATTTGACCTCCTATTACTGTCACACTATTTCCAGCCTATGCACTCACACCCTCTCACATTCCTAACACACATGAGTTAACTTCACACTCACACACATATGATTACACTCTCACATTGCCCTAGCCACATCACAAACACACACACAATCATGACTTTCACACACACATTTATGCATTCTCTATGTGTACTTACATATAAATACATGTATTGTGGGTAGTAGTTATTTTAGCCTATGTGTAATGTATAGTAGGTTGTGTAGTAGGTTTTCAATTGCCTATTGTATTTGGCCTATGGCCTAGGTATATGGCCCATGGTCCTTGTGCACTAGCTAACTAGACTGTTTTTGACTTGTTGTTCTTGAAATGTGAGTACTAGCAAGGCTAGACTTGGTTGAGTCTAGATTGGACTAGATAGTCTAGTTTAGACTTGATGAGCCTAGATTAACTTGTTTAGACCTAGTTTGACTTAATTAGACTAGAATTGACCTAGTTTGACTGTTAGGGTTGACTAGAGTTGACCAAAGGTTGACTTTAGCCTAGATTGACCCCAAACTTCATGTAGATGCATTGTAGCAGTCTATTTTCTTATTTTAGACTTGTTGTGACTTGTAATGTTCTATAGGAGACAGACACCACTCCTCGGACAGTATATTCTCTTCGGACGCTCAGGATACCAGGCGAGTACATTCTCTGATCATTTCATATCCTGCTTAGAATTATTTTCCTGCTTTAAATTACTTTACTTGATACTGTCATGTTGGTCACACGGGTTGGTACTATATGGATCTTTCCATGAGATGTTATCACCCTCGGGAGCATCGGATACTGCATGTTTTGTGCGTTTCATGAATCATCACGTATCTCTATGCTTCCTCTGATTCACGAATCGCTTGAGACACATGTACTCTCATGTTCACAGAGCCATCATGAATCACCTTCACGTATCACTCATTTTATGAGCCATGTGAAGTTTCACGAACCTTAATATAACTTGAACAGATCTTTGTGTATCGATTGGGGATGGAGGAGTGGAAATAGATATGTAAATATTATCCCAGTAGTTGTAGTCATGAATCACTCTCTTAGCTGTAGTCATGAATCTCCTATGCCATTCACATGTTTATATTTTACTCTGACTCACTAGTCACTATTAGCTCTCTATGTATAGTTGATATTTCTATTACAGTTCTCTCTCTGTTTACATACTGTTTTTCTTCAGTTCATGTATCTTACTTTACTGCATGATTATATTTTCTAACCTGCTATGATCTGTTGAGATGTACTGTACTCGCTCCTATCCTGACTGGACCTGTTGAAAATATTACAGAGGATGAGGAGGAGGCCCTATGCACCACCTATTACGGAGCAGGCTTAGACGACACCTGCGACCTGGTTCCTCTGGAGGATCCAGCTGTAGTACAGGATGCTACTCCCAGAGTCTAGGCTAGATAGCTAGGCTTTAGTTTTTCTTCAGCTTTGTTATTTGACTTTCAGTTGTTCTTCTGAGATGTTGTATATATTAGAGATTTGATTTGAGCTGGATGCTCTTGAGTTGTTATCTTAGACACTTAGATTTTCTTCCTCTTAATTGTATTACATTGTGCTTTTGATATCTCTATCTACTTTTACTATTCTGTATCTGCCTTAGATGTGATTGAGACTATTCTGTTATGTCACCTCCATTAGGAGTGTATATACTGTACAGGTACCTTTATATTGTTAGATGATTGACCTAGGACAGCGTTCTACCACCGACACTGCGGCGTAGGCTGGGCGTTGTTACGTTCTCGTACCCTCACAGTGGGTGCGGGTCGTGACACGTATGACTTAAACTCTTGCTAGTCTTCACATTTTGTATGACTAGCTTCATGATCATCTGAATATGTAATATTTGGGACACCTTACTTTGTATGTCTGATGATCTACCATCTTGTTACATTTACTTGCTTGCTTGATATTGAGGCACTAGGCTTGTTCTTGACCCTAAGAGACTAATGTCTTGTAGTAAACCCCCATGCATCTAGACAACCGTGACCGTATTGCGAGGTGTGATTCACTTCAATGTACGTAGCTGGCTATGTATGTCCCCCGCTCTCTAGTATTCTGGTTCTGGGACGTGACATGGTATAAGCCTACAACTCTTGAATCAGGTCTTAATTTATGCTTGGGTTTTATCTCATCCTTTATGCGCTTTCTTGTGGTACTTCCTATTCGGGGCCTGACCCCGCTGGTTTTGTTTGGCCAGATGTCACGTCCCAGAACCAGAATACTGGAGAGCGGGGGAATGACTCAGCCAGCTAAGAATTACGGGTAGAGGAATACCGTATAATACGATCAATGATGTCTAATAAGACGAGGGGGTGCATACTACATAAAAGTCACACTATGGTTACTTCACATCTATTGTCTCAATCATTCAAACACGAAACAGAAATAGAGAACATGTAAGATAAAGCAGTAAGGCGTCCCAAACGCTCAGTCAAAATGTTCTTGATATATGGCTTTACAAAACATAGCCAGATGACGAAGCAAGGTATACACAATTGATTATCAGCTGTAGCCTGACTTAGTTACAATTATGTAAAAGTAAGTACAAGACAATCCGACAAACATGTCGGTGCCAAACGGCAAAATATAAAGTAAGTAACAAAATGAGCGGGGAAGTAAGGAACCCACTCGAGTCCTTCTGCGATCATTCCTCTAGTATTGACCATCTTGGAGGTGGAAGTAAGCTGAGTCCTCGAGAACCGGCTCTAAATCTGGCCATGCGAAACCAGAGAGGTTGGACCTCTAATAGCAAGTACCGCAAGGAAGCACGATATGAGAAATTTAAACCACTAAATAAGAGAATATAATAATAGATCTCTGCTTGCTACTGGGATTCACATAACATCACGACACTGTGAACCAACCACCCAACCAAACAAGGACAGAAGTTGGTCCGTCATGTCTTGACACTCTGATCCTCTCAGTTAGTCAACAGAGTAGGTACAGTACACAAACAAATCAATTTAAACGGCCATGCAACTACTACGGCTTGTTATTATGGGTTACAAGTTATCTTGGAATTATGCGATAAAGGATTCCTCAGTTCTTACTATGTGTAAGCAAGGCTAGTCTACCCAGTTAATCAATTGCGCCAATCATGAATTAGACGAGTCCCAGTGGGACGTCCGTCATCAATATACAATAAATAATATAAGCAGATATCGTTCCCTGCCCGTGTGACAGATTTGCAGTATCTGTGGGAACCAGCCGGCCTGTCGGGCACTAATAGTCCTAAAGAGGGCTGCCATGTAAGAACTCGGGAATCCATTCTCTCCATGCAATTATTATTTTATTTAACTTAGTAGCCTCTATGTTAAGTGAAATCCCATGCCGTGGATCATGGTCATTCAGAATGAGTACTTCCGTACAAAGTACGATATGCCCAAGTCTACAACGATACCTATGCGGTTAGGTTGTAGGTCTTTACATAGCGTAATACAACAATTAAAACTAACCACAGAATAAATCATGCCTGGACCATAAAGTACACATGCTGCTTTTGTAGAAAAAAATAAATAAATTGAAGCCTGCATATGCCTGTATGCCAATATTCGGGATCGGCCAATGGATTACAATAGTTCATAATTAATATGAACGTGTCTCATTCATTCAATTCAATAAGACGACTAGCCAGTCTCTTAGTTCTAACTAGGAACGCATAATCAATTATTAGTCAAGGTCACAATCAATGTTAATTCGGGACAAGAATCAGTCAAAAGGCATCATGGGCTAGAGTTCATGCAGCCGAAAAATTATAGAAGTTAATGGGGCTGAGAATGCATGTGTGGTCAGGATCTCATGCGGCCAGAAAGTACCATGCGGTCACGGAAAACAGCAGTCAACAGGATGCGACCACAAAAAATAGCATGCGTCAGGACAGCATGTACCAGGACAGCATGCACCAGCAACCAGCATGTGCCATCAAATAACATGCACCAGAAAACAGCATGTGCCAGGAAAGCATGCGCCGAGAAACAACATGCGCTAGAAAATAGCATGCGCCAGCAAACAGCGTGCGCCAAGAAACATCATGCGCCAGGAAACATCAAGCGCCAGAAAACAGCATGCGCCAGAAAATAGCGTACGCCAAGAAACAGCATGCGCCAGCAAAAAGCATGGCAATAACTTTTTGCCAGCAAACAGCATGCGCCAAGAAACAACATGCGCCAGGACAGCATGCGCCAGCAAACAGCATGCGCCAGCAAACAGCTTGACAACAGCTTTTTGCCAGCAAACAGCATGCGCCAGGAAACAGCATGCGCCAGGACAGCATGCGCCAGCAAACAGCATGGCAACAGCTTTTTTCTAGCAAACAACATGCGCCAGCAAGCAGCATGACAACAATTTTTTGCCAGCAAACAACATGCGCCAAGATACAGCATGCGCTAGGACAGCATGCGCCAGCAAACAGCATGGCAACAGCTTTTTGCCAGCAAACAGCATGCGCCAGAAAATAGCATACGCCAGGACAGCATGCGCCAGCAAATAGCATGCGCCAGCAAACATCATGGCAACAACTTTTTGCCAGCAAACAGCATGCGCTAGGAACAACATGCACTGCTTATCTTCTCCAACCAACCTCCAATGGCCATGAAAACTCATGAACCAAAAGACCATAAATCACTCAAAATAAGTCGAAATTAGGACGTCCAATAGTCTAAATTGGGTAGAATCAAATTTCCTACAACATGGAACCATCAAAACTTGAAAAATAATAAAGTTACTAGATCAAAACCTAAAAAATTCTGAAAATGTCTTAAACTTAGATCTACATGAAATGAGCATTGGGAATTAAAAATGCGAAGTACTAAAGTATCTAAGAATCTTGAGAGGAAGACAATGGAATAACAAAAATGGAAATCCATGAAGAAGCAAGTTGGCACTTGCCTATGCGGCTGGATAGGTGGGGAGAATTGTAGAGGATGAAGAAGAAGAGTAATAGAGAAGGAGTAAATGAAGAGAGAGAAAGGGTTTTAGGGTTTTAAATGGGGTTGGTGGTAGGTGGGTTCATGTTGAACCATCCAAGGCCGGAAAATAGACCAACCCGGGTCGAACCCAAAAACAAAGCAGAAAGTAAAATACAGAAAGTAAAATACAGAAAAATAATTAGCAAAAAATTAAAGGAATGTAAATACAGAACAATACATGATAAATATTAAATAAATATATTCCAGCAGTACATGTACTTAGAATACGCATTCCGAGAATGGGAAGTGACATCTCTACCCTCCTTAGAAAAATTCCGTCTTCGAAATTTTAAATCCAAGCAGGATAGAAACATTGGAGCTAAACTAATCTAAGTATAAGCAATTTGAGTAAGCAATCATTCTACAATGCCAATAGCAAGTAACATATCTATGTTTACCTATCGACGACACCAAGCAATTCTACTCATAAGATGACGAGCATGAGGAGTTAAGACAATCAAGGTACACAGAAAGAGATATACCTTGTGAGTCAAACAGGTGCGGATACCGTGATCGGATGTCATCATCACGTTCCCACGTTGACTTCCCTAAAGAGTGATGACCCCAAGCAACCCGGACAAGGCTAATTGTTCGGTTCTTGAGTATCTTCTCTCTTCGGTCCAAAATAGACACAGGCTGTTCCTCATAAGACAGGTTGGTACCAACAACCAGCTCAGAATGATTAAGGATATGGCTTGGATCCGATACATACCTACGTAACTGAGATACATGGAACACGTCATGCACCTCTCGTAATGAAGGTGGAAGGGATAAACGATAAGCAACATCGCCTATCCGATCAAGGATAACAAACGGGCCCACGTACCGCAGACTCAACTTCCCGCGAACGCCAAATCTAATGCCCCTATGGGTAGGTGAGATCCGTAAGAACACGTGGTCCCCAATGGAAAACTCTAGCGGCCTACGATGCTGGTCCGCCCAATGACGATGCCGATCCTGCACAACTCGAAGTCGCTCTCTAATTTTCTTGACCACTTCAACTGTCTGGACAATCATTTCCGGGTCTAACATCTTTCTCTTTCCGATATCATCCCATGCCAGTGGCGACCTACACTTCTTACCATATAGTGCTTCAAATGACGCCATCTGGATACTGGCTTGATAACTGTTGTTGTATGAGAATTCGACTAAGTGTAGGTGGCTCTCCCAAGATCCTCCAAAATCCAGAGTGCAAGCTCGCAACATGTCTTCCAAAGTCTGAATTGTTCTTTCTGATTACCCGTCTGTCTGGGGATGATAAGCCATACTAAATCTTAACTTGGTACCCAGGCTATTATGTAAGCTCTTTCAAAAATGTGATGTAAAATGGGTATCTCTGTCTGACACAATACTGACAGGGACTCCATGCTGCCTGACTATCTGTTGCATATACAATTCTGCCAACCTTTCTGTAGCTTGCCCTACTCTGAAAGGAAGAAAGTGTGCCACCTTTGTAAGCCGATCTACTATCACCCAAATAACATCTTTACCACTTGGTGATCTCGGTAAACCGGTCACAAAGTCCATTGTAATATGTTCCCATTTCCATTCCGGAATAGGAAGCGGTTGCAATAACCCAGCTGGCCTCTGATGTTCTGCCTTCACTTGCTGACATACCAAGCAACGGGAAACAAATCTAGCTATCTTCCTTTTTATCCCGTTCTACCAGAAGTGCTGCTTGATATCTTGGTACATCTTGGTCCCTCCAGGGTGTACAGAATACTGTGAACTGTAAGCTTCTGCCATAACCTCCTGTCTGATATCTCCACTAGGCACACATAGACATGACCCAAATCTAAGTGTACCATCTTCATGAATTCTCATCTCCTTCCTGAGTCCTGACTCACATTTTGCCCTAAGCTTCTGAATCCTTGGGTCATGTGCCTGAGCTGCCTTGATCCTGTCTACCAAGTCGGATTGAACTTGTAGACTTGTTAGAACTTCTACATCACTAGAAAGTATAACTTCGATGCCCATATCCTGAAGGTCTTCTAAGATATGCCTCTGTGTTGTCAACATAAATGCGCCGTCTCTCCTGCTGAGAGCGTCTGCTACCACATTAGCCTTGCCTGGATAATACTGAAGCTCTACATCGTAATCCTTGATCAACTCCAACCATCTTCTCTGTCTCATGTTCAGCTCCTTCTGAGTAAAGATGTACTTCAGACTTTTATGGTCTGTGTACATGTCCACTCGATCACCATATAAGTAATGCCTCCATAGCTTCAAAGTAAATACTACTGCCGCCAACTCCAAGTCATGAGTTGGGTAATTCTTCTCGTGGTCTCGAAGTTGCCTAGATGCATATGCTATCACCTTCCTATGTTGTATAAGGACACATCCAAGTCCTCTTCCTGACGCATCACAATAAACGGTAAAACCTCCGGGTCCAACTGGCAATGTAAGAATATGTGCTGATATCAACTTCTGCTTCAAGTTCTCAAATGATGCCTGACATTCTACTGACCAGACGAATGGTACATCCTTCCGTGTCAAGCGGGTCATGGGTGCTGAAAGTCTTGCAAAGTCTGCTACGAATCTCTTGTAATATCCCGCCAATCCTAAGAAACTTCGTACATCTGCTACGGTCTTAGGTACTGGCCAACTCTCTACTGCTTCTACCTTCTTGGGATCCACTGCTACTCCAGCTCCTGATACGATGTGCCACAAAAAAGAAATACGGTCCGACCAAAATTCACACTTGCTGAACTTGGCATACAACTGGTTCTCTCTCAGAACCTGTAACACTTTTCGGAGGTGGTCCTCATGTTCCTCCTCACTAGCAGAGTAGACGAGAATATCATCAAGAAATACAACGACAAATTGATCTAAGTATGGCATAAAGATGCGGTTCATCAAATCTATAAATATTGCTGGAGCATTGGTCAAACCAAACGACATTACCAAGAATTCATAATGCCCATACTTCGACCTGAATGCTGTCTTGGGAATATCCTCCTTCCGAACCCTCACTTGATGATACCCTGAACGAAGATCTATCTTGGAGAAAACTCTAGCTCTGCTCAACTGATCAAACAAGTCGTCGATCCTGGGTAGTGGGTACTTGTTCTTTACTGTTGCCGCGTTAAGCTTCCTGTAATCGATGCAGAATCTAGATGACCCATCCTTCTTCCCCACAAGTACCACTGGTGCTGCCCATGGTGACATGCTAGCTTGGATGAACTTCTTCTTCTTCTTCTTCAGTTCCTCTTTGTACTGGTATACCTTGGCCTATTCTGAATCTGCCATTCTGTAAACTCGATCTGATATCAGTTTAGTTCCAGGTACCAATTCTATACTGAACTCAATATCCCTAACCGATGGTAGACCTGGAAGTTCTTCAGAAAATACGTCTAAAAATTCTTTAACTACCTTCGGAACTTGAACTTCTTCCATTGCCGTCACTACTCCCTGCTCTTGTTGAGTTTACACTGATCTGACTAAGGTGAACCGCTTCATGCCTGGAATATCAAAAGATACACTCCCTCTACGACAATCTATTGTCGCATGACTGTCTTTCAGCCAGTCCATGCCTAAGATAACGTCGAAATTTCTAACAGGAAATTCTATCAACCGGGCGGATAAGGAATGCCCGCAAACTGCAACACTACATGCTAGAATAACTCTACTAACTCCTACGAGCCCATTACCAGTGAGTATATTTAACCTCCTTGGCAATGCCTCGAATTCCATTCCTAGTCGTGTTGCAAATTTTGCAGATATAAATGAGTATGATGCACCTGAATCAAACAATGCTATTGCGGGATATGAGGCGACGAGAATGTTACCTGCCACAACATCTCCCGATGCTAATGCCTCCTCCAAGGACAGAGTGAATGCTTTCCCTCGACCTCCTTGTTGGTTCCCATATTGCGGCCTAGCCTGGTGCTGCTGCTAGCCCCTGTCTTGATGATGCTGGGGTGGTCTATGCTGGTGTTGCTGCATCGGCGGTCCCTGCTGCCTAAACATCTGAGCTTGCGACATGAACGGGCACTGTGCCAACGGTCTCACTGCCACCGCTGGTCCTCGATACTGGCCTGCCCCTGGTGCTGGCAGAGCAGAAAATTGTTACACTGGTCCTCCTGACCTCGTATTCATGGGATAGGTGGTAACCCGATGATCTGGGCTTCCACATATCAAATACTGCCCGTTCAATGTTCGACACACATCTCTAGTGTGTCCTACCTTCCCACAATAAGTGCAGCCCGCTGGGGGTTGCTGGTTCTTCCTCTGTTGCTGTTGCTGTTGCCTTGGTGGTGGTGTTGGCCCTCGTATTGCCACATCGTGGATGCGAATGCCAAGGGATGGTGCTGTTACTCGGGGCGCTGCTCCCTCTCCTCCTTCAACCTGACTGTGGGATCTCTTCTGACCTCCAGTCCTTGCCGTGATCCTCTGAATGGTGATCTCATACCTTCGGGTTACCGTCAATACCTCATCGAAAGTCTGGTAATTGTGGCCCTTTATCTGCAAGAGCTCAAGATGAAACCCTTGCTGGAACCTCATAGCCCTCTGGCTCTCTGTTGCTACCATCTCCGGGGCGAACCTACTCAATCTGCAGAACTCCGCTACATAAGCATCTACCGTCTTGCCGGCCTGCTTGAGGTTGATAAACTTCTGTTGCAGCTCAAACTGTGCCACAACTCCATAGTACTTCATCTTGAATCTTGCAGTAAAGTCGTCCCAAGCAACACTACGTCTGATGCCCACTTCCTCTGATTCCCACCAATCACGTACGATATCCTGAAGTAACAACTTCACTTGATCCACACGTTCTTCTACCGGCACCTTAGCTGCTGTCAGAATAGCCTCAATATCCTTAAACCACGCATCTGCTGAGATGGCATCTTCCGTGCCCTCGAAATGGCGGGGGTTGTACTTACAAAACCTGGTTGATGCTCCTGAATCTGTCCTTGCCCCTCTATCCAATGTCGTCTGCAATCCTTAGTTGAGGAGTACATTCTGCTCTTGTAACTGAGCGTGCATACGCTGCTGGGCTAACATCTGGTGTTGCTGAGTAGCCATCATCCCTCTCATGATCTCCAGAAGGGCCGGTGTGTCCACTTCCACTGGGTAGGTGGAACTATGGGTGGTGTAGGAACCTCCGGATAATACGGTCCGGCTGCTGGTTCCACTATCACTTCTTCTTGGATAGTCTCTTGAGGTAGTACTGGCCCTTGTAGCTGATCAACCTGGTCATGTTGTCCATGTTGCCCTTGTTGTTGCTGTCCAGTCCTGACAGGTACGGACGAGGTGCCCCTAAGAAAAGGGACAAGAGAGCAATCAAACGACAGGACATGAAGGATCAATGAAGCCGAAGGATACGAGAATGTCAAGCTAGGATTGAGAACAACGAATCATGAGATCAAGGGAGAACATGTGTGATTGAGACATCCTATAAATCAAAACACCCTACAAGTCTGAAATCAGACCTGTATGGGCCACCACTAAAATCTTGTCACGCCCCAGAACCAGAATACTGGAGAGCGGGTGAATGACTCGGCCAGCTACGTATTACGGGTAGAGGAATACCGTATAATACGATCAATGCTGTCTAATAAGACGAGGGGGTGCATACTACATAAAAGTCACACTATGGTCACTTCACATCTATTGTCTCAATCATTCAAACACGAAACAGAAATAGAGAACATGTAAGATAAAGCAGTATGGCATCCCAAACGCTCATTCAAAATGTTCTTGATATCTGACTTTACAAAACATAGTCAGATGACGAAGCAAGGTAAACATAATTGTTTATCAGCTACAGCCTGACTTAGTTACAATTATGTAAAAGTAAGTACAAGACGATCCGACTAACATGTCGGTACCAAACGGCAAAATATAAAGTAAGTAACAAAATGAACGAGGAAGTAAGGAACCCACTCGAGTCCTCCTGCGATCATTTCTCTAGTATTGACCATCTTGGAGGTGGAAGTAAGCTGAGTCCTCGGGAACCGGCTCTAAATCTGGCCATGCAAAACCAGAGAGGTTAGACCTCTAATAGCAAGTACCGCAAGGAAGCACGATATGAGGAATATAAACCAGTAAACAAGAGAATATAATAATAGATCTCTGCTTGCTACTGGGATTCACATAACATCACGACACTTCGAACCAACCTCCTAACCAAACAAGGACAGAAGTTGGCCCGTCATGTCCCGACACTCTGATCCTCTCAGTTAGTCAACAGAGTAGGTACAATACACAACCAAATCAATTTAAACGGCCATGCTACTACTACGGCTTGCTATTGCGGGTTCCAAGTTATCTTGGAATTATGCGATAAAGGATTCCTCAGTTCTTACTATGTGCAAGCAAGGCTAGTCTACCCAGTCAATCAATTGCGCCAATCATGAATTAGACGAGTCCCAGCGGGACGTCCGTCATCAATATACAATAAATAATATAAGCAGATACCTTTTCCTGTTCGTGTGACAGATTTGCAGTATCTATGGAAACCAGCCGGCCTGTCGGGCACTAATAGTCCCAAAGAGGGCTGCCATGTAAGAACTCGAGAATCCATTCTCTCCATGCAATCATTATTTTATTTAACTTAGTAGCCTCTATGTTAAGCAAAATCCCATGCCGTGGATCATGGTCATTCAGAATGAGTACTTCCGTACAAAGTACGATATGTCCAACTCTACAACAATACATGTGCGGTTAGGTTGTAGGTCTTTACATAGCGTAATGTAACAATTAAAACTAACCACGGAATAAATCATGCCTTGACCATAAAGTACACATGCTGCTTTTGTAGAAAAAATAAATAAATTGAAGCATGCATATGTCTGTATGCCAATATTCGGGATCGGCCAATCGATTACAATAGTTCATAATTAATATGAACGTGTTTCATTCATTCAATTCAATAGGACGACTAGCCAGTCTCTTAGTTCCAACTAGGAATGCATGATCAATTATTAGTCAAGGTCACAATCAATATCAATCAATGTTAATTCGGGACAAGAATCAGTCAAAAGGCATCATGGGCTAGAGTTCATGCTGCCGAAAAATTATAGAAGTTAATGCGGCTGAGAATGCATATGTGGTCAGGATCTCATGCGGCCAGAAAGTGCCATGCGGCCATGAAAAACAGCAGTCAACAGCATGCGACCACGAAAAATAGCATGCGTCAGGACAACATGTGCCAGGACAACATGCGCCAGCAACCAGCATGCGCCATCAAACAACATACGCCAGGAAACAGCATGTGCCAGGACAGCATGCGCCAAGAAACAGCATGCGCCAGAAAACAGCATGCGTCAGCAAACAGCGTGCGCCAAGAAACATCATGCGCCAGGAAACAACATGCGCCAAAAAATAGTGTACGCCAAGAAACAACATGCGCCAGCAAACAGCATGGCAACTGCTTTTTGCCAGCAAACAGTATGCGCCAAGAAACAGCATGCGCCAGGATAGCATGCGCCAGCAAACAGCATGGCAACAACTTTTTGCCAGCAAACGGCATGCGCCAGAAAATAGTATGCGCCAGGACATCATGCGCCAGCAAACAGTATGGCAACAACTTTTTGCCAGCAAACAACATGCGCCAAGAAACAGCATGCGCCAGGACAACATGCACCAGCAAACAGCATGCGCCAGTAAACAGCATAACAACAGCTTTTTGCCAGCAAACAGCATGCGCCAGGAACAGCATGCACTGCTCATCTTCTCCAACCAGCCTCCAATGGCCATAAAAATCCATGAACCGAAAGACCATAAATCACTCAAAATAAGTCGAAATTAGGACTTCCAATAGTCTAAATTGGGTAGAATCAAATTTCCTACAACATGGAACTATCAAAAGTTGAAAAATAACAAAGTTACTAGATCAAAACCTAAAAATTCTGAAAATATCTTAAACTTAGATCTACATGAAACGAGCCTTGGGAATTGAAAATGCTAAGTGCTAAAGTATCTAAGAATCCTGAGAGAAAGACAATGAAACAACAAAAATAAAAATCCATCAAGAAGCAAGTTGGCACTTGCCTATACGGCTGGATAGGCGGGAGAATTATGAAGGATGAAGAAGAAGAGTAATGGAGAAGGAGTAAATGAAGAGAGAGAAAGGGTTTTGGGGTTTTAAATGGGGGTGGTGGTAGGTGGGTTCATGTTGAACCATCCAAGGCCGAAAAATAGACCAACTTGGGCTGAACCCAAAAGCAAAGCAGAAAGTAAAATACAGAAAGTAAAATACAGAAAAATAATTAACAGGAAATTAAAGAAATTTAAATACAGAACAATACATGATAAATATTAAATAAATATATTCCAGCAGTATATGTATTTAGAATACGCATTTCAAGAACGGAAAGTGACACCAGATCTCGTAGCAGCGCCTGAGGATCCAGCCTTCTACCCGAACAATGCCGCACACCAGGAGCATGGGCACCAGGGACCATGAGTGGGTTTCTTCTTCACCACTCTGATATCTTTTATTTTGTACTTGGCGTTTAGCCACCGGCACCTGTTTAGCCGGCTGTTCTGGACATTTAGTTCCTTACATAATTGTAATTAAATCAGACTGGTGCTGACTATGGTTATGTACTATTGACTCTCGGCACTAGCTTATCATTTTGTATAGCTAGGCTCATGAATCATTTTGATGCAGCGTCGGGGACGCCTTACTGCTTTGTCTTATATGATCATTATTTACTGCTTTTTGTTTTGATTAATTGAGACATAGATGCTCCGTAAGACCATAGGAGGCTTGATTGTAGCATGCACCCCCTTGTCTCTTGACAGCCACGATCGCCGTATGGCGTTTGCATACCTCATATGATGTAGCTGGCCTAGTTACCCTCAATATTCCGGTACTGGGGCGTGACAATTAACCTAGGAGTTTTCAAAGTGCTAGTTAAGTAATTTCTATGTTGTACTGACATTCAAGTTATAAATCTCAATATTATAGAGATGAAACTTGAAGTAAGTTTGCACATTAAACTGGGTACATCATGAATAAGTACATATTTTAATCAAAACTTACTTGGTTGATTTCATCTGCTAGATTTAAACGCCACTAGAAATATTGGTATTATAGAGTCAACCTACCATTCAACCACACTGACTGGACAATACCTTTTTTGTTGTTATAAGCGGGGTATTTTCATAAATAGATTGGATCATGTATTTCTATTATATGGACTTCATAACCCTGCTTATTTCAGATAATAACCAAAGTATCAATTTTATTGGGACATATAATTATTCAGAACTACATCAAGGACATGCTATTATTTGGACTTTAGGCACAACAATTCTTAATTTATGATCCACGGATAATATTTCATCTGCTCCATCGCATTCGATAAGATGTACAAAAGTACATATTTAATAAGAATATTTCTTAATTGGACAATAGACTATGATCCCAATCAATATGGCATATTGGTATGTTGGCCAGCCAGACCTTGTCCTTGGGCGACATTTTAGTACTGGCCATCATGTTAGCAAGAGTACATATTATAGGTAGAAAATTTCACCTTTAGGAGAATGGTGATGGAATTTATACTTCATACTACTTGTACTTTTGGCCTAGTTGTCCTGTAAAATACGATAGACCTGATGTTCTATATCTAAATAATTTAAAACCTATTTATGAATTATAGGACAAAAAATAATATTTTTTCCTCCCCAGATGTCAAACCTTACCAAGTTGGAATTCCCTTCCCTAGAAGTTAAAGGAAGTAATTATTTCGCTTGGAAATTAGATGCTAAGCTTCACCTCAGCTCCCTTGACCTGGTACACATACTGAGTACTCCAACAAAAGAAAAGCCAATTAGTCCTGGAGACAAGGCTAAAGCAACGATTTTTTTACGTCGAAATCTTCATGCTGATTTGAAGAATGAGTATCTCACTATAGAAGATCCAAAAATTCTGTGGGAATCCCTGAAGGATAGATATGACCATCAGAAAGCAGTCATCCTTCCAGCAGCGAGGAATGAATGAATCAATCTTCGATTCCAGGATTTCAAGACAGTGTCCGAATATAACTCAACCATGTTCAATATTGCATCAAGGCTTGAGTTGTGTGAAGAATCGGTTACACATAAGCAAATGATTGACAAAATCCTCTCAACATTTCATGCCACAAATATTTTGTTGTAAAAACAATATAGACAACAACACTTGTAACGCCCCAGTCCCAAAATACGTAGGACTAGGAACGTAGACATGCCAGCTGTATTCATACGAAGTATACTCCAATATATGGAAGCCTCGTATAAATACATAAGCTGTAAAATGCAGTAAAACCACAACTAATCTCATCCACACAAAATAAATGAATAGAAGATGTCATATAATGAGAATAAATTGTCTTGATACAATATGTTGGGCGGAGACAAATTCACTACCAACAAAATAAGGAAAAGTACATAGAAAATAAAATGAGTGGCGAGCGAAGCGAAGACGATCCAAATGCAATCATCCTCGATGAAATAGCGAAGATCACGGCTAGAGCTAGAACACCTGCGAAAGACAATAGCACACACCTGGCAAGATAACCAGGTCCTCAGAGGGACGTAACAAGACACATAATAGCATGCCATATAAACTGAATAAATATTTCTCAATAAATAAGTAAATCGAATTATAACATGGTCCAATACGCACCTACTGAACGAGCGTACCATCCCCCCAACCAAACAAGGACAGGAAATGGTAAACTAATTCACGGTAACGTATCTTCCCATGCTATGAATCCAATATGGTATCCGGACCCCAACAAGGTTCAATACCTTCTCATCGAAGTAGTAAGTCACACCTACAACCAAACAAGGACAAGATGTGACGAACTAATCCGTGACAAGTTATTGTTCCAAGCCACGGTCAGATACAAGTACCCAAACCAAAAGTACTCGTACCTAACGGATAGGGTAGCCTACCATTCTAAGTGATATGTAGTTAAGAACAATCCTTCCTACGCATGGGCCCTGGCTAAATAGGATCGGCGTAGTCCCCCTTGGGCACCAGAGGCCCCAGCAGGAAGAGCATGACGTTTCGCAGAATCGTTAGTGGCCGTCAGTAATCATGGGTCATCAACCCTGTATCTCCAGCGGAGAGTCCGGGTCACAAGGGAAGTGCATCGAAGCCCATACGCTAAGGAATTGTCCTCCCCGCCCAATGCCTACTATGTTGTATCCACAATATTGACCTCTATAACCGCTAAGTCAAACTAGCATGCAACCTCTATTAGCGGTTATTACTATCGCACGGCTTGTACGTACTGGTGGCCAGCCAATCACGTACTTCCGTGTTCTACATGCGACACACAACTTCTTGTTTACAACGTGTCAAGGCCAATGAATACAACACACATGGTGGTCCCTTAAATCTAGGTTTAATTTGTAAGAAATAATACACAGCAGAAAATATAATGAACAGTAAGTTCTAACAGTTATGCCATGTATCACAATTTATTTTGCATAAAGAAAATAAATAATGCATGAAATATGAGCTAAAATAATTAAACAGCTAATGGCAAGGTGTCTTGCCTGGTAGAGCGCCTGGTGTGCTGCAATAATCAATGTGGCACGATCTGCAACTTCGGTAAAATCACTACACAAGGAGACCTCTGATGGCGGCACGGATCGTGTTATTGAGTCCGGAAGGGTCAAATTGGTTAGGTTGGACATATGGTAGTTTCGAAATGGGCGAAGGAATAGGAAGGATGGGCTGCGTCATGGACAAGAGGATATTTGATAGAAATTTGGAGAATAATAAATATGCGATTTTTGAAAGGTATTTTAAAACTAGTTTTTCATGAGTTCAAAGTATTTTATAGAAAAAAAATATTTACTAGTCACAATATTTTCAGGTAAATACAAAATAATTCTAAAAATTATTTTAAAGCTAAACTCCGTTTGACGAGCTAAAATATAGACCAAAAAAATGTTTAATGATGTATAAGGGACTTTTAAGCCCAGTTTACAATATATTTATATATATGGAATCCAAGCCTAATACTATAAATAAAGTTTTAGAAAATATTATATACAAATATATATTTTGTTCACCATCTATTTTTGGAAACTATTTATATAGGTATCTATAAAATATAGCAAATTAGCAAAACATTTGTTAATATCAATAATAATAATCATAACAATGTTAATAATAATAATAATAATAATAATAATACTAATAATAATAATGCTAATGATAAAGATATTGATAATAATAATAATAATAATAATAATAATAATAATAATAATAATAACAGTTAAAATAAAGTAAATCAATAAAAAATAAAAATAACAACACTGATCTGTTCTCGAGGAGAACAATAATGAAAGAGGAGAACAGAGTTACAGAGGAGAACAATAAAAAAATAAAATAAATAATAACACTGATTCGTTCTCAACAGAGGAGAAAGAGCTTTCGAGAGGGGAGAGAGAGATGATGAAGGAGAGAGAAAGTGGGAGACGAACGGGAGCCGGAGAAGAAGAGAGGACGAGAGGGAGAGAGAGAAAGACGGGAGGAAGAGACTTGTGGTCGGCTCCGGCGGAGCTAGGCGGAGCTAGGCGGGAGAAAGAAAGAGGGGCTGGAGAAGCGGTGCGCGGAGGGGCCGGTCGGGGAAGTCGGGAAGACGGCGGGGGCTGGCGACATACGGCGGCGACGGACGGATCTGAGAGAGGGGCGGTCTCGGCCGGAGGAGATCGGACGGCGACGGTCGGGTCGGAGGGTTTCGTCGGGCGCTAGGGAGCGGAGGCGGAGATGGAGTTTAGCGGTGGCTAGGGGTTTTCTGGCCGGGGAGAGTCGGTTGACGCCGGCGACCTGATCGGCTCGGCGGAGGACGGGAGAAAGGAGGGAGAGCAGCGGAGGAGGGTTTCTCGTCCAGGCGGCGGAGGTTTGGGTTTTGGGGGCTCGGCGGAGGCTATGGACGGCGGGGATCACCGCTGGGCTCGCGGCGAGGTGGAGAGTTCAGTGGAAGCGACGGTTAGGGCTGGGCGTGCGGCCAGACGACAATCAGAGGGGTGAGGCGAGGGGTTCGACGGCTAGTCGGGGCTCGAGCGCGGAGGTCAGCGCACGGGAAAGGGCTGGAGACTAGGTCGGGCTCGTCGGATCGGCGTGCGGGCTTGCCATGGGTGGCGTGGCGTTCGGCGCGGATCACCGGTCGGAGACGGCGGTTACGGGAGGTAAGGGTGGTTGGTTTGGTTTTCCTTTCTCCATTTGCTGTGGGTTTTCTTGGGTCGCTGACGGGTTGCGCCGGTGACGGTGGCGGTGTTGTGTTGATGATGGTGGTGGTGTCGATGGTCTGTCGGGATTTTGCTGGTGGTTGGCTGTCGTGTGGCGGGGCGTGGTGTTTGGTGGCGGCAGCGATGTGTTGCGGGTGGTCGGGGTATTTTGATGGCGGGGGTCTGTGGTTGGTCGTGGGGTTTTGGCTGTGGTGTCGGCGGGGGTTTTAAAAGGGACGGAGAAGACGGGTTGGGGGTAGGATAGGAAATTTATTGATGTCGGGATGTGTCCGACACGGGGAAGAAAATAATGTACATGTATATATGGAATAAGATATTGGACTGGGACGGGGACATGGACACGAGGCACTCACGTGGGAAATTTATTTGTGGATGAATAATGTGGAGGAGTACCTGCCTATATTTATAGGATGTGGGAATTCCCACTTAGATATGGATTAGGATTTAATTAAACCCAAAATAGATATTCCCTAATTTAATTTAAAAACAATCAAATTAAACTCCAAATCCAAATCTCAATCCAAATCTAATTTAAATCCAATTAAATCAAATTAAAACTTTAGTTTAAAATCGAATAGGATAATTCAAATTCAATACTTAATTATTTAAATAAGTCCATAAATCAAATCAAGGTTTAAATGGCCACAATGACTTCCAAATATATTTTTCAAAATACCAATAATAATAATTTCAAAAATGATAAATATTTTTAAATACATTTTTAAATAATAAACTATTAATATTAATAAATCTAGAAAATTACATTTTTATTTAAAATAAACCAATAAACAATTACGAAATATATTTATGCAAAAATATTCTTTACATAATTAGAATTTTTCTAGTATACAAAATATTATTTATTAGTAATAACTTTTTAGAAATAAAAGGCTTTTTATAGCAAGAATAATAATTATATAATTTTGAAAGTGTATATTAAAAATAGAAAAGAAAATGTTTTTATAAAATATGTACGCTCGCACATATTCGTACTCGTCGAGCAAACGGAAATTTCGCATACGACGTACAATACGACTACGTGACATACAGTACAAAATTTTAAATCCTTGCAAATTAATAAATAAATAAAATAGTAGAAATTTAGGGGTTTTACAACACTATTCTAAGATTTCAAAACTTCTCTGTGCTCCTAGTTGATGAGGAAAATAATAAGGTCCTCATGAAAAATCATAATACTAGGTCTACTGGAACACTAGAATTTCTTGAAGTGAATGTTAGTTATGGATATTTTAGAGGTAAAGGCAGAGGCAGAGGACGTTATGAAAACTTCAGCAGAGGTGGTTACAGAGGTAGAGGGAAGCGTGGTCACCCCAGCAGTGGTAGACATAATGAACAATGGAAAAAAGAAAAAAAAGCATATTCCAACCGAAGATAAAAAAAATAAGAATAATAGAGCACCAAGAGACACATGCTTCAAATGTGGACGTGAAGGTCATTGGTCCCGCACATGTCGTGCATCCAAAGAAGTGGTGGCCAATTGTCAGAAAACCCAGAAGGTTGAAACAAATGTCATTCTTGATACGGATGACCTACTTCATGAAGAATATGAGCCACAGGAGAACACCAACTTAACATCTCCAGATTTCTTTGGGGATGATTAGTCAGTCAATTTTATTGATTGAGAGTAGCAATATTTTTTGTTTGGTTAGACTATGTTGGTATTTATTTAGATTAATAGTTTTTGCATTTATGTTTTGAAATTGTTAAAACTGGCACCCAACGTCGGTTGGGTATTTATGTTCAATTTTGAGGTTGTTTATATTTTAAAATTGTTAATAAAATTTTTCTAGAGACATGGATATTTATGATCTTTTGCTTTAATATGAAAGAATTTCCGCCGTTAGGGAGAAATATTGGAAGATAAATATCTTGTTCAAGAACAACATCTCAATTTTTATTCTAGAAGAAATTCATGAATATTATCGTTCCAGAAGAACATCGTAAAACATCGTTCTAGAGAAATATAGAATGGCATACTTTCATCTTGACTAAATTAGGAGATATTAACCCTTATGTTTCACTACAAAAGGATTATTAGATGTTTACTCGATTATGCTGCATAAATAGTCACGACGGTGCGAAAGATGTCAAGAACCAAAGATCAAATTTCTCAAAGTATAATATCGCCCCGGTAGAGGATATATCTCAGATTCCAGAAGAGACTGAGAAAGTGGTACCGGTACTCATGAAATCTATGTTTTATACATAGTTAAGAGAAATTTGGAACTAAGAAGTTTGTCATAATGACATTATCAAATAAGAATAAAATGGGTGATAAAATTAAAACCATGAGTAATCTAATGGAAAGATGCGATATCTCTCGCAAGACGTGGGGTGTTCAGTCCTATAGTACAAAACCCAAAAGAAATAAATCCGCTAGATTTTTGAGTAGGTGTTTGTATCCACGTTCGGTCCTATAGTACAAAATCCATCAAAATGGTCGTTTATATAGTAACTCATGAAGAGAAGATTTATTTCCCCTGAAGAGAAGATCTCCTGCAGAGATTAAAGTACCTTCTAGAAAAAAAATCTCCCGAAGAGATCGAAAATCTCTAGAAGAGATAAAGATAAATCTCCAAAAGAGATCTCATGTAATCTCATGTAATCTCATGAAAAGATGAATATCTAGAAGAGATCTACTATAAATCTCCTGCAGAGATAAATTTCTGTAGAGATTTGATATGAATGATATACCTATAATGGTCAGGTCAATAGGATCTTTTACAACCAAAGGAACATGTTCTGGATCCTGAAGTACCATATTTAAAGAATATAAAATTTCTTATTGTCATTCACTCAGCACAATATTTTAGAATAATAATATATTTCACATAAATTTGATGAATGTTTTGATCTAATGGGATATGCAGATGAATGATATTTATCCGATACTCATTAAGGGGATACCAAAAACAATGCATGTTTTATAAATAATGTTGCAAGTATTTTAGAGAGAATAAATCAAATCACTGTGACAATTTCATCAAAGCAAATAGAGAATGTTTATGGCTATGCTTTCAACAGTTCATCATGTCAGGGGGAGTTACGAGCTGTAAGGAATCACAAATAAAGTCCGTAACCTCTTCATAAGGATATGCATATAAATGTATAGACAAATAAAGTGTTGGGGTGAGATGTAATATTTAAATTGTATTGGGGGTTGATTTTTTTTTATTTTGAATTGACGTAAGAATAAGAATGTAATATTTTTGAGGGGGAGCGTCCTATAGATGCAAGCATCCTGAAGATGCTAACGGAGACATCTTGAGGCATGTCTTTGCGCATTGTACTCTTTTCCTTCGTTGAGTTTTTTTAACTGATTTTTCCTTCGAAAGATTTTTAACGAGGCATTGTAAGTCGCATCCACTTGGATTCCTGAAGAATCATATTTTCGAAGAATATTATTGTACTCTTTTCTTTTCTATGGTTTTTTCCTAAGATTTTTTTTTTAGAATTTTTTTAATGAGACAATAATTAAAGTGGGCATCCAAGAGGGAGTGTTATGATTTGGCTAGACCCAAATATGGATGTCCTTATCCATACACATAACAACCTCTATTCTACTCCCTCTATATATGTTATCAATGAGAGAAGACTATGCACACAGTTATCTGGCTATCAATATTTCTTCCTCTCTTATTTTCACAAGAGAAAACACTATTTCCATCACACGGACCGACGAAAATTAGATATTGGAAGAAAAGTTATCATTTTTCCAATTTTTGAAAGCTTCTTTAGCCAATTTAATTAAAGATTTTATCGTAGAAACAATCTTTTTTGTTCTTTAAAGGAATAGGGAGATTTTGATTTTCTCTCTCTTTTTTAGCCAATTAATTAAAGATTTTATCGTAGAAACAATCTTTTTTGTTCTTTAAAGGAATAGGGAGATTTTGATTTTCTCTCTCTTAACTCTCCCATTATTTTCTCCCTCCCCTGTTCTCTCTCTCTCTCTCTCTCTCTCTCTTCTCGAATACTCAGATTTTTTTATTCTTTTCCTTTCCTTTCTCTAATTTTCATTTTCATTTTCATTTTATGCCCAACCAAACAACCCCTTGCCAAACACCAAAGAAACAAATGTCGGGAAACCCATTGGAACACATTCTCAGAACCTTCAACTCCTTCTCCCAATCCCTCCATTCCAATCTCTCCTCCTTCTTAAACCCTCTCCAACAAAACAAAACCCACTCTCTCTCTCGTTCGCCATTGCTCTCTCCCTCCACTCCTTCCTCTGAACTCTCCAAAGACTCCAACTTTACTATCAAGGTCGTTGATTTCCATGTCAGTTTTGCTCCTTTCGATGATGGTCAGTGCTAATTTTCTCTATTTCGTCTTGCAGGGGAAGTCGGCAGCTCCGTTGACGAAAGAGGAACTCGGGAGGAACACATGGGCGCTTCTTCACACCATTGCGGCACAGGTGTTTGCTTATATTCCTCTGTGAAAATAACACTCATTTATTAATATACCATATGAAGCAGACACGGAACTGATTTTGTAAGTTGCTGCTGTTAGCCATTTGAAATTTTACGTTAACATCCCCTCCTTGCTTTCAAAAGCACCGCACGAGAAGCAACTTGTCGAAAAAGAGAGGAAAAAAAAAATGAGCATAAGCATCTTTTACAATACAATTATGTGCAGCCTTTTCAAAATTATTGCAGAAACAAGTTTGAAGTTGCACCGAACGCACTGTAAATGTCGTAGATACGTTAGAAACTTATGTATAACCCATAAAGTTTCTCGCTTTACTACTGGATTAGGAGAGAAAAACAGGGAACGTGGGGTTTGTATATCCGGGCTAAAGGGAAGTTGCACTGCCTTAACCTGTGAGTCAAGTTTAGAGCACTTCTCTTAACATTGATGTTGAGAATTAATCCTGGATTAATCTGTCCCCTAACACTACTGTGAGGTTTATGAAAGTAATCCTCCTTATATCAGGTTATAATACTGCTACATTGATTTTAGGAATCTGCTATTTTGGCATGCTTTCTTACTTTACTACTATGGATTAAGACATTATAGTGAGTATTTGGAAAGCCGAGTTAAATAGCTGTTGTGCTGCCTCTAACCCATGGGTCGCGACATGGGTTTATAGAACATCTCGAAATTGTTAGGGTCTGCTTGGTAACGGCATTTTCACCGGTTCTGGGGTATTTTTGAACCGACCATTTATGAAAACCTCTGTTTGTTATTTTTTTTTCAGGCACTGGTTTTGGTCGGCCCAAATTCCCCAAAATCGATGTAATGTAATTTTGGGTGGCTTTATAAATACACCAAATCGGTGGATTTTGAGGGGTTTTATTATTTTATTCCATTTATATCCTCACCAAAAATATATAATTATAACTACTAATACCCTTTTATATTTAATTTTACTCGTGTAAAAAACTTTGAGAACCGCTCGTTAGTGAATTACCAAGTATGGATTGAACTGGTTTAAAAACTGCTACTTAATAACCACCCAAAACCGGACCCCCTCATAACCAGTACTCTAAAAACACCTTCTAACCGCTGCCCCTACAATTGCCAAGCAAACCATTAGTTAACCAATGCTCCCAAAAACTTAATCTAATATGTTAGGAACGTGCCAATATTATATAGTACATTTAACATTTCCCATTAAGTAGGGGTGAGCATTATTCGGTTTTAAACCAAAAACCGAACCTAACTGAATCGAATAAGAGATTCGGTTATGTTTAAAAAAAATTCGGTTCGGTTTCGATTTCGGTTTTAAAATACTAAGATTTCTTATTCGCTTTCGGCGTTATCGGTTTCGGTCCAAAACCGAAAACCGATTAAGACTTATGCAATTATGTAAATACTCCCAATTTTATGCATATTTTGTGATTAAAAAGGTTTATATTTTGAAAACAACAATTTTATGCATATATTTTGAAGTCCAACTTTGATAATTTAACAACTAGTCTAATTTTGGACACAACTTTGAAATACAACAAATGTGTATATAAAAATTACCATTTTAAATAAAATTTAACCACGATTCCAACTTTAGGCCCGACCCATTAAACAATAGAAATATTCCAACCGAACAAACCGAATTGAGTATTCAGTTCGGTTCGGCCTCGGTTTTGGCTAATTTTGGTTCGATTTTTGTTTTGGCTAATTTTGGTTCGTTTTCTGTTTTGGACTTTTAGAATTTCGATTTATTCGGTTTGACTATTTCGGTTCGGTTGAAACCGAATAAATCGAACACTCATCCCTACTATCAAGTATCGGTCATGAATTATGAGAACCTAGTTTTACCTGACGTGGATGAGTTAGAGTTTGCATTTGAGTTAAAGCTTAGGGAATAGAGGATCATGCAAGGAAAAACAACACAAATCTTTTAATTGGTGAAAGGGGATTTGAACCAGGAAACTTTTTCTCCGATACCATATTAAAGTGTTTGCCACTGAATTTTGGTGAAGGAGGATATATTATTTATTCAACACGCCCTTGCAGGATGAAGACACATTTTATGGGTTGGCAACTTGATTCAAACAACAAGATGTTGTAGCACAATAGGTTGCTTTAATACCATATTAAAGTTCACGTCACTACACGAAACTTACTCGAATAATCTATATAACAAAACAAGGTTGTATTTAGTGACAAAAATAAGAGGATAAAGAATAATCAAGATTAACTGATAGAAGTATTTCCGACATAATAGGAAGTGTCAGGATTAAAAATGGAGTGGTCTTTCCCGACACTTGTATATGTATCAAAGAAGGGTCATGGTAAGTCCATAATTTTAAAGATATTATTATTAATTAATATAGATGATAAAGAAATTGAAAAATATAATTTATCAAGGAGTGCCGGAGGCACGGAGATTTCTAGTATAAATATAAAACACTTAAGTCTCCTCACAACCCTAGAGTTTTGGTGCTGACAATTCTAGAGTTCTGGTGCATCGAAAGGAACTTTAACATGATATTAGAGCAACCCAAGTTCAAATTTCTCTAGCACACATTTTAAGTACACTTTGTAAAAACATACTGATGCATGAATCCTTATCTAAACTCATAAATGGGCATTCAACCTACGAAGTCCAATTGAAATAAATATAAATATACAAATTCCTTGAGCCTCCCAACAATTCTAGAGTTTTGGTATAGTGGTAGGGAATTCAACAAAAATGTTGCTCCTTTGGCAATCTACACCATGTTAATGCCCCTTAATACTGAATACAATTTAATTTGTCGCGAAACGCTACCCCAGGTTTCATTCAATCTGTTTGTTTTAGATACTCGTCTTTGATGGTCATCTGTTCTCTTTGTTTGACGGCTTGTCCTTCGATGCTACTTGTAGGTTTACAACTCAAAAACAGGTGCATAATAAACAAATATCAACCATTGTTGCGTCTAGGAAAATCAACATTTATAATGAATAATTATCTTCATATGTTTATTAAAGAACTCTTGGATAAGTAATCTAGATCAATTATGTTTCCTGGCATTATCCTCCGATTGAAATACATGATTTGATCACAGCCATCTGTTTGAATAAGTTCAAGAAAATGGATGGCTTAATCTGCCTTCGGTTTAAAGGTTGGTACAATTACACAAATGATACATGAACAAATAGCTACATATTGATTAAACTGACAAACTTAAGGTAGAATGTTTGTGTGATTAATATCAATGCATGGATACTTGTCTAGTGACTGCTCAAGTCTGGTCTTTAGTGGATCAACAGCAGGGTATTTTTAAGTTGAAATTTGAATGCCAGTATGATTTTAATTTTGGGTTCTCTCTCTGCATTCTGCTAACTGGTCAGATCAATTCGGGTCGTCTCCATAGGGATCTGGAGGTTTATGAGCCTCTCCCCTGAATATGCTTTTTTTATAATAAATTCTGATACTGGATGTTATACGAACTTTGGCCTTCAAATTGTTTTCTTACACTTTCAGACAGATGCATTTTTCATTTGTTTTCATTTGCAAGATTACTACATGTATGAGGACAATTTGGTTGGAAGCTTTGTTGGCTCCTTTAAGTTCTTGCAAGTTGCTAGTATGGATGTGACATGACATGTGACATGCAGATTTTAGAATTATATATGCTGCAGAGTTAACTTACTCTTAGGTTCAACATTCTGTAAAGGTTGGTCTTCTTTAATTTTAAAATATTATACACTTTCAGAATTTTGACATCTTCTATGACATCTGATCTTTTCAGTACCCTGATCAACCAACCAGGCAGCAAAAGAGAGATGTGAAAGAGCTGGTAAGCTATACCTCACAGTTATGCTTAAGTTCTCTAGAAAATGAAGTTCATCTAATTTTCTGCATAAGCTATACAGTGTACAGCTATAGGTGTTAATGCTATAAGTATGTCAACTACAAATTATCTAGGTTGCTACTCTTTTGTTGACGACAAAAACCATAACTTCTCATATATCTGCATTTATTTATGTATTAACTAGGTTTTCCCGCCATATGATCTCCTCAATCCCTAAAAGATCGCACACAAGCCACCTAATCTAATATATATCCCTTGAACTCCCTGAAAATTTTTGTTGCCGTTCTAAACACATACTTTCTTTCCAGAGATATTCCTTGAATATTTTCTTCTCCCTACTTGGGTCGGCTATTGAGCACATAAAGCTCTAAAAATGACTTGCAAACACTTTGACACCCTGAAGCGAGTTTTTGCTGTCCCTGGGGAACCGTGAGGTTTTACTATTTAGGTAGTCATTCTAGCCTATGAGGAAGTTACTACCAACTTTGGACCACCTTTGGTTCAAAGGTTGTTGCAAACTCTGAGAATAAATGGATCCCATCTCAGAGGGATCTCAATTCTGAATTATTGATACCAGTGGCCCGGATTTGTATTGTGCCAAGAGCAAACTGCCTCTCCAAGTAGCCTCATATAATTGAAACTGGTCCTGCAGCCCGTTGGGCATCCACTGATCCATCGACCCATCAAATTAGAGCTCAGATGTCCTATTCTCCTCCTTATGAGCATAGTTCACAGTATTGGTCGATACAGATACGTATTGGCTGTATCGTATCGGTTTTGGCAAGTCCTATCCGGTACTGACGTCTACGAATACTGATATTGATGCTCTCTTTCCTTACCAATTAAACATCGAGAAATTGGACGGAAAAGCGAGAAGTATGAAAAAATAGTGTCAACATAATGATTCGGTTGTTCTAAAAGATCGGTTCCCAAAGATCAAAACGGTACAATGTATTGGTAAAACACTATAAACATACCACTCCAGCTTAATATTATTCAACTCAGAAGTATATATTGTTCCGTCTAAAGGAAAGTAAATAAACAATAGTATCAACAAGAAATACCGAATAATATATAAACTTATATCTAAATGCATCAAATATTTATCTAGATATTTAAATTACATTTTTTAGTCATTTATGGCCTTTCAAACAAAGAACCCTGATACTCCAATCCACAACCACCCAAACTGCGGATACGACACTCACCGGAGGGTCTGAAAACGATTACATTACCAGTATTGCGAACCTAGTTACGAGGACTAGGCATCAGTAGCAATTTTGGTATCTGACCTGTCCAGAAACTGATCCATTACGGAATAAATTGCTCACCTATTACCAATTGATAATGTAAGATTCTCTCTTACAACAATCCTTATCCAAGTCAATCTCTGTGCTCACACGCTCCTTGAACCTTGCTATAAATTCCATGAGCTTTCCTCATTATTGTATTTTTACTTGAAACCCTCCCTGCTTATTAGGAGCATGGAATTTCTCCACCCTTTTGTGGCAAACTTGGAAAATATTGCTCAATATAATCTAGTGGAGACCATGAACCCATCTACAGGTGAGAATAGCCTGCAGAACTCACTTGAGCTATGTCGCTCGTCCCAAAAATTATTCCATCCCCTGATTCTTTTCCATATCTTTTCATAGAAGAGGTTGAATCTTGCCGTTGTTACCCCTCTCCAGTCTAGAGTTGTGCCAGGCTATGGACTTCAATAAAACCTTGTTTTTTCCCTTCAAAAGTAGTGTCACTTTCATGATTCATCCATTAATCATGAGGTAGTCAACTGGAATTTATTTATGATAATTCTAAAAGATTGTAGATCTCTTTCACTTTGGTTCTGTTACCTATAAATGCAATTTAGCTTTCTTTAATAAAGTGAGGTTCAATTCCGTGCACTTGATTTGTTGTCTTGTTTTCAATGTTATGGATCTCAAAGATGTGCTTCTCGTGAACTTTTTGGTGCCTTAATCAGTGGGTATTAAGAAACTGGTTTCTCCTCCTGTTTTTCGTTTTTCAAGATTATCATGGAAAACTTATGTTGAATTTTAGAAATATACATGAGATAGACCATTCTTTCTGCATGCAGATGGCCATATTGTCTCGAATATACCCTTGTAAAGAATGTGCTGACCATTTTAAGGATGTTTTAAGGTAAGTTATATTTTCCACCTTCTCTATCCTCTGTCATAGAATTGTGTTAAGCTACAACTGCTAATGTAAAGAAAATTCACGGAATTCTCTAGATCATCTTGGCACCTTTAGTACTACTATTCAATGTTAATGAGCTTGCCTTATTTTGTTGGAAAATTTCGACTTTCTCATGTGAAAGACTTGTGTAAATAAAAAGGAGATTGTTTGAAAACATTATTTCACCTATGACTAATGATTTTATTTTCCATTCTTGAAAGATTAGTTGGTCAAGCTTTTCACCAGTAACACAGTTTATCCAATATGGAACGAGAAAAGTAACAATCATACTACAAGTCTACAGCCTACAATCATTAGACCAGCTTGCATATTCGATGGTCCTATTGTAGTACTTTGTTAGCAACCGAACAGCTTGTTGCTATGTATGGATTTCAAGTAACTTTTTGCCTGGTAATGTGAAAAAAAAAATGGGTTTTTTTTTCTTTCCAAAACCATTCTTTGCTTTCATATTTTACTTAGTGACTAGAGCATGCAAGAATTGGCAATGTTGGAGAAAGTTCATGCAAAAGAATTGGTTGAGTTTGAGAAAGCTCCACAAAAATTTGAGAACCCTCTTTGCTGGTGCCAAATTCCGAGCCAAGCTATCTATAAGCAAGAGAGGGCTCTGCCATAAAACATAGAACAGAAGGCATTTTGGTGGACCTAACTTAAAGTCATGCAGTTTAAGTTCATGCAACCAAGGAGCACCATCGAGGTTCACCCTAGACTAGGGAAGAGTACATAGAGTTGAAATGGTACAATTTTGTCCCTTGTTTGCGTGATATTTGCATATTTGAACATCCAGTTACGACCATCTACATAGCTTGGTAGGTAGGTACGGAGGACCAAATCCGTTCAGTGGTGGTTACAGCTTTAATCGCACCATTGGTGACAGGTTTGAAATCTTTGGAGATACCAACCAAGGGGTCGTCCTCAAAAGAAAAACAAGAAAACTGATAATACTGGGAAGAAATTGTAACTTCTGTGTTGCAACTTGGTTTTGATCATACCAGTGCTGCAAGCCTGCAAAAGACCAGTCAAGCAAGAAATGCTATGAAGCACAAACAATTAGGCATGGATTTTCAATCATAAGTCAAACTTTCATAAACAATATGAAGGCATCATCTTTTCCATTGTTGCTAAAAAGATCCAACTCAATGGTCAATAATCAGATTCTTGATACATATGAAGCACTGTTGGTTACCTAACTTTCACTACTTTCTGTTTGTGTTACAGGGCAAATCCTGTACAGGCAGGATCACAGGCAGAGTTCTCTCAGTGGCTGTGCCATGCGCACAATGTAGTTAATCGCAGGTTGGTTCTCTAAAGTTTTTAATCTTTCTTTGAAAAAAGTTGTCTTCAAGTTTTTCTCGAAGATGTGCTACCATCCGTAATTAGTTTGGAGAGAAAGAGAGTTCTGTTTAACTTATGTAGGCTCCTTCTCTCATGACAGCCTCGGGAAACTCACATTTCCTTGTCAAAGAGTGAACGCGAGATGGGGAAAGTTAGATTGTAAGGATCGTGCATGTGATCTGCAAGGCGATTCTCGTATATAAATGAAATGGAGACTGAAGAATGCTAAATTTTTTACAAGGGTTGCTCTTGATGGTTGGAATGGAGTTGGCTACATTCTGGGATAGGTAGTGGACATAATGTGTAAGGGAAGTGTAGTAGCTTTCTATTTATCGACTTGTTCTTGATTTCATGCTTCTTTGTCCATGATATGTGTATGAAGCGACATTTGTTGTGTCATCAAGGCATGGACTCTACTTTCTTTGCTAGCTTGAGAACTGAGCTAGTACATTCTTCCTTTCCTGAGTGTATTATGTGACTAATAGTAACGTCTATTGATAATTTAGATATTTGTCTCGTTTTTTCCTTTTTCTTGTTTGTCAGTACCGCTTAGAACTGGCACCTAGCTGCCAGGTTTGTTCAGTGAAATGGCAGCATTATGGACTGGTGGAGTGATATATCTGCCAATTTTGTGAAATGAAAATGGCAGCAGGAGTTAAATTCTGATTGTTTCTAATTTTCTTTAGAATGTAAGCACTTGAGAAACTCAAAAATATTATTTGCTATTCTTTAAGACTTTTTTTTTGTTAACTGTGACAGATTCGTGACAGTCGAGTTTTTAGTGTACTTTTTATCTATGATATTTTACTTTGTACTAATTTTGCATGTTTTTTACTTTGTGCTTTTGTCCATTTTATTGAATCCATTGGATGAACATGAATGAACATGAATCCCGAAAATGCTATGGTTGAATTGATGATTATGTAGCCACTGGTGTTCGTTCAGCTGGGTTCCTTCTTTAGGGAGCAGATCTGCCGTCCCATTTATTTTTGTCCAATTATGTCCCATTTCTATTACATGTGGGCCATGGGAGTAGATATGTGGATGGTGGTTCACATGTAATAAGAAGGGAAACAAAATTGGACAGAAATAAATGCGACAACAGATGTGCACTCCCTTCTTTGCGCGAAAGAGACCCCCTCTCACCTTATCTTTTCATTATGCAAGTGTAAGAGCCCATCGGAAATGACTTGACCCAAAAAATAAATGTGTCATTGCTTAGCTCTCCATCCTTTTTATGCAAAATTTCTTTATTTAGTGTGTAAGCTTAGATACCTTTTAAGTGATACACCACACTTGCCAAACAAGTTTGTCTAGACTCTAGAGTATCAAGTTATCTTAGAAGTACGAGAAAAGTACGAGAAGGAAAAATGTGCAAGTATGAAATAACAAGGAAGATACAGAAGATGATGTTTCTCGAAAAGGTCCTCTTGATGTTGTCATGTTTTGAGGATTGGATTCTTGTGGAGGTATAGTTCCAGAGGTGATTTTGTTTGAGAATTACTAGGGACATTATACAAAGTGACATTTCTTATCAGGACTGCCAAAATTGTGACGGTCCGGGACTGTAAAAAATTTGCCATTTCTTACTATGCACAAGGGTCGGTCCAGAATTTTTTGGGTTCCAGGACAAAACTTAAAATGGAGTCCCTTTTTTTAATAAAAAAAACTAAAACCATTTTAAAAAACAAAATAGCACCCATAACCTTTTACATAGTAGGTACAAAAACCAACTATGCTAAGTAAGTTAATATGCTATTTTGCTTGAACAGTAATATTTAACATATTACGAAGGATATATATATACAAAAAAAATTGTTTTTGAGTCCATCCTAATTCATAGGCCCTGGACTATCGCCCTGGGCCAGAGCCGATCCTGCTATGCACATGACTATAGAAAAAGATAACAACCTCTAACAACAAGTGTAACGCGTCTAGTAATTCCCTTTTGATTTAGGTTGCGATTGGTAGGGGTTAGCAACGGTTCGGTTCAAACCGAACTGAATATATGAAAATCGAAATAATCGTATTTCTCAAAACCGAAAATCAAACCATTTTTATAAAAACCGAACAAAACCGAACCAAATTAATTCGATTCGGTTTTCGGTCGGTTTGGTTTCATGGGCCAATATGCCGGGCCTTCAAATTTTTAGCAAAATGTGCCTATTTAAATTACAATTTTTTTAAAAAAATATGGCATTATTGTATTTATGAATAATTATATACATAGAGTGAAAAATATTAGTATATATAGATTGACGGTAGAGAGAGAGAGTGTTCAAAGAAACACCGATAGAGAATAGGAGAAGGGAGTGCCCTTAGTTCGAGGTTAAAAAATATTAGTATAAATAGATTGAGGGTAGTTTGGTAAATTACTAAATCTAAATCGATTTTCGGTTCGATTCGGTTACTCGAATCAAGAACCGAAAACCGAACCCTTATTTCAAAATTTCTAATTTTCAAACCGAAAACCGAACCGATAACCGAAAAACTGAACCGTTTGTCATATTTCGGTTCGGTTCGGTTCGGTTTTCGGTTATACCGTTATATGCTCACCCCTAGCGATTGGTACGTGATCACAATATTTCTGGAAATTCTCTCTAGGAATAAATTCCCTTAGGGAAAATATTTGGTGTACAAAATTATATATATTTTATTTACGATAAATCATTCTTGTACGTTATTCCAGGACAAAATTTAAAATGTAGTCTCTTTTTTATAATTAAAAACTAAAACCATTTAAAAAAAATAAAATAGCACCCATAACCTTTTATATAGTAGGTACAAAAACCAACTATACTAAGTAAGTTAATATGTTATTTTGTTTGAACATTAATATTTAACATATATATATATATATATATATATATATATATATATATATATATATATATATATATATATATATAAAATTTTTGAGTCCATCCTAATTCATAGGTCCTGGACGATCGCCCTGGGCCAGGATCGACCCTGCTATGCACATGACTATAGAAAAAAATAACAACCTCTAACAACAAGTGTAGTGTCTCTAGTAATTCTCTTTTGATTTAGGTTGCGATTGGTACGTGATCACAATATTTCTGGAAATTCTCTCTAGGAATAAATTCCCTTAGGGAATATATTTGGTGTACAAAATTATATATATTTTTATTTATGATAAATCACTCTTGTGACTTTACCTTAGTATCTTTCTAGTCTACAGTAGAAACTCTATAAATTAATACTCGATTATTTAATAAACTCTCTAAGATAATATTTTTGGCCGGTCCCGACTCGGGGATAGGGTGCTAAATTAATAATTCGCTAAAATTATAAGATAATACATTTTTGATAATTTCTTCAGACCCCATATAAAATATAAATTAATAATTCCTTATATATAGCATATTACATGAATGATTTATGAAGGTTTCTTGAAAAATGACTCAATTGTCTTTTGTTTTTTGTTGAAATCAATTTCCCCTTGAATCTCGTCTCTAATTTTTCTTAGCATGGTAAGAACTTCTGGTGTTGTTTTCTCATAGCTCAACAAGAAATTGTTCAATGTGATTGCCGCTTTAATAGCTTCGTTTCGCGAAGGGGGCTCCATTGTAGAACTTTCATCATCTTCTTCATCGATATCATCTTTATTAATTTCAATAACGCTTTCAATAATTTCTTCATCAGTCAACAACTGTGCAACTACATTTTCTTCTGGGTGAGTCAGAACATCTTCGACATCCATTGCATTGCGATAACCCAACTCTTTTAATTAATAAAATATTAATTAATATATAAATTAATAATTATTAATTTATCGATTAATTAATAACTCTTTTAATTAATAAATTTTGGTGGTCCCAAGTGTATTATTTTATAGAGTTTCTACTGTAGTTGGTAGTTGCTTTGGATACTAGTCCATTAACTAGGAGATACCACTAATGGGTACTGTTTTAACCACCAAACTTGTTTTTATTAGTTTAGTTGATCATGGTGTCCGAATCCGATTTGTGCCTCAAATTTGACCCAAACTGGACCATACTTCATCCACCTCAAACCCGACCCGGTCCAACTCTGACCTAAAATTGACTGGACAATCCCGATTGGCCTCGACCTAGGGGTGTAAAATGGACAAAGTAGTCCGTTGTCCGTACGTGTCCGGCTCGATAAATGGTTCGACCGCGGACCGTCCGATTGATTAACGAACAGAACATGGACTATTTTTTTAGTCCGTTTAAAAATCGGACCCGGACACGGTCATATCCATGTCCGGTCCGCATTTGTCCGCAAACCGTCCGATAGTGGAGACTCATTTTAGCTTTGCATCAATTATGTCATATTATTTGGTTTTGCATCAATTTTTTGTTGTTCGGTCTCGATTTTTGTTAACCTTTTACTATTGTTTGTTGTATTCTATAACCTTCAATCGTATTTTCTTTCAACTTGATTTTTTGTACCAACTATCAAGGTATCTTGATAAAATAATGGCTTTTGGTAATATATTTCATTTGTCCGCGGACCGTCCGATTGAATTAAGGAACAGTGGTTGTCCGTGTCCGTCCGGCCCGAACTCGAATAGTGGACTGTCCGTGTCCGTCCGTCCGAACTCATTTTCATTTTCGGACCGAACACGGATAGTGGACTGTCCGTGTCCGTCCGGCCCGTTTACACCCCTACCTCGACCCTACCTAACCCAACGGAGACCCAATTTATCTAACTTTATTTCCATAGAAAATAACAATATTCAACCAGTTCTCTCCATTGTGGGAAAATTGTATCCTCAAGAACTAGATAAGACCGCACAGATCCCACAATAATTAATTATTTTTTTTTACTTTCACGTACAAAATAACTAATTTTGTCTAGTAATTATTTTCTCCCTTCAGATTTTTTGAAAATAAAAAAATAATTAATTTTGTACGGAACGCACTTAGGATGCAATGTAGGGTGATGTATCCCCTGTATCAAGCTCGGCCGGCCCAAGGGATTGGATTCTTCTATTCGGAGCTAGTAAGTCGATCCTGGAGGGTCACCCGCGACCTCAATTTCTATTGGAATTACGCTGAATCTGAGGGTTGTCCTAAGCAGAGAGGGATAGTCCAAATTCGAAATCTTGTCTGAAGTACTCCATGACCGATCCTGGTATCAAAGATAAGCTTACTAAACTCTGCGTGTCGTCCGTTCATCCATGTCATTTGATACAAAGGACTATAAGCATATCCATGTCATGTAAGTCATAAAACACTTCCTTTAATTATTGGCGATACTTTCTCACAATTAGCAAGCAAGAAAGCAATAATGCGCTCTTTAGATATCGGCACTACTTCTCACAATCGGCAAGCAAACAAGTAAAAGTGCTTAGCACAACCGTTTCTAAGCACGTACAAGTTGTAGGATCGCACAAGACATCAAAAATTAAAATGTTCTAAAGTTTTTATCCTCCGTATATATTACTAAAAATAATATTTTTAGAGAGCTCGGACGATTCCTCTTTGGAATTGAAGCTTGCACTAGAGGCAATGTACATGCAAAGGTGCTTGATATGGGCCCAGACAAAATCATTGGCATCAACCGAACAAACTGCTATCATTTTCATCCGAGAATACTTCAACTGCAAACATTCTTGGTTTTCATAGTAGTGGCCCGTAGGATAGAGACCTATCCTAAACTAGGGCTATTCCAAGGCAAGGGCCTAGGAATAAGGTGATTTACACACTGTCCATTTTCAAAATATAGAATAAGTATTTCAAATTATTAAAACAGTAAAATGTTCAGTTATAAATTATTTCTACTATTATAATGCAGTTCGAAACGACTAAAAAATGAGCTTTTATATCCTATATATATACTCCATTAATTATAATAATAATTAATATTTTTGTTTTTATATAGGGAAAAAAGAATTATAAAAAATTCTTCACATATAATTTATTTAAAATATATTCAATATTCAAATTATATTTAAACTTTTTTTGAGGGACTTTGTTCATGTCGCGCCTCTTTACCTCTTTTCGGTAACCACAATAGCCATTCGAGTTTGATAAATTATATTTAAACTAAGTACATGATATTATCTAACTAAACACATATCCGAAATTATAAAACATATCTATAACGAATACTAATTAAAATATATGCAAATTATATTTAAATTTTCTTTATATAGTTTAAAATTTTATTAATATTTTTAACAATATTTTTTTATGAACATAACTAGTTCATAATGATGAAGCAATTAGCCTTTTTTTTGTTTCCTACTAACTATTTTTTTTCCCCTTGAAAAGCCAAGAGATCCAGATTGATCAATTATTGGCTAAACAAAAGAAATAACATTACTCCGAAACTGAATCAGATAGCGGTTTCTAACTAGACGTGACAACGTCTGGTTTGCGGAATGGAAGAAAAATGAAATCAATTTTTTGGCAATTTTTTTTTCTTTGAAAAATTATAATTTTTATTGATTTTTTTATTTCGATGTTCGAAAATGTCAAAAAATTTGAAAAGGAAAATGAATACTTCAATGTGAGAAAATAATTGCTTACTTGATGGATGAAATTATTATTTTTCCTAATTTTTCTTTCATAAGATTTTTTTTCTTTCTCATTTTTGGCACCCAAATATAGTAAAGTAATCATTTTTTTTTTCTTTCAATTCCACAGTTCTGCAAAGCAAACGAGGCATAAGAGCCATGCAAAGAAAATATTGTGGAGGGTAGTGAAAGGCTTGATCAGTACCACGAGAAGGGGTTTTGTCCATAGCGGGGCCATTATGGAGAGACGGCAGAGAGGAAGATGTTGGTTTGGTGGTCCATGTTGTGTTTGGTTTGAGAGAAACAAAAGAGGAAAGAAAGAAAAAAAAAATGTTGTTTAGAAAGAAAAGAAAGAGAAGAAGAGAGTGAATGAGTGAACTTTTATTTTCTATCTAGAGGGTAGGAAAATTATTAGGCTTATTTATAATTTAATATTCTCAACTATTTCTGTTTTTCGGCTTAATACTCTAAATATTTTTATTTAACAATTTGATACCATCAACTATTAAATTTTTTTAACTTTATACCCTAAAAAAAAATCTAAACTATCCATGTCCTCTGCCAACCCCCCCCCCAATCCACCTCCCACCCTCTGTCCACCTCCGCCACCTTCCAGCCACCCCTGCTCCCCCAACCCCTTGGCTGCACCACCTCCCCACCCCCGGTTGTACCACCCCTGCCTCGCTCTCTTTCCAGCACGCGCGCAGTCAGCGACACCGCGAGAGAGGGGAGGAGGCGGAGGTGCAGCCGTAGATGGGAGGGACTGTGGTCGAGGATGTGGTAGTTTTAAGTTATAAACATGAAATTTTTTGTCTAATTTTTTTTCAAAATATCAAGTTGTACAAAAAAAAATTAAAGTACAAGTTAAAAAACTGAAATAGCTGAGAATATCAAATTACAATTAAGTCTAATTATTATTATTATTATTATTATTATTATTATCTACTAATTTCAATTCAACTTCTGTGTAGAATCTCAACTCTTCACTTTTGACTCCTAATGGTCAAATTCTCCTTTTAGCAATTTTTGCATCAAGAAATTAGTCAAATCTTGGCTAGACATGGACCATTGAACATGTATACTTACTTGTAGCTAGCAAGTAGAGTTGCAATCATGTATGCCACTAGCACTAGGGAAGAAGTGTGCCACTTCCCACCATCATACTAAATCTCTACTTTCAATTCAAGCAAACACTTACGTTCCCCCAAGAAAATATTGAAGTGGGGAGTTACTTGGAAGTGGTCCAAAAACCACCACTTGCACGTTCATAGCACACTTATTTAGTTATTATTAGCACATAATGTTGGAAAAGAAGCACGGAAACCTTTCCCCAAACCGGAGAGTACCTGCGAGAGGACCGAGCAAACAACGCACGAACCCAAAAACAAGCACACAAAAACAACCACGCAGACACAGAGAATTTTTGACGTGGAAACCCTTGCGGGAAAAACCACGGGACGATCGGAGTCCAACCCTGAGAAGCCTCCACTAATGGAATAGAAGAATTACACCCTCTACAAACTCCTCCCGATCCAAATCGGATCCCCACAACACTCAGAGACAAGAACAATGATCACAAGGCTACGAAGAACGAGAACGACGAGTAGAGATTACCCGAAACACGATCTCCTTCGAAAACGACCTTCGATCCTCCGTCTTCTTCTCCGAAGTTGCAATGGCACTCTTGCCTCCTTCTCTCTCAAACTTATGTTGTCCAATGTGATAATACGATAATAAATTAGGGTTGAGAAAACTCAATATATCTCCCTAATCCCGCAACCAACCTGGACCGTTGGATTAAATCCAATGATGAAAACTCATCCTGAAATCCGCTTCAGTCCCCCGACACACAGAGTTCGGCCAGAACTCTGTGTGGGGCAACCAGCACTGGATGGCCAAACCCTGGAACGGCCAGACCGAGTTCGGCCCGAACTCGCCATGGGACCGAGTTCGGCCCGAACTCGGATCCCCTGCTTCCAGCAGCTCCAGCAGCAACAGCAGCAGCTCCACGTCTACTTCCCGAGCTTCTTCGACACACGAACGGCGCTCGTCGCACTCCGGGACTTTCTCCACATAGGTTGGGAACCCCACCCACTCCAACAAATCTCCCCCTTCACAACTATGGGGAGGACGTCGTCATCCCGACGATCTGCCTGCAGTACTCAAACTTCCCCCTTGGTAGAATCTTCGTGAACATATCAGCTCCGTTGTCATCTGTATGCACCTTCTCAAGCTCCGCGTCCTTCTTCTCAACCACATCCCGTATCCAATGATACCGAGTCTCGATGTGCTTGGACCGGCTATGAAACGTCTGATTCTTCACAAGATGGATAGCACTCTGACTGTCGCAAAGTAAAGTATACTGCTCTTGCTTCAGTCCCATTTCCTGCAACAGCTTTTTCATCCACAACAGCTCCTTGCAAGCCTCCGTCGCCGCAATGTATTCCGCCTCCGTCGTCGACAAGGCAACACACTTCTGTAACCGCGACTGCCACGACACTGCTCCTCCCGCAAACATCATCACGTAGCCTGAAGTCGATCACCTCGTGTCTACATCTCCAGCCATATCAGCGTCGGTATACCCAACCAGCTTCGGCTCGTCACCACCAAAGGAAAGTCTCCAACCAGCAGTGCCCTGAAGATATCGTAGAATCCACTTGACCGCACTCCAGTGTACCCTTCCAGGATTCGAAAGATACCTGCTAACCGTACCAACTGCATGAGCAATATCTGGCCTCGTACACACCATGGCATACATAAGGCTTCCCACAGCTGAAGCATATGGAACCCGCTCCATATCTTCCTTTTCGTCCTCGGTAGATGGACACTGCTCCTCAGTGAACTTAAAGTGAGCCGCGAGGGGGGAACTCACTTTCTTCGACCCGTCCATCCCGAAACGCTGAAGTACCCGGTGAATGTACTTCTTTTGGGACAAGTGTAGCAGCTTGGACTCTCTCTCTCGGCTGATCTCCATCCCAAGAATAGTCTTCGCTGCGCCCAAATCCTTCATAGAGAAGGCCGCGCCCAGCTGGCGCTTCAACTCCGCTATCCTAGTGGCATTCCGACCAACTAATAGCATATCATCAACATAGAGCAATAAGATGATAAAATCATCATCGGCAAAATACCTCACAAATGCACAATGATCCGACGTCGTCCGTGCATAACCATGCTCCCCCATAAACGACTCGAACTTTCTGTACCACTGCCTCGGAGCCTGCTTCAGACCATACAAGCTCTTCCTCAACCGGCAGACCAAATGTGACTTGCCCTTCTCACAGAATCCCTCCGGCTGCTCCATGTACAACTCCTCCTCAAGATCACCGTGGAGGAACGCCGTCTTCACATCCATCTGCTCGACCTCCAAGTCGAAACTGGCTGCTAATGCTAGCACCACCCGAATAGACGAATGCTTGACGACAGGCGAAAAGATTTCATCATAATCCACGCCTTTCCGCTGACCGTAGCCCTTGACTACCAGCCTCGCTTTGTATCGAGGGCGAGTAGCATCATCCGTCTGCTTCACTCTGAACACCCATCGATTCTTCAAAGCCTTCTTGCCCTTTGGCAACCGCACCAGATCATAAGTAGAATTGGTGTGCAAGGAACTCATCTCCTCCTGCATAGCCACCATCCACTCCTGCCTGTGTTCGTCTTCCATAGCCTCTGCGAAACTTTCGGGCTCTCCCCCGTCAGTCAGTAGCACATACTCATCCGGCGAGTATCTCGTAGATGGTCGACGATCCCTGTTGCTCCTTCTCAGTGGAGCCACTGGTGCTGGCTGTATACCGACAGCCTCCTCCCCTTCAGGAACTGCCTCCCCGGCATGCTCATCCTCCTGAGGGACACCCTGACCATCATCAGCAGGCTGATGATCAAGGTTGGGAGCAACTCCATGTACCGGCTCCCCCATAACTGGATCCTCCGCGATGTCCTCTGGAAACTGCTCGAAGCGAAATGACTCTAACTCAGGCAATTCCTCAGCCTCAGAAGGCGTCTCGGAATCCTGAGTGTTGGTCATGGTCTGATCCTCGACGAACACCACGTCCCTGCTTCTGTAGAGCTTTCCTTCCACTGGGTCGTAGAGTCTATAGCCAAACTCATCCCGACCATAGCCGACAAAGACGCATCGCCTCGTCTTCGGCTCAAGTTTGGTCCTCTCGTCCTTCGGTACATGCACGAAAGCTTTACAACCAAACGCCCGCAGGTGACTGTATGACGGCTCTTTGTCGTACCATACTTTATCAGGCACATCACCCTGCAAAGGAGCACTAGGAGACAAATTAATAATATAAGCAGCTGTGAGAAGAGCCTCACCCCAATAACTGCCCGGCAAATTTGCTTCTGACAGCAAACACCGCACCCTCTCCATCAGTGTCCTGTTCATGCGCTCCGCTACACCATTGAGCTGAGGTGTCTTTGGCGGAGTCTTCTGGTGTCGTATCCCTTGCTCTCTGCAATACGCATCAAAGGGACCGATGTATTCGCCGCCATTGTCGGACCGAACACACAACAACTTCTTGCCCGTCTCCCTTTCAACGGAGGCCTGAAACTCCTTGAAAGTAGGCAGCACCTGATCCTTGGTCTTTAAGGCATAGACCCAAACCTTCCTGGAACAGTCATCAATGAAAGTCACAAAGTAAGAAGCACCACCAAGAGATTTTACCTTCATAGGACCGCAGATATCCGAGTGAATCAACTCGAGCAACGCCGGCTTCCTCGAACTTGGGTGACTCTGGAAAGACACCCTACTTTGCTTCCCAGCCAAACAGTGCGTGCACTTCTCCAACTTTGTAGACTTGAGCCCCGGAATCACTTTCCTGTTCACCAAGTAGCTCATCCCCTTCTCGCTGATATGGCCGAGCCGCCTGTGCCACAACTCGGTAGACGCGTCACTGACTGCGTTCACCTCCTGTGCCCCCTCTGCGCTCCCCTCCATATAGTAGAGACCGGACTTCTTGCTTCCTCTGGCAATCACCATCGAACCTCTGGAAAGCTTCCACTGACTATTCCCGAAGAGACTGAAGAATCCCTCGTCATCCAACCTTCCAACCGACACCAGGTTGAAACGGATATCAGGGACATGACGAACATCCTTGAGAACAAGAACCGCACCCGTCTTCGTTCTCAAATGCACATCTCCAATGGCAACCGCCTTCGACACATCTCCGTTGCCCATCTTCAACACGCCACAGTCGTCTGTCGTGTAAGTGGCAAACAGTGCCCTATTGTGAGATACATGTGCTGAAGCCCCTGAGTCCACCAGCCAAGAATTGTCATCGCAGGCGAGGTTAGTAATGACCTCATCACCTACGACGATCACATCGCCTCCATGTACCGAGGCCGCCGCTGTAGTGTTCTCTTCTTGCTTCCCCTTGTCGCCCTTCTTCTCCTTCTTCCAAGCGAAACAATTCCGCTTGATATGGCCCTTCTTACCGCAATGGTAACACTCTGAGTCCTCGTAACGACCCTTGGACTTCCCCCTGCTCTTGTCTCTGCCACCACCTGGACCCCTGCTTTTGCCCCTTCCGCGGCTCTCTGAAACAAGTGCCTCTGAGTGGTGGGATGTGGATGAAGTGCCCTGAGAACGTCTTCGCATCTCTTCATTCAACACCCCGCTCTTGGCAAACTCCAGACTGACCACGCCCTCTGGAGCAGAAGCGATCATAGATACTCGTACGGTCTCCCACGAGTCTGGCAAGGTACACAGCAGCCACAGTCCCTGAACTTCGTCGTCGAACTTGACTCCCATAGAAGATAGCTGGTCAACCACGCCCTGGAACTCACTCAAGTGATCCGTAATAGACGCCCCATCCTTGTACCGCAGACCATCATCGTTCGGATCAGGAACAACTTGTTTACCCCGGTCTTCTTCGCATACAAGGATTCCAGCTTATCCCACAACGTCTTCGCGTGCTCAATATTGGCAACGTGGTTGTACACGTTCTCATCAACAAACTGCCGTATGTACCCACACACCTGTATGTGCTCGAACTTCCAGTCCTCCTCGGATTTATCACTGGGCCTCTCGGTTGCAAACACAGGTAGATGCAGCTTCTTGACAAATAGCAAATCCTTCATCTTGCTCCGCCAATAATGATAGTTTGTGCCATTAAGGTTCACCATGCGCACCGGCTTCGCGTCCATCTCTCCTCTCTGGTTCCTCTGTCAACTCCTGACACCCTTTGAACCCAATGCTCTGATACCACTCTATTGGAAAAGAAGCGCGGAAACCTTTCCCCAAACCGGAGAGTACCTGCGAGAGGACCGAGCAAACAACGCACGAACCCAAAAACAAGCACACAAAAACAACCACGCAGACACAGAAAATTTTTGACGTGGAAACCCTTGCGGGAAAAACCACGGGACGATCGGAGTCCAACCCTGAGAAGCCTCCACTAATGGAATAGAAGAATTACACCCTCTACAAACTCCTCCCGATCCAAATCGGATCCCCACAACACTCAGAGACAAGAACAATGATCACAAGGCTACGAAGAACGAGAACGACGAGTAGAGATTACCCGAAACACGATCTCCTTCGAAAACGACCTTCAATCCTCCGTCTTCTTCTCCGAAGTTGCAATGGCACTCTTGCCTCCTTCTCTCTCAAACTTGTGTTGTCCAATGTGATAATACGATAATAAATTAGGGTTGAGGAAACTCAATATATCTCCCTAATCCCGCAACCAACCTGGACCGTTGGATTAAATCCAATGATGAAAACTCATCCTGAAATCCGCTTCAGCCCCCCGACACACAGAGTTCGGCCAGAACTCTGTGTGGGGCAACTAGCACTGGATGGCCAAACCCTGGAACGGCCAGACCGAGTTCGGCCCGAACTCGCCATGGGACCGAGTTCGGCCCGAACTCGGATCCCCTGCTTCCAGCAGCTCCAGCAGCAACAGCAGCAGCTCCACGTCTACTTCCCGAGCTTCTTCGACACACGAACGGCGCTCGTCGCACTCCGGGGCTTTCTCCACATAGGTTGGGAACCCCACCCACTCCAACACATAAATGGTCCCATGGGGGTTCTTCCAGAATGTGGGAAATGGCTTCTAGCCAGCATCTTCCTCTCTCTTCTTTTCCGTTATTCACCTTGATTAATGATTAATTGCTTGCTTGCTTCACTTTAGTTACATGTAGGTGCTTAATTAATGATGCAGACCTTTCCTACATTTAACCCGATTCCGACACGAACCGATACCGAACTCGAGAGTCATAGTTCTAATATCGTCTAAATGTAAACTTTCTATCGGATGTAGGACTAAACTCTTTATATAAAGTTGCGAACGTTGAACGATCAACAAATGTGATACACAAGCCAATGATATCCCCCTTATCCCATGTTCAGGTGTGCTCGACCAATATGGAGATCTCCAATATATTGTGATATTGTTCCATTCGAACATAGAGTTAAACCAACTAATTTACTAAACCGCACAACCACTAGTTGCAAACATACAGCTTGCACTCACGTATAAAATCCATCTTTGAACAAAAGATATAGACCCTCCAACTGTAGGGTATCGTATCTGGCTCACCTTGGTGAGTCACTCTGTCTTAGGAGTGATCATGTATAGTCTCTCCAACCTTAGATGTCTAGTCTAGACCTCTTTACGACCGTAGGAGCGAACCTGATTATAATTATCATATATTTTGTAACACAATTTGTCTCAAAACAACTAGAGCACTCAATCAAACCCAACTTGTAACCTTGAGGTCTAGGCTATGATACAACTTGTTGTGACCATGACGAGACATGGACTAGAAGTGATGAGGTATGGTATTACTCGCGTATGACTAAAATAGATAATCCTCTAGTTAAGTCAATGACCAATCATAGTATGTGGGGCTAAACTATATATACACGTTAATTTTTTATACGATCACCAAATTTACAAATCTTAGTAGCACTATCACAAGGGACTACCTAAATCTCATCCCAAACCCGAAACATAAGTGATACGGACACAACTACATATAACTAGAGAGCTATAGGACAAGATTTAGGTTGACATATATATCTCGTTTAGACCTCCGTAATATTCAAATTTTACGTTTAGTTTTAAGATCTTGTATAATATTTAGAATTTACACTTCGGTCTTCATTTTGGACGATCAACACAAGTTAACCGAACCGACTTTCTAATATCATACCCTGTCTGTCTATAGCCCGGTCGAACTAGTTTGGATAAAAACCAAATCGATCCGAATATCGGTTCAAAATGGCAGCACTAAGCCTAATTAATATCCGAAAAAAGGAACAAATTTTGGTAGCTAAGTTGGTCAATCCAAATATTTGGCTCTTATATAGGCCATACAAAAACAAGAATAATTGTTACTACAAACTTTAAATCAATGTGTGGTACCTTCTTCGATTCCTATGGCGTATAGGATTGGAACTACACTCACAAGAGACATGGATTTGGAACTTTTACAATGTGTCGTGACCATGACACTATAACATGGAGAAGCTTGTGATTGTGAGAGAGGATCCGTACCAAGCTAGCAATCTTCATATAGAGTTTGCAATTTCATCTTTTCAGAACACTCAAATATTTTTTTTTAAGAATTGTATACTATTCCTAATTGTAACGGTCGTGTATCAAGTTCCACTTGATTCTTGAGTGATGATTCATAGGTGTCGTTTGGTTCGCGGAAAAGAAATAAATAAAAAAACTATTTTTTTCTCTATCCAAATAATTTTTTTTCAATATTTAAAAAGGTTAGAACTATGGTAATAATATATGTAAAAAATACTAGAAGAAATAGTGAATTCTTAGGGTGGATGTAGGAACAATTTTTTTTCCTATTTTTCTTTTCATTGTAAACCAAATTCCTTTTCTTTTTTTTTTCTTTTTTTTTGCATTAAAACTAAAAAATAAATTACTTTTCTATTTTAAAAACCCTGATTTGCGAACCAAATGTGGCCTTAGCCTAATGGTTCATCCACACACCAAACATGTCCTACCTTTAAGTCCATATTTGGATTTGATATGATCACATCTTCCGATGCAACAACCCAGGGATTTTTGTTTTTTTTTTACTTCTAATTAGAGAGGTAAATCACTACTAATTTGATCTAATTATAGTTGAGCTTAAAAATATCTTCTTCTTTTTTTACATGTGCTTAGAGGTTCCGAAAAAAAAAAAGGGTAGCCCGGAACTTTCTTTGCAACCCAACTTCTAAGTGGAGGTTAAAAGATCATTAGAATTCCTAGAAATTTTTAGTATTTTCTTCTTGTATCACTAAAACTGGCGATATAAAATTTGAAAAGAGAGAAACACGGAGAAAGACCAACAATTAATACACTGCATGATCACATTGCAGTAGTTACACAAAAATTTGACATTAATATAATTTTAATGAAAAAATATGGTGTAGTTGTTGTGAGTGGTAAGAGACTTGGATTTCGTTTGGTACCACTATAATGTAATCGTAATCGTAATATAATTAAATAAATTTTTTTATTTGATTGATTACATTGTGATTACGATTACATTGTATTGTACCAAACGAGGCCTTGTTTTTGTTATATTTTATAATTGCTTTGACTTGTACGATATATTATAAGAATATGACATTTTACTCAGTTTAAGTTATTTTGATAACACCTCAAAAAAAGAAGAAGTCATTTTGATATAAATACAATTTAGAGTTGTCATGAATTATTACTCGATCTAGCATTAGCAAAATATTTTATTTTAGAATACTTTATAATAAAGGTACAAAGAAAAATTGATGTATAACTAGATATCAAAAAACAAATATACGACCACTAATTCTAATTAGTAAAAAAATAAACATTTATAATCCACTAATTAGAGGCTCTAATTAGTGATGTGGGATCCTGACCTCTAATTAGTTATACATCTTTAGGGAATGCTTGGTAACGGTGTTTTCACCGGTTCTGTGTTGTTTTTGAACCAACAGTGTGTGAAAACCCCAGCTTGTTAATTTTTTTAGGCACTGGTTTTGGTCGGTTAAAAAATCTGCCAAAACCAGTCTAATGTAACATACCAGATATGTGGATTTTGAGAGATTTTATTATTTTATTTCATTTATATTCTCACAAAAAATATATAATTATAACTACTAATATCCTTTCTTTTTTAATTTTATTCGTATACAAAACTTTCAGAGCCGCTTCTTAGTGAATTACCAAACATATATGAGACTGGTTTGAAAGTATTATTTAAAACCATCCAAAATCGGATCCCTCGTAACCTATACTCTAATCATAACTGCTACCCTTTTAATTGCCAAGAAGACCCTTAATTACTCAAAAACAAACACCCCGTAAGATTTATTAGCAACTGGATATCCTAATCTATCACTCTTTCTGCAAATAAATATTAACATTTGCTTAAATTGCTATCTTAAACTTTGAAGTTTTTATACTTAATACAACTAGGAGGACGATCTGATGATGTAGTGGTAACACTAGTACAAGAAAAGAAAAAAAAAAACATCTGTTCAAATGGATAAAATAAAGGGATATTTTATAGGGTGTATATCTTTTTTTTTAAATGTTTTGTTCAAGAATGAGACTATTTTTGTTTTGTTTTCTAAAGTAGTAAAAAAAAAAAATGTTAACTTCTATATTTTGAGTGAGAATATATACTAAAATATTTCTAAAATAAAATTAACAATGAAAGAAGTACTGGTTCTAATAGCCCAAGATATAAAGGGCCATTAACGACTGATTTTATCTTAAAAAATGAAACCTTCGCCGTCCATTGGTTGTTCGTCATATTTTATCTATCAATGGATAATATTTTGAACTTCCATACACTAAGGAAGAGCCTTGTAAGCAATCACAAGAATAAAACTCGTATTACACTCAATTTTTTTTGGTATCTTTTACAAACATATAATACTTACATATTAAAATATTTGAATTAGTATGAGAGTTCTAAACATGTGAAGTTTTATACGTATTTCGTATGAATTATTGAAAAAATTTGGTACAGTGGTGCGAACATGTTTAATTAACCAAATTTGATAACATGATTAAGCATGTGAAATTTTTAATCTTAATATTTTTATTTGACGAATATTTAATCAATTTTTTTACGTATTTTAGTTGCATTGTGCCGGTTTATATTTGTACTTTCGCTCTCCTGAATGTTTTTGTTTCGTTTGCCAAATTGCTAAGAAGAGGAAAGAGAGATATTTTGCTCATATTATTATTTTTTAACTATTTTCTCTATTTCCTAAAAAAAAAAAAACTATTTTCTCTACAATTAAGTTTTTTGTTAAACTAGGCATGAATTGAGCACCACCATGATATCATTCCTCGTGGAACCTTCTCATCCGTTCCCAACGTGAAGCAAATCCTTCTTTGGCATGGATCCAAAACCCACTCGTTCATTCCTTCGTCCTCACCTTATAACAAGACATTAGACAACCTTGCACCGCTTAGTCTTTTGGCATCCACCGTTTGCAAATAGACCATTATTTTGGATATTATTTTGTAAAACAAAGATGATATTTTTTCATGCTACCCAACTCTAATACACAAATAGTCCGGACTTGATATGAGACCCAAATTTTAGAATATATCATTTTTTATACTATTTAACAAATGTAAGTCTAATTCTAAACAAAAATCTATGATATAGATTCACTCTTATTTTTTTAGTCCATGTAAATTTTTATGCTATTTGTTGTTTTATTTCTTAAATTTGTTGTTGATAATACTATTGTATCAATTGCCAATGACAAAAAAAAAAGGTATATGAACATTAAGCTTCCAGGACACCACTTTTAAAGTTCGTTTTAGGTCTCAAAATATAAAGTTCGACACTATATACAACTAATATTTTAGGGTATTAGTTTGCAAAAAAGATGATAGAGCATTTATATTTTCATGCAAATTAGCCTGAACGTCCGTTTGGTATGCGAAATATTGCATAAACAAAGTTATATATTCCAAGAATCAAATTCCTTCAGATGAGATTGATGGAAAATTAGATGAATATATAAATATATTTCGAGAATATATAATTTATATTAAAAAAATATAACATTTTTGATTGATAATTAAATATATTAAATAGTTGTTATCATTTGTTATTATTTTTTTATAGTGCACTTGGTCAAGGTGATATATATATATATATATATATATATATATATATATATATATATATATATATATATATATATATATATATATATATATATAAATAAAAAAATAAAATATATATATATATATATATATATATATATATATATATATATATATATATATATATATATATATATATATATATATATATATATTTTATTTTTTTATTTATATATATATATATATATATATATATATATATATATATATATATATATATATATATATATATATATATACTTTAAAGGGGAAAAAAATGAAAAAAAAGGGGAAATAGCGAAAACATTTCCAAAAAAAAAGTGAAAAAGTAAAAAACTAAATTTGTTTTTAGAAAACGAGAAAACATTTAAAGAAGAAAAAAAATATTAAAAAAGGGGGGCGGGGAATAAAATTTTTAGAAACAAACAAAAAAAACTTCTTTAAGATAAAAAAGGTAAAGAAAAAATGGAAAAAAAAACTTAAAATGAATATAGAAATAAAAATGGAATTATGTTAACAAGTGAAGAAAAAAATAAAAATCTTAAAACAAATGAAAAAAAGGAAAAAATGAGAAACGAAGTTTTAAAACAAATGAACATATGAAGAAGAACAAAAGGGAAAAACAAATTTGAAAAACAGAAAACACGAATAAACAAAACCAAAAAGTATAATAGAGTACTAAAAACAAAAAACAAAATTTTCTTTTAAACAATTTTTTAAAGAGACGGTAAAAATCAAAATCAAAATAAAAAATTTATTCCTATGAAAAATTAATATATCCAGCGGGGGAGTAGATTTTTCATGATTCATAAAAATATTATTTTCATGTGCATTCAAATATCTGAAAATAAATTTATATCGGAACTCAAACATGGTAATATGTTTCATATCCTAAATTTATCCAGAAATAAAAAAAATTCTTCATACCAAACACATCCTAAAAGTTAATTTGCTGGAAAAAAAAACTAACAGGGATGCAAGTGTAAGTGCATGCCAAAATATCAAAGTCATTCTCATGGTTGTTAGTACATTAGACAGTTTAAAAGAAGGAAATAGACATGACCAAGCACTTGCCGAAAATTGGAAAGTTGACATATCCACGGTCCTACATTTTATGTCCTTTTGATAAAAAAAAAAAAAAATGAAGAACACTACAACGGTTAATAGTAAAGTTATTCCCTTTGTTTGATGATGAATTGATGACATATCAATAAAGTTTGACATAGAAGAATTAAGTGTTACTCAAACATAGGAGACTACTACTAAAACTTTATAGAGTTGAACAACATAATTACTTAACCACTTCAATAGATGAAAACCTATCTAAGTTTGTCCTTGATTATGTTAGCGTAAGCTCGTAAGTTTGTTGTTGATTAGTTTGGGTTGGAAGGATTAGCTAATTCAATTTTTTGTTTTTCCTCAACCACTTTGCTTCAGATGTTTGCTTGTGAGCAAGTTTAATTTTTGATGGTGCAACCTTCACAACAACAAGGCTTCTAATTCAAGAACTAACTAACCATATTAAGCCAAAAAAAGGGATTGGAGTTTGAGTATGTGTTGTTAAAATCGTTTAAGTGTCTAAATCATTTCTTGTAGTCCGAAAGCTACACAAGTGAGAGGTGGTGGTGGTTAACCAAAGCTTGTATCTTCCATAATATAATGTGGCTTAGAAATGACTCAAATAATAACTAAAATATATTTTTAAAGTATTTTAATATAATTTAAATTTATATCTAATTTTTAATAGTATTATAGATTTTTTTGATACATGCGTGAAACGCACATGAATTTACTAGTTGAATTATAATGTGTGCAATCTGAGAAATTTTAAAGTGTATTTACATAAATAAAAAAAATTGAGAAATTAAAAAGTGAGCGATATCGTAAAGATATATTTACTTATGTTTTTGTAGGGATCAAAGTTAATTTATTACCCCTTCCAAAAACCTGTCTTTTTATTTTTCTTTCTCCTTGAGGCTTGAGGTGGGTGTTCCGTTTGCTTGAAGCAACTCAATTAGACATCTTATTCATCGAGTTGATGAGACCTAAGTAGTATAAAACGATCTCAGTGGACTTCATATCGATATACAATCGATTTAATATCGAATTAGGTATCAATATCAGTTTTAGAAAGAAAGAAAAAAAAATATAGCTTTTCTCTTTTTTCGTAAATGTTAACTCGGTTGTTTGACTCGGATAAAAAGGATCGATACGAGAGCATAGCCTAGACAAAGACAAATAAATTCACAAAAATCTCGCTCATAGCCTTTTTCGGTATGAGGTTGAAGACTTAGTTATTCTAACTGTGTGATCACCATCCATATGGACACTGCTCCTCTCTGATATTGGACCTGCATCATCTAAGAGTGCATAGGACATAATGTTTAGGTCTCGTTTGGTTCGCAGAATCATCAGGTTGAAAAAGAAAAGTGATTATTTTCTTATGTTTAGGTGACAAAGAAATTGAGAAGGAAAGGAAAGTGATTTCCAACGGAAAAAAAAAATTAAAAAAAAAGTGATTTCATCCATCTAAACAAGGAATCACTTTCTCACATTGACACTTTTCTTTCCAAATTTTTTGGCATTTTCCAAACATTGAAAAGAAAAATCAATAGGAATTGTAATTTTCCAAAGGAAAGAAAATGTCAAGGAATTGATTTCATTTTCCTTCCATTCCACGAACTAAACGAGGCCTTAAGGTGCCAACAATATTATTTATCATGTTGACAATTTTCAAATTTCAAATTACCAAGATGCTAGAATAATTGAGATTGCTTAACAATTCCACAGTACTTAACCATTATTCTGTTGTTTTTATTAATAAGCAAGTTAATGAGCATAACTCATCAATAATCAGCATCATACATAAATCCAATACCAATTTTCTTTTAACAACAAAAACTTAGGGTGTTGTTTGGTAGGAGGGAAAAGTGGGAGGAAGAAAAATAGAGGAGGAAAAAGTGAAGGAAAAGATTCATTTTCTCTTGTTTGGTATGGAAGAAAAATAAGAAAGAAGGAAAAGTGGAGGGATTACTTTTCCTTCGTAACCTAAGAGCATCTCCAACCCTATTGTGACTTTGGAAAAAAGTTAATGACACATAGGAATGACAAAATTTTATTCAAAAGTTTATCTCCAATGCAATTGTCAAGTCAATTGTGAAGCTTATGTGGCAAAAATTAAATAAGACATTGTGAAGTTGATTGTCTTGTTCTAGACAATGCACTTGACAATGTCTTCTCTTCCATGTCATCAATTATGAATAAAAAATATTAGAAAAAAGAAAGAAGATGAATAGTTGTCTTAAAAGTTGCCTTGGAAGTTGGAAAAAATATTTTTTATTGTCTTCTCAATACTTTTGCATTGGAGAGAGTTTTTCTATCTCATTGTCTTTTGAGATATAATTTTGCCACATAAACAAGACATTGTCTTGTGGCTCATGCCACATAGGAGCCACCTAAAACTCACACCACTTAACAAGACAATAGGGTTGGAGATGCTCTAAGAAATCCAATCCCCCCAAAAGTGGAAGGAAAAGTGGAAGAAAAAGTGGAGGCTTGTACTAATTAACAATTATCCCCCATATGAATGTATTATTTAAAAATTATTTATGAAGTCAAATGGTAAATAAGTGTTTTTAGTTGAGGGTAGAATTGGTAAACCCTATATTTTTTACTTTCTTTCCTTCCACTTTTTCTTTCATACCAAACAAAGGAAGCACAAATTAACTTTTAATTAGATACGAGTCCGAAGTCTTTTATATATATATATATATATATATATATATATATATATATATATATATATATTTGAAGCAATGGGTAATTGTGATGAACTTGTCTCGACTGAAACTCGAACTCCGACGACTTGGGCCGCATAAATCTCTCTTAACCACTAGACGGTCATTTGCTATATATATATATATATATATATATATATATATATATATATATATATATATATATATATATAAAATGGAAAAAAGTTCAATTCATGGTTGAACTACTTCTTTTTTCCCTCTTCCAGATCTTAAAACTATTAATTAGAGTTAATAGGAGTAGTTAGATTATTACGAGAGTCAGGTTTGCACAATTACATGTGCATATAATACTTAACTATCGTACACATTGCATTCTTTTCTAGGCATGTGTGAACATATTGCTAATTCTCAACTCGGTATTTTAGACTCTGTAATTAAAATATAAAATAATAATCTAATCAAGATTGAGGCTTGAACTTGATTCAATGTCTTTAAGATAATATTCGTCCCGTTCTGGTGCTTACGGTTTAATGGCGATTAGTCTTCCAAAATACAACGGTCCTTCTCTTTCGGTAGAATCACTTTACACCGCAGAAACTGGACGAAACAACGTTTCTCTCTTTCTCTCTCTCTCTCTCTCTGATTTAATGTTTGATGGATGAATGAGTTCATTTCAATGCTTCAAACAATTACGCCTTTATAAATAACAAAGAGACACAATAGAAATGACACCCTTTTTAATAGATTCGTTGAACAGATTCGTTATAATTTGACATACTTATTAGAAAATAATTATTATTGTTAATTAATAATTCAAATATGCATTCACTTTTTCAACAAATATTACATATGTATATTTATTTGATCATATATCTAAAAATGAATAGTGTTTTCAAATATTATTGATACAATTATGTGGTACCACATTTGAGTATAGTAGTGATAGTACATGTTGTTGCAAATTTGATTCGTTGATTCTTGAGATGAAGATAAGAAATTAATTAAGCAACTGAATACATTGTTTTATTTGATGGATCTTGTAGCGGTGATCTTTTTATGCTGTTGGATCTCCCAACTCGCTATGACCCTTAATGATAAAGATGAATTTTTTTTTCCTCGCTTTTTGTTGATAGAGATGTAGAAGAAGAAATATAATACCACTTTTTGTGGCCATATAAGTTGTGGACCATAACTCACACATATATTATATGTTTTAGATATTTTTAATTTGGCTACTCATTAGATTTATCTCCGGTATCTACATATTATTTCCATGACAATTATATCATGAAGCCATTTTTCAAACATAAATTTTCATATAGGGTAAAAAAGTTCCTTAAAATTATTAAAAAAAAAGAAGTTTGGAAAAATTACGAATAGGGTAAGGACGCGCCAATAGAGTTGGCACGTACTCTTAGGAATGGAGAGAGAAGGAGCCAATGGAGTTGGCGCCCCCTCCCTCCCGCGCGCCAACTTGGTTGGCTCGTCTCTCATTCCCCTCCCGTACTCTCTCCTCTCTCTCTATTGTTAGATAATTTGTTATTATCTATTCACAATATTTATTTGATTTGAAAGGAAATAATTAAATAATCAACAAATAGATAATACCATATTTGTTATCTAAAATAAAATATATGCAAAAAGTTTCTTAAGCTATTATCTAAAATAAAATTAAATTAATTTTATGATAATAACAAATATGATATTATCTATTCACAATATATATTTGACTTAATATATACTAATAGATCATTTGATTTTATATATGATATTAATATATTAATTTTATGATGATAAAAAATATGACATTATCTAATATATTAATTTTTATTAATATATTAACTTTACGATGATAATAAATATAATGATAACGAATATGATATTAATATATAAATTTGATTTAATATATTAATTTTATGATGATAACAAATATGATATTATCTGATATATTATAATAACAAATATGATATTATCTAATATATTATAATATCTAATATATTAAATTATAAAATTAATATCATATTAGATATTATAATATATTAGATAATATCATATTTGTTATCATCATATTTGTTATCATCATAAAATTAATATATTAAATCAAATTTATATATTAATATCATATTTGCTATCATCATATTTATTATCATCATAAAATTCTTATATTAATAAAAATTAATATATTAGATAATATCATATTTTTTATCGTCATAAAATTAATATATTAATATCATATATAAAATCAAATTATCTATTAGTATATATTAAGTCAAATATATATTGTGAATAGATAATGTCATATTTGTTATTATCATAAAATTAATTTGATTTTATTTTAGATAATAGCTTAAGAAACTTTTTGCATATATTTTAATTTAGATAACAAATATGGTATTATCTATTTGTTGGTTATTTAATTATTTTATTTCAAATCAAATAAATATTGTGAATAGATAATGACAAATTATCTAACAATAGAGAGAGATGAGAGAGGAGAGAGTACGGGAGGGGAATGGGAGACGCGACAACCAAGTTGGCGCGCGGGAGGGAGGGGACGACAACTCCGTTGGCTCCTTCTCTCTCCCTCTCAATTCCTAACAGCACGTGCCAACTCTATTGGCGCATCCTTATCCTATTTGTAATTCTTCCAAACTTTTTTTTTTTATAATTCTGAGAAACTTCTTTACCCTATATGAAAATTTCTGTTTTTCAAATAGACTATCTTAATTTGGCTTACTTAGATAGTACAACACATTTATTTACTTTTATATGTGTGGCTCCTAATTATTGGATAACTTTAGGACTGTTGTAATTCATTATTGTAATTCTTCTCATCATGGTGACTCTTCACCTTTGTAACTCCAAGTGACTTTTCATTTTGTAACTCCCAACCTCTCTCTTCTTATATAAAGAGAGGTTGGGATGGCTTGTTGATGTACATAGAGATATATTGATATACCATTTGAGAGGTTGAGCTAATTGTCCACAACACGTTATCAGCACCACATTAAGGGGGCGCGGGTTTTAAGAATGCACTAGTCGCCTCATAAAGCGCGAGTAGCTCAGAGTGGTTCGTTGAAGTAGCCACTAAGGTCTGTTTACGAGACCTCCAAGAAATCGCCGTGTTCCCAATGGTAAAGACATAACCAGATTGGGAACGCCCCTTGTGCGGATCAGATAAGTATCCCGCATCGGCGTAGCCAACAAGGGTCGCGTTGTTTCGAGTGCCAAGAGCGTTGGACTCACTCAAAACCGCGTAGGGATAGAACAAGCCCAAGTCCGTAGTACCCTTAAGGTAGCGGAAAATGTCTTTTATGCCATTCCAATGGCGGCGTGTTGGCGCGGTGCTGTATCGAGCTAGACAATTCACAGCAAACGAGATGTCCGGTCTAGTACATTGGGCCAAGTACAATAAAGCGCCTATTGCACCCAGATAAGAGCACTCAGGACTCAGTATCTCTTCGTCGTCCTCCTTTGGATGGAATGGGTCCTTAGTAATGTCTAGAGAGCGGACGATCATGGGAGTAGCGGACGGCTTAACGTCAAAATGACTAAAGCGTCTCAACACCTTTTGGGTGTAGTTTGCTTGATGGACAAGAATTCCATCTTTACGGTGCTCGATCTGCAGGCCGAGGCAAAACCGTGTCTTCCCAAGATCCTTCATCTCGAATTCCCTCTTCAGGATATCAGCAGTTTCTGACAAGTCTTTTTCGGTTTCTATGAGATTCATGTCATCTACATAGACCGCGATGATTGCGTATCCTGAAGTGGATTTCTTTATGAACACGCATGGGCAAAGTTCGTTATTAACGTATCCCAAGCCGATCAAGTATTCGCTTAGGCGGTTATACCACATTCGCCCGGATTGTTTCAATCCATATAGCGAACGTCTCAGTCTAATCGAGAACGCGTTCCGTGGTCGGGAACTACTTGATTCAGGCATCTTTAGTCCTTCAGGGACTTTCATATATATCTCTGTGTCTAGATCCCCGTAGAGATAGGCTGTGACCACATCCATGAGCTGCATATTCAGTTTTTCGGAAACTACTAAACTGATTAAGTAGCGGAACGTTATGATGTCCATTACGGGAGAATACGTCTCCTCGTAATCAATTCCAGGGCGTTGTGAGAAGCCTTGCGCCACAAGGCGAGCCTTGTATCGCACAATCTCATTTCTCTCATTACGCTTCCTTAGGAAAACCCATTTGTGACCAACTGGTTTAATATTGGGTGGTGTTGGAGCAACGGGTCCAAACACACTTCTTTTCGCTAAGGAGTCTAGTTCAGCCTGGATTGCTTGTTTCCATTGTGACCAGTCCGTTCGTCGTTGACATTCGGCAACACTACGAGGTTCCATGTCATCATTGTTCACTAAGGATTATTATAATCAGGGGGAGTATCCAGTTGTATACTTCTAAACCATCGTGTACTCTTTTGTCCTTCGATCAGCGGTTTTTCCCACTGGGTTTTCCCTGACAAGGTTTTGACGAGGCACCTTTGCAATGGTTAGTTTACCCCCATCACACTGACCTGTGTGTACTCTTTTGTCCTTCGACCAAAGTTTTTTTTTCCCACTGGGTTTTTCTTTGGCAAGGTTTTAACGAGGCACAAGTAGGTGGTCATTTTTGAATCTGCAAGCTACAAACCGACAAAGAAGCTCAGAGGTGTTTACAAGCAGAGTTTGTGAAGAGCCAAGGGGGAGTGTTGTAATTCATTATTGTAATTCTTCTCATCATGGTGACTCTTCACCTTTGTAACTCCAAGTGACTTTTCATTTTGTAACTCCCAACCTCTCTCTTCTTATATAAAGAGAGGTTGGGATGGCTTGTTGATGTACATAGAGATATATTGATATACCATTTGAGAGGTTGAGCTAACTGTCCACAACAAGGACATGTTTTTTGTTTTTAGGATAGAAATACAAAAATTACTTTAAAAAAAGAATATATATTAAATTTATCATAAAAGTACTCGTCTCCCTCAATAATTTTCACCCAGTCCCCTGTCATTCCCTCCGCCGGTTACTGAGTAGCCGTTATATTTATATTTCATATTCATATTGTTCTGTTCACTGTCTTACTATTTCTCTTGCTCTTTTCACTTTCCTTCCCTTTCCTATAAGCTCTGTCTCCATTCCTTTCCTCTCTCTCTCTCTCTCTCTCTCTCTCTCTCTCTCTCTCTCTCTAATCTCTATAGCAATGGTAGTGGTTTCTCCCTCTACCAAGAACCCATCAACTCCCACTAGACCTCCTCTCATCCCTTCCGAGAAGACCAATGGCGCCGGCGCTGCTCTCCACAAGAAACCACCCAAGTACTCCAAAGACGTCACTTCCCGCTACCTCTCCTCTCCCTCCCCTCTGCCGAAGCGCGCCGCCACCTCCGCGAGCCGAGCTCGTCCTCTCCATCGCTCTTCTTCTCCCCCTGCCACCACCACGAGAAGCCTCTCCGTCTCCTTCCAGGGACACTCCTTCTCCTTACGCGCCGCCACCGCCGGAGACGTCAAACCTGTCTCCGCAAAGCCCCGCACGCCGAGGCCGCCGCTGGCGCGGAGCCTCGAGGGGAAGGACCCCATCCTGGCGGCCGTGAGGCTGCTGCAGCAGCATTCAGTCGCGTTCGACAACAGCGATAGCCTGTCCTCCTCCTCCTCTTCTGGGTCTTCGTCGACGCGGGAGACGAGAGTCCCGCTTCGGCCGGCGGCGAGGGGGGTCAGCGTCCCCGCGAGGTTCCGGGAGGCCAAGAGCGGGAACGCGAAGAAGAAGAAGGATCCGCAGCTCGTACCGTCTCCGAGGAGGTCGGCCGCTTCGCCGCTCGGGAGAGCGGAGAGCAGTCCGATCAGGACGCCGAGGAGCGGCGCCGCGGGCCGAGCGGGTAATTTTTCTTCCGTGATGAATTTTGCAGCAGAAGCTAGGAGAGGAAAGAGTAGCGGGGGGAGCCGAGTAGAGGAAGCGCATGCGCTGAGGCTCCTGTACAATCGGCACCTGCAGTGGCGGTGCGCCAACGCGCGAGCCGACGCTGCGCTTTCGGCGGAGAGGCAGAGTGTTGAGGTGCGATCGTCGAGCTTGTCATTCTTGTTAGTTTGATTCAAGTGTTTGATTGTTACTCTAATGGTTACTTCCAGTCTACTAGGATGCACGGACACTCCAAACAACTGTTCACTGTCGCGTCGGACACATAAAGATACTACAAAATAGACTTGGTTGATACACCAGAATTTATGCTGTGTCCGTATCGCCCTGTCCTTCTCTTGCTGTCCGTGTTATATCTGTGTCCATGCAATATAGCTTTCACTCAACATATCCTTAATTACTTGAGAACCTATATTTCGCTACTCTTTGACTATAACTTCTGCTCATTCTAGTTTCTATATTTATTTTTATTTATTTATTTTTAAATTAAATATGTCCATAAATGGCCCGCAGTTTTTGTCAGCGGACGTGACCTCGAGCCTAGTTGGCTGAACCCCATTTGTTCCTCCATGTTTGCGCGGAAACCACCGCCGGTAGACCTGCTAGTGGGAGGCTGCCACGTGAACTGCAGGCCAAAACTGTGGGCCAAAAAGTGCGGTCCACGTAACAGCGTCCTAAATTAAATATGTCGATAATATGTTTCTTTCCTTGATTTGGACACCGGTACAAACATAGTTAGACGGACACAATGGATCATAGTGTAATTTAGAGTGTCAGTGTCGTCACCAATACATACACGACAAAACATGACTCGGCACGGGTACACCATTATTTCTTGTAGTGTCCGTGTTTCTTAGTTTTCAGGTAACCCTCTGCTACAAGAAGGTTCTTTTATATATCTTGAGCTTCTACATTTTCACTTCTTGTGTTGGTGAAATACCAAATTTGAAGCTGTTCCTTGGATTTCACAGCGAAGCCTCTATAACACGGCGATAACTCTATCAGAAATGCACGATTCTGTGGCACTTAAGGGAATCGAGCTACAGCTTCGCACGCAAGATTCAAAGCTCAGTTCTATTCTTAAGGGCCAAGTAAGGCTTTCATCACCTTCACTTCTCGCATGTTTATATAATGTCACTCAAGACCGCGTTTTTTTCTTTGCTCATGCTCCCTTATTCTCGAATGATCCTCTCTTCTACTATCATATGTAAACATGGCTAAGATAATTTCACAGAAATTTTCACACAGAACATAAAAGTTTTGGTATTATTGCATTGAGAGAATAAAATTTCACACAAAACATAGAAGTTTTGGTATATTGCATTGAGAGAATAAAATTTATTGAAATTATAAATATAGAAATGGTACGGTCCGTCCCATTAAATAATGGGGCACTGAAATTTGAACTCAAGACCTACCCACAAATATATATTAGATATATCACTCCAATTTCCTCTAATTTCAATTCTTTATAAAACTTATAAAAATATTAGAAAACAAAAAAGAAAAACGCTCTTACTAAGGATATTTTAAACGGTGTTTTTGTGCAAGAAACATCTTTACTAAAGACGTTTGGATTGTTTTATTTTTAGATTATTTTTATTCCGTGGTTTGGTAGAAAATTGGGGGTTTAGTGGGGTGTTTAATGGAGTTTCAATTGAAAAGTCCTTACCAAATTTTATTTTCTCAGTGCAATATAGTGAAACTTATATGCTTTGTGCGAAAAATTCTGGTAATTTTAATATACAACTTGTAGTAGGAAATATTACTTAGTTTAACAATTCTATGTAAGTGGATGAAAATGGTAGATAATTATCAAAGGAAACAGTTTTTCTTTAAGAAGGATCAAAGAAAACTGTAAAATGTTATCTTACCCTATGTTGGATATGGACAAGGACACAATACGAATATGAGATACGAATATTTTTTAAATAGATACTGTATTCACCTATATTACATGAATATGAACACGGATACGGATACTGATACAGACACGATACGACACCAGATACGGGCACCATTTTTTCATATCCGTTCTTTCCGACATAGTTTCGGGTTTTCATCTAAACTTTTCTAGGATTGATCGATGCAGATGACGTATCTGGAAGAGTGGTCTCTTATGGACGGAGAACATCGAAATTCTTTGTCAGGAACAATCGAAGCACTGAAGGCCAGCACTCTCCGTCTCCCAGTTGTTGGTGGAGCAAGGGTTTGTACCTATGCTTTATGACAGGAAAAAATTAAAACCAACCTAATTTTGGACTCGATGCATGCTTTCAAGGTTTTATATATAGTTGCATTGTTAATTTGAACAGGCTGATATCCATGAACTGCAAAATGCTGTTGGTTCAGCTGTTGAAGTGATGCAGGCACTGGGAACTTCAACACATTCTCTACTGTTAAAGGTTAATAACTTCTTAATCTGCCAAATTTTCTATTATGTTGAACTAATTTCTCATACACGGGTATTAGTTACTAACAAATAACAGGGAAACAAAACAATTTACGACAGCGCTACGTGGACCGCATTTTGGCCCGCACTCCACGTGACAGCTTTTAATTGGCAGGACACCGACGGATGGGTCCCACGCGAATATGGGGGACCAAATGGGGTTACGACACCTCAGTCTGCGGTCACAGCCGACCGGCACAGACTGTGGGCTGTTTAGTATTTTCCAACAATTTATACCAAGACATGCCATGATGAGAAAGAAAGTTGTATAGCAAAAGTTTAAATATAGTAGAATATGGTACACCACCACCGGTCCTTATGTTTAAAAATCCCTCAACCTGCCAAGTTTATTATTCAAAACAATTTGTTTTTAGAATAAATATGTCATTCTGTTCAGAACTTAAGATGCAGACTCCCTCGCTCTCTTTACTTGCACCTTTTAATTAAATACATTTATGGAATTATAGGTTTGATTTCTCTCTCACTAATTAAAACAAATCGATTGCAACCGTTTATAATTTTTTACAGCAACATATTTGTAACCATTTCTAACTATTTCTAACCAATTGTTGTATTTATAAAAAATTAATTACATCAAAGTCTAACCATTTAACACGTTAATTAAAAAAAATTTAGTTTATATTTTGATATATATTTATGTAACGCGATATATTATATTTCTCTCTCTTTTAGTTTCGAGAATTTCTCTATCTATAATATAATTTAGTTCAATCATTGAATTACACACACTAGGATGCATTGACACTCCAAAACATATGTTACATATTTCCATCTTGAGCATCTGCATGAATACACTTTATAATACACTAGGACGTGCCAAAACCTTGCCGCCATAGCATATGATCATATCATATTCTTGTTCTCTGAAACATAAACTCTCTCCTCTCCTCAAATCTGTAACCTTTTCTCCCTTTTTCAACCTTCTACTCCCTCCAAAGCTTATATACATATATACACTCAAAGCAATTCATACATATCTATCTCATATAATTTGTCTCTCTTTTTTTCTTTCAGAATTTCTCTATCCATAATATAATTTAGTTCAATCATCCGGTGAATGTAAAATCTCGGAAATTCTTCCATCATTCATATTCCTTCTCCTATTTCTCTCTGCGTAAGCTCTTAGCCCATCTTCCTGATCTGCAGGTGGAAGGCGCGAATGCTCTGGTATCCGAACTCGCTAAAGCAGCTGCGCATGAACGAACCTTGCTCGACCAGTCCAAGGATCTCTTGTCTACAGTAGCTGCAATGCATGTAAGTACTATTGTCGATCATCTTGAATATCTCCTCCTTTAACATGACTTCCATTTCAACTTTTTTCCTTGATTAATTGATAGGTAAAGCAATGTAGTCTCCAAGGGCACATACTACAATCAAAATGCAACGCAACAAATCTGGTGCAATTTTAGAACCAATATATACTTCTTCTCAACCAGCTAACACTACAGCAATCATTTTTATACCAAAGATCAATTACTAGAGGATATGTTGCAAGAACAGATTTCGACGATAATGGCGAATATGAAAGGAAAGGTAATGTACATATATAGTTAGTGCTTCTTGGCAGTTCATCAGTACTGTAAAATGTAAATGAATCACATACATGCATGGTTTCTGTCTCGGTTGCTTATTAATGTAATAAATTGGATTATTTGTTCATTTCGGTGGCATATATAGCAAATTATGAACAGTTTGTTTTAATTGGCAGGTAACAGATTTGAAATCTGTAATTTGAAATATATCATATCAATTGTTCGTGTCTATGATCATGGGATCGACTCAACTGCATTAGCAGAAGCCTCGTGGCAGAGGTGTGAGATCGAAAGTTCACTTAAAAAAATAAGCGAGATTAACGACACCAAGATACTTAGTTAATTCTGTTTCTGACTCACTAAATCGCCATAGCAACGATATTAACAATATATGTTAGTCCCGGGGCTTGATCAAAGATGAAAAACTGATACAATCGAGATCTGAGAGTCACACAAAGCTTTGTAGTGATCAAACTCAAGATCTACGATGATACAAAAAAAAAAAAAAAAACCAAATAGCCAGATTACTGTTGGGAAAGAAACGCGGAAACCTTTCCCCAAACCGGAGAGTACCTGCGAGAGGACCGAGCAAACAACGCACGAACCCAAAAACAAGCACACAAAAACAATCACGCAGACACAGAGAATTTTTGACGTGGAAACCCTTGCGGGAAAAACCACGGGACGATCGGAGTCCAACCCTGAGAAGCCTCCACTAATGGAATAGAAGAATTACACCCTCTACAAACTCCTCCCGATCCAAATCGGATCCCCACAACACTCAGAGACAAGAACAATGATCACAAGGCTACGAAGAACGAGAACGACGAGTAGAGATTACCCGAAACACGATCTCCTTCGAAAACGACCTTCGATCCTCCGTCTTCTTCTCCGAAGTTGCAATGGCACTCTTGCCTCCTTCTCTCTCAAACTTGTGTTGTCCAATGCGATAATACGATAATGAATTAGGGTTGAGAAAACTCAATATATCTCCCTAATCCCGCAACCAACCTGGACCGTTGGATTAGATCCAATGATGAAAACTCATCCTGAAATCCGCTTCAGCCCCCCGATACACAGAGTTCGGCCAGAACTCTGTGTGGGGCAACCAGCACTGGGTGGCCAAACCCTGGAACGGCCAGACCGAGTTCGGCCAGAACTCGGCCTGGGACCGAGTTCGGCCCGAACTCGGCAGACTTGGTCCAGAACCCCCTTTGGGGCAGCAGCAGCAGTAACAACTACTCCCGAGCTTCTCCGACATCGGACGGCGCTCGTCGCACTCCGGGATCTTCTCCACATAGGTTGGGAACCCCACCCACTCCAACAAATCTCCCCCTTCACAACTATGGGGAGGACGTCGTCATCCCGACGATCTGCCTGCAGTACTCAAACTTCCCCCTTGGTAGAATCTTCGTGAACATATCAGCTCCGTTGTCATCTGTATGCACCTTCTCAAGCTCCGCGTCCTTCTTCTCAACCACATCCCGTATCCAATGATACCGGGTCTCGATGTGCTTGGACCGGCTATGAAACGTCTGATTCTTCACAAGATGGATAGCACTCTGACTGTCGCAAAGCAAAGTATACTGCTCTTGCTTCAGTCCCATTTCCTGCAGCAGCTTCTTCATCCACAACAGCTCCTTGCAAGCCTCCGTCGCCGCAATGTATTCCGCCTCCGTCGTCGACAAGGCAACACACTTCTGCAACCGCGACTGCCACGACACTGCTCCTCCCGCAAACATCATCACGTAGCCTGAAGTCGATCGCCTCGTGTCTACATCTCCAGCCATATCAGCGTCGGTATACCCAACCAGCTTCGGCTCGTCACCACCAAAGGAAAGTCTCCAACCAGCAGTGCCCTGAAGATATCGTAGAATCCACTTGACCGCACTCCAGTGTACCCTTCCAGGATTCGAAAGATACCTGCTTACCGTACCAACTGCATGAGCAATATCTGGCCTCGTACACACCATAGCATACATAAGGCTTCCCACAACTGAAGCATATGGAACCCGCTCCATATCTTCCTTTTCGTCCTCGGTAGATGGACACTGCTCCTCAGTGAACTTAAAGTGAGCCGCGAGGGGGGAACTCACTTTCTTCGACCCGTCCATCCCGAAACGCTGAAGTACCCGGTGAATGTACTTCTTTTGGGACAAGTGTAGCAGCTTGGACTCTCTCTCTCGGCTGATCTCCATCCCAAGAATAGTCTTCGCTGCGCCCAAATCCTTCATAGAGAAGGTCGCGCCCAGTTGGCGCTTCAACTCCGCTATCCTAGTGGCATTCCGACCCACTAATAGCATATCATCAACATAGAGCAATAAGATGATAAAATTATCATCGACAAAGTACCTCACAAATGCACAATGGTCCGACGTCGTCCGTGCATAACCATGCTCCCCCATAAACGACTCGAACTTTCTGTACCACTGCCTCGGAGCCTGCTTCAGACCATACAAGCTCTTCCTCAACCGGCAGACCAAATGTGACTTGCCCTTCTCACAGAATCCCTCCGGCTGCTCCATGTACAACTCCTCCTCAAGATCACCGTGGAGGAACGCCGTCTTCACGTCCATCTGCTCGACCTCCAAGTCGAAACTGGCTGCTAATGCTAGCACCACCCGAATAGACGAATGCTTGACGACAGACGAAAAGATTTCATCATAATCCACGCCTTTCCGCTGACCGTAGCCCTTGACTACCAGCCTCGCTTTGTATCGAGGGCGAGTAGCATATCCGTCTGCTTCACTCTGAACACCCATCGATTCTTCAAAGCCTTCTTGCCCTTTGGCAATCGCACCAGATCATAAGTAGAATTGGTGTGCAAGGAACTCATCTCCTCCTGCATAGCCACCATCCACTCCTGCATGTGTTCGTCTTCCATAGCCTCTGCAAAACTTTCGGGCTCTCCCCCGTCAGTCAATAGCACATACTCATCCGGCGAGTATCTCGTAGATGGTCGACGATCCCTGTTGCTCCTTCTCAGTGGAGCCACTGGTACTGGCTGTATACCGACAGCCTCTTCCCCTTCAGGAACTGCCTCTCTGGCATGCTCATCCTCCTGAGGGACACCCTGACCACCATCAGCAGGCTGATGATCAAGGTTGGGAGCAACTCCATGTACCGGCTCCCCCATAACTGGATCCTCTGCGATGTCCTCTGGAAACTGCTCGAAGCGAAATGACTCTAACTCAGGCAATTCCTCAGCCTCAGAAGGCGTCTCGGAATCCTGAGTGTTGGTCATGGTCTGATCCTCGACGAACACCACGTCCCTGCTTCTGTAGAGCTTTCCTTCCACTGGGTCGTAGAGTCTATAGCCAAACTCATCCCGACCGTAGCCGACAAAGACGCATCGCCTCGTCTTCGACTCAAGTTTGGTCCTCTCGTCCTTCGGTACATGCACGAAGGCCTTACAACCAAACGCCCGCAGGTGACTGTATGACGGCTCCTTGCCGTACCATACTTTGTCAGGCACATCACCCTGCAAAGGAGCACTAGGAGACAAATTAATAATATAAGCAGCTGTGAGAAGAGCCTCACCCCAATAACTGCCCGGCAAGTTTGCTTCTGACAGCAAACACCGCACCCTCTCCATCAGTGTCCTGTTCATGCGCTCCGCTACACCATTGAGCTGAGGTGTCTTTGGCGGAGTCTTCTGGTGTCGTATCCCTTGCTCTCTGCAATACGCATCAAAGGGACCGATGTATTCGCCGCCATTGTCGGACCGAACACACAACAACTTCTTGCCCGTCTCCCTTTCAACGGAGGCCTGAAACTCCTTGAAAGTAGGCAGCACCTGATCCTTGGTCTTTAAGACATAGACCCAAACCTTCCTGGAACAGTCATCAATAAAAGTCACAAAGTAAGAAGCACCACCAAGAGATTTTACCTTCATAGGACCGCAGACATCCGAGTGAATCAACTCGAGCAACGCCGGCTTCCTCGAACTTGGATGACTCTGGAAAGATACCCTACTTTGCTTTCCAGCTAAACAGTGCGTGCATTTCTCCAACTTTGTAGACTTGAGCCCCGGAATCACTTTCCTGTTCACCAAGTAGCTCATCCCCTTCTCGCTAATATGGCCGAGCCGCCTGTGCCACAACTCGGTAGACGCGTCACTGACTGCGTTTACCTCCTGTGCCCCCTCTGCGCTCCCCTCCATATAGTAGAGACCGGACTTCTTGCTTCCTCTGGCAATCACCATCGAACCTCTGGAAAGCTTTCACTGACTATTCCCGAAGAGACTGAAGAATCCCTCGTCATCCAACCTTCCAACCGACACCAGGTTGAAACGGATATCAGGGACATGACGAACATCCTTGAGAACAAGAACCACATCCGTCTTCGTTCTCAAATGCACATCTCCAACGGCAACCGCCTTCGACACATCTCCGTTGCCCATCTTCAACACGCCACAGTCGCCTGTCGTGTAAGTGGCAAACAGTGCCCTATTGTGAGATACATGTGCTGAAGCCCCTGAGTCCACCAGCCAAGAATTGTCATCGCAGGCGAGGTTAGTAATGACCTCATCACCTACGACGATCACATCTCCTCCATGCACCGAGGCCGCCGCTGTAGTATTCTCTTCTTGCTTCCCCTTTTCGCCCTTCTTCTCTCTCTTCCAAGCGAAACAATTCCGCTTGATATGGCCCTTCTTACCGCAATGATAACACTCTGAGTCCTCGTACCGACCCTTGGACTTCCCCCTGCTCTTGTCTCTGCCACCACCTGGACCCCTACTTTTGCCCCTTCCGCGGCTCTCTGAAACAAGTGCCTCTGAGTGGTGGGATGTGGATGAAGTGCCCTGAGAATGTCTCCGCATCTCTTCATTCAACACCCCGCTCTTGGCAAACTCCAGACTGACCACGCCCTCTGGAGCAGAAGCGATCATAGATACTTGTACGGTCTCCCACGAGTCTGGCAAGGTACACAGCAGCCACAGTCCCTGAACTTCGTCGTCGAACTTGACTCCCATAGAAGATAGCTGGTCAACCACGCCCTGGAACTCACTCAAGTGATCCGAAATAGATGCCCCATCCTTGTACCGCAGACCCATCATCGTTCGGATCAGGAACAACTTGTTTACCCCGGTCTTCTTCGCATACAAGGATTCCAGCTTATCCCACAACGTCTTCGCGTGCTCAATATTGGCAACGTGATTGTACACGTTCTCATCAACAAACTGCCGTATGTACCCACACACCTGTATGTGCTCGAACTTCCAGTCCTCCTCGGATTTATCACTGGGCCTCTCGGTTGCAAACACAGGTAGATGCAGCTTCTTGACAAATAGCAAATCCTTCATCTTGCTCCGCCAATAATGATAGTTTGTGCCATTGAGATTCACCATGCGCACCGGCTTCGCGTCCATCTCTCCTCTCTGGTTCCTCTGTCAACTCCTGACACCCTTTGAACCCAAAGCTCTGATACCACTCTGTTGGGAAAGAAACGCAGAAACCTTTCCCCAAACCGGAGAGTACCTGCGAGAGGACCGAGCAAACAATGCACGAACCCAAAAACAAGCACACAAAAACAATCACGCAGACACAGAGAATTTTTGACGTGGAAACCCTTGCGGGAAAAACCACGGAACGATCGGAGTCCAACCCTGAGAAGCCTCCACTAATGGAATAGAAGAATTACACCCTCTACAAACTCCTCCCGATCCAAATCGGATCCCCACAACACTCAGAGACAAGAACAATGATCACAAGGCTACGAAGAACGAGAACGACGAGTAGAGATTACCCGAAACACGATCTCCTTCGAAAACGACCTTCGATCCTCCGTCTTCTTCTCCGAAGTTGCAATGGCACTCTTGCCTCCTTCTCTCTCAAACTTGTGTTGTCCAATGCGATAATACGATAATGAATTAGGGTTGAGAAAACTCAATATATCTTCCTAATCCCGCAACCAACCTGGACCGTTGGATTAGATCCAATGATGAAAACTTATCCTGAAATCCGCTTCAGCCCCCCGACACACAGAGTTCGGCCAGAACTCTGTGTGGGGCAACCAGCACTGGGTGGCCAAACCCTGGAACGGCCAGACCGAGTTCGGCCAGAACTCGGCCTGGGACCGAGTTCGGCCCGAACTCGGCAGACTTGGTCCAGAACCCCCTTTGGGGCAGCAGCAGCAGTAACAACTACTCCCGAGCTTCTCCGACATCGGACGGCGCTCGTCGCACTCCGGGATCTTCTCCACATAGGTTGGGAACCCCACCCACTCCAACAATTACAATATGAAGGAATAATCTAGTGAAAGATGAGATGAAGAAAAGTTGCTGGGGTGTCAAAACACTGTTGCTCAAAGCAAGATTCGTCCCACACGAATTGCTTTCAGGAACCAGCAAGTTGAAGAACTTGTGGAACGCTCAAAGTCACCTCTGTTCTGACTCCTCGGATGGACTTGCAATGGCGGCAGCGGCTCCCTCTCTCTCTCTCTCTCTCTCTCTCTTTTCTGACTTATAAAATTCGTAGTACTCCACAAAGGAGGCCAGAAGAGAGTATATATAGAGAGAGAGTGGAAACCCTAGCCGTCTCTTCAGTTATGGAAAGATTGAATCAAATCCCATAAAGATAGCAACGAACTTAATTTAAATCCCACAAAGATGGAAACGAAATTAATTCAAATCCCACAAAGATGGAAACGAAATTAATTCATATCCCACAAAGATAGAAACGAAATTAATTCAAATCCCACAAAGATGGAAACGAAATTAATTCAAATTCCACAAAGATGGAAACGAAATTAATTTCAAATCCCACAAAGATGTAAACAAAATTAATTCAAATTGAATCAGTCTTTCCATAACTGACTTGTAGCCTAATTGCAAAGTGAACCAACAAAACGCCACATTACGCCTCATGAGCCCATGAGTCCGAGCCCGAGTCCGAGTCCGAGTCCGAGTCCGAGTCCGAGTCCGAGTCGCTAAGCCCCTTTGTGACTTAGCTCCAAATGGAATTATCTCAAGAAAATGACAAAAGCATTAATGCTTAATCCTTGTAGCCTTATTCTTAACTCCTAGTAAAATCACCCACATGGTTCCCTCCTTAGGGTCACCACCCCATGTGCATCTCTCAACAACACAACCAAGTATATATGTTGAGATAACTCATGGTGCATTTCCGATGTGGGACTAAACTTTTACAAGGCATGTTGAGAGCAAGCTCTCTCCATGTAAAAAAAAGCACTAGGGGTGAGCATATAACGGTTGAAAATCGAAAACCGAACCGAACCGAACCGAAATATGACAAACGGTTCGGTTTTTCGGTTATCGGTTCGGTTTACAGTTTAAAATTTTGAAAATTTAAAATAACGGTTCGGTTTTCAGTTCTTAATCCGAAAAATCGAACCGAAAATCGATCTAGATTTAGTAATTTATCAAACTACCCACAATATACATATACTAATGTTACCCTAACTGAGCGCACTCTCTTCTCCTATTCTATGTCGGTGCTTCTTTGAGCACTCTCTCTATCTATCCTCAATCTATATATACTAATATCTTTCACTCTATGTAATATAACAATTCATAAATATAATAATGTCATGTATTTAAAAAAAAAATTATTTAAATAGACTCATTTTGCTAAAAATTTGAAGGTCATGCACATTGGTCCATGAAACCGAATCGATCGAAAATCAAACCGAATTAATTCGGTTCGATTTTGTTCGATTTTTATAAAAACGATTCAGTTTTCGGTTTTGAGAAATACGATTTACGGTTATTTCGATTTTCACATATTCGATTCGGTTTGAACCGAACCGATGCTCACCCCTAGAAAGCACTAACAATATATTATACTGGTCGCCAATTAGCTAGTCACTTGAGCAATGACATCATTAGACGACATCGCTGAGCAATGTATAAATAACTAATATTTAATTACTTTTGGCTGATGTGTCACACAAACTCGTGATATGTCAATTCGACAAGCTGGCGACACAATATATTGATGTGTCAATCTGAAATAGCAAGCCAATCACGGACGTACAAGGACAACGAACGACCATGTTGCCCGGCAATTATACTTTTAGGTATCAGTATATACGTTAGCGGCGTACATATACATCTTAGCGATAATCATCGAACGTTTCGATACCAGTTAGCGACATATATACTGTGTTGCAAGTCATTGCTTGCAAGGGTCATTGGTCATCACTAAATTAAATACAAAAAATTATTGTATACAATAGTGAACCCTTTTTTCCCTCACATATACACACTATAATTTGATATCAACCCAACCATTAATTGAGATACAAAATATTAACAAATACCGATAAAAAATGAAATAAAATAAAATAAAGCATATATCCGGCCTTGAGAACATGGGAACTCGAGGTGAACTTTCAAAATGATGACTCATACATAATGTGGAAAAAAAAATTAAGTAACTAAAATAAAAGTAAATATAACAAAAAAAATGTTGCCATCCATCATTGAACTAAGGATCTTAGTATGTAAGTCTAATATGATAATCACTACACAACTCTTTTGAGCTAAGAGTGGACCATATAATATATCTAGATTAGATACGTCCATGTCGGTGTCCCTTTAGTCTTTGGGTCCTGGATCATCATCCAGCATGCCCTAGGTTAGGGCCACCCTTGTGTATATCACACAAACATATATATATATATCACTACAAACCAACTGAAACTAATGAATAATAAAGTCCACACAAACATAATACAACATGATCTCATAAGTACCCAACTAGGATTAGGTACAACTAAATACTAACCCAATTAGGACCAGATATAGTACCATATAATAACATAAAATAATATACGACTATATAATAACATAAAATAATATACGACTGTGGAGTAGTATGAGCACTATCTATGCCACTCTTTGCACATCTGACGGCCTGATTAATAATAATCTTGAATATCAACTCCATCAATATATGATGCGGTGGTGGTGGAGGACGTGGTGCATAATGCTCGATTCATGACTATATATCATCAACCTCACCCTCAATCTTTGCATCCACAATGCCACCCGCCCTTCCATGAACCCATTTTCCTCCACTCATCTCGTTGACCTCATATGACCCGCCAGAATCCAACCATCATGCTGGAACTATACAGTTTGTAAACCCCCCCGCACCCTCCCCCCCCACCCCCCACCCAAGACTGGTCCCGCACCTCTCTCTTCACTCATCCCCACCTTCATTTTTTTTGCCACTCTTCCATGCCTACATCGAGCTGAAAATAACATGTGGAGAGTATTTTACTTTCACCAGAACCTCTCTCTCATCATTAGTTACACATACATGAGCAAAATCTCATTTCAACCAAACAAATGATTTACATAAGCAAAGCTAAAATTTTGTAAGTAGGACACATTCCATTATACTTACCTGTTACCAAACAATCCCCTAATGAAGCACCTTTAAACTATAATATCTATAGCCTCATTCAAGTTGTAGTGCCCCGCTCCGCGAAGGCACTAGATAAATAGAAAGATCGGATTGCTGACTCTGCAACAGAAGACGATTGATCTGGGTGAGTGGACAAAGACTCATTTTATGATTGCTTACGCCTAATAAGAATCTGAGCTTTTGAATGAATGTTGTTGCTAATAACAAGATGGTAAATCATTGAGAATGCTAGTACAAATCAGTATGCTTGTATCACATATTGCTATGCTAAGAACAAGAAAAGAGTTAACTTGTATGCTGAAAAAAAAGATTGTTGTATGAATAAGAAATGATATGATGCCTGATGTAACCACTGTAGGAGCGTAAAAAGTGCTTCATAAGAATGAGTCAAAGAGATGGATTATTCCATTCAAATTGAATCACTTTACGCCAAAGAGCGGCTAATCACTTTACGCCTGAAGCAGGCTAATCATTTTACGCCCGGGTCAAAGCTAATGATTTTACGCCCAAGACAGGCTAGCCACTTTTACGCTGGACAAAGCTGTCAAGTCTTGCATTTAATACAAAGTCTGACATGAAGATTTAATGATGGCATATATCACAGAAATCAAAGGGATTTTTTTACACAGAGGCCCATTTGTCGTTTAGTATGTGGACTGAGCCACTTTACGCTCATAATATAGCTTCTTTTACGCACGGAGACTATACGAGTTTTTACGCTCAACGGTTGACATGTGCGTAAGGTTTATTTGGGCTACTTTTATGCTCAAGGTTATTTAACAACCACTTACGCGGGAAGTCAACATCAGGACTATTGTATGCCTAATCTACTACTTTACGCTCAGGGTATGTGAAACCCATAATTAATATTAGTGTTTTAGTGTTATTATTAGTATTTCTAATTATTATTATTATTATTATTATTTTGAGTGACAAAAATTATTTCAAATTTATTATATAACATGGATTTTTGAATTCAGACCCAGACCCGAGTCCGAACCCAGACCCAGGCCTGAGTCCGAACCCAATTTCATTTTTCATTTCTTTCCAAATCTGACTTGGTTTAATTATTAAAAAAATATATATATACATATATATATTTTGAGCTGGTCCCGTAGGACCAGCATACTTGTGCAGGCTCATCCTTCCCATTCCTATTCTTACTCCCTACACGTTCTCTTTACCACATAATTCTTCTCAACTCTTCCTTTATTACTCACGCACCACTTCTCTCTGCTCACGATCTCTCTCAGAGAACACTCCCCACTCTCTCATAACTCTCCCTCTCTCTTCTTCCTCACCAGAGAATCCACCTTCCCCTTCTTTCTCCCAACACCCTCACCAAACCCTCACCCCCGCGCCCGAGCTTCGGCGACCCTCCGGCAGACTGCCGACCCGCGTCAGCCCCGACGCCAGCGCGCCCCGTGCGGCGTTCCCCGCCGGCGCTTCCTGCCGACCCGCGCCCCTCCGGCGAGCCGTGCCACCCCCGCGCCCGTCCAGCAGCGCGCCTCTTCGGCGCTCTCCCCGATCCGCCTCACCCTGCGGATCCGCCCCCGTCGGCCTCACTCCAGGCCCGACGCCACCCCTGGCCGCTGCCCACTTGGCCGAGCCCCTCTTTCCCCGCTGTTCCAGCGTTTCGGCCGCCCCTATCGGCTTCCCCGCTGACCTAGGCGCGTGCCCTAGCTGCGCTCTTCCCGATTTGCTGATTTTTGGCAACGACGCTGCTGGTCGCTGCTGTTCCAGCGTTGTTTCGGGAATTATTTCGCTGTTCGGAGTCCTATATTCTTTCTATTATTCATCTGAGAGCTCTAGCCGAGCAACCCGAGGTATAACCCCTGTCCCGCTCATTTTATTTTAGTCGATGATGAGAAATGGTCCCCGATTCCCTTTTGGGAATTCGGTTTTAGCGACGTCGTAATTTTTCGGAACCTTCGAAAAGGTTCTGTGGATTATTTTGGTTCCCGAAATATTTTGGGAATGGATTTTTGGTATGTTTTAGCTTTCCGAATTTTTTCGGTAGCGTTCTGTGATTTTTGGGTTTGGAATCGGACTTCCGAAATTATTCGGGTCGTTCCGATTATTCTGTGGATTGGTTGTGGATTATATATATATATAAATTCGGGTTTTTCCTGGTTTGGGATTTGCAGGAAATTATCGGCACTAGTTCCCAGTTTTTGGGTTGACCAAAAACAGAGGAGATGCTGCCGGATTTTTTCGTAAATCCTGGATTATTTTAAAAATGAATTTAAAATGAATTTCAGAATTTTATTTGATATTTGGATTTTGGTGACGACCGTATCGGTCAATGGACCCGGCTAAGTGAAAACGAAACCGGCCCCGTCCGGACGTTGAGGCATTAGCCAAGTTGAGGATTGGACCATATCTGAGACTCCATATTTACCTTTATTTTTATTATTAATTTTTGTTTATATTTTATTAATATTTCAGTTTAGGACTAACGGTAGTTTTTTCTTATTTCAATTTATGTAAATAAATTGTAATGGGCATAAGCCCAGCTGGCTGTGGTCTGTGACTGTAATTGGTAGTGTAGATTTTTAGTTATTTCTGGTTTTGCAAGTTTTTCTATTTTACGAGTAAAATGAATAAAAGTATTTTCGTATAAAATTAATTAAGATTTTCCCACCTAAAATTGACAAGTTTATTATTAATTAAAAATCACGTATTTCTTACTAAATAAGAAAAGTTAGCTTTATATTTATAAACTATAAAAATACCAAGTTTTCATAAAATAATCTGGTATCTACGATGTTTTCCGAATTCAAAAAATATAAAACAATCTTTTTCCCTAGTTTTAAATCAACGCACAATAATCGTATTTTTGTGTTTGGTTAATTAAAGAACTAAAAATTGGATTATGACACAAATAGAGATTTCAACTAGTGTAGCTAGATTGGTAAACCTAAAATCTGAATCAATTTCTCGAATGTAGGAATTCGAGGACGATTCTGATTTCCTGTCTCGAAGTCTTCTACCTCTCCAGTCAAATCCTTTGAGGCAAGTATAGTTTATATTAGTTTACAGTTATTTATTTAATCGCTTTACTGCAAGTTTAAACCACGATGCAAACACGAAACTCTCTCTGGGAGTACTCTAACTACTGGGGACTGGGGGAATAGCGTAATGATTATGACCATACTATAACAAAACCCCTATCAATTACTGTAACAAACCTAAGCCGGTCATATTTCATTGCCTGTTCAAATCATACTGTTTTACTGCTGAAAACTGTTCATATTTAAACTGTTTAGAACTGCATGATTCTATTATTTAATTTAACTGTTAGATTAGCATGAATTGTACTTTGCTCCCTCCTGACTGGAGATACATTTTTAGGAGATATTGAGGATGCTGAGCTGTTAATCAGCAGCTACTACGACCCTGTGGTGTACCCAGTTGTGCTGCCAGAGTTCCCACAGGAGGACGTTGGGACTGAGGCCGATGATCCGGCTGATAGATAGATTTTTTTTCTGCATTGTTGTTTAAATTTCAAATTCTGTTATTTCATTTCAGAACAGTTTCTATTTGTATTTAAATTTCAAAGTTTAATAAAGTTTATTTCCGATGTTGAGTTGTGACAAATAGTTGTGTTGTATGGTTACCTGCTACTGAACAGCTTACTGCCGCCGTCTCAACAACGGTGCAGGCTGGGCATGATCCGGTTCGACCCAATTATTTGGGATCGGGTCGTGACAGGGTATATTTGGGTTGTTTTTATGCCCTATTCCAATTCAGAACGTGGTTTGCCTACATGGCTTTCATGCCACACATCTCGAAGAACGTATGTACGTGCATCCTATTCTTATTGAAATGATGGGACACGTGTCAACGTATGCAGAGGGTGACTTCGGTCATGGGTGGCAGTTGTTAGCGTAAAGACGGAACTTTTGCTGAGTTTTTACGCACAAGAAGCCAAGTCTATAAATAGACTGATTTTTCTCATATAAAGGGAGACAGGAAGAAAAGGAGAGAATACATAGAGATCAGAGCCCAGAGACTTTGATTTTCCGGAGCATTCTTCTTCAACTTTTCTTCCAGAACAGAGTGAAGCAAAGCAGGAAAGCATTCGGCCTCGCCATCAGTGTCCAAGTGCGTCGATACCTTTCTGGTGACTTAGTTCTTCTAATTGTTCATCTTCTAGCAGTGATCTTCATCATCATCGTATGGTCCAAGGAACAAAGTGATCATTTACAGATCAGACTTCTATAGCAATACTTCCCAGAATCAAATTTATACTTTTTGTACTTTTTCTCGTTTTATTTTCAAAATACGATTTTCAGGCATTTTGTTAAGTGAAACAACCACCACTTTTTAAAATAAGGGTATTTTAGTAATTATATGATTTTGATATTTTTGATTATTTTATTATTAAATAGATTGGTGTTTTAGTTTTGATTAGTGCTTTTGGTATTAGCAGATGGCTTAACCTTAGTTAACCTTGATTATAAGACTAACCATATGATTAGAGACTTATTTGGCTAATTAGAATTCAATTTGGAGCATTAGTTCTAATTAGGAAACCATTTTATGCATTTTTAGGCTATTTTAGCATGTAGCAAATTGGCCTTTTTGCTAATGGGCTTTTGTTAAACTCTAGATGAGTTGTGGCCCATCCTAAACCCTAACCTAACCATAGCAAGACCCCTTGGCAACCCAAACAGTAGCCCCCTCTTTATGTGCATATGATTAGTAGCCACCTATTTGCAAAAATCCTAGAAATTGCCATCCCCTTCCAATAGCCTATTTTTCTCAATTCTCATCCAAATCCAGCCAAACGAATAGCGTTGCGATCCTTGGGAGGAGAGGAACTTGCTGGAGATTTTCTAGCAAGGAATTGGAGGCTTTGGACGGAAGGAAATCGGCATCGACGCGTTTGGATACTCGTTTCATTGAGATATTGACTCTCAATAGTTAAACCCCTCTAAACACCTGTAAATTCTGATTTTTCTTCGTAGATGTATTCAGTTAGGTACCCCTGACCTGTACATGTAGTTTGGTAGGATTTCGTAACCGTTTGATAGGTGTATCGGACACGTGTCGGTGTATTAGAACACGTGTTCGACGAAATGTCTCTTAGAATCGAAAGTTTGTATTTTTTCAATTCCGTTTTCACGAATTTTTTGATGTGTATATTTGAAACAACTTTCGTGAAGACGGATCTTGATTTAACATGTTTTTGGTGTCCAAATCAGACACGGACACGCGTGCATGAGGTCCGTGTACAGCCTCGTGCATGCCCTGCTATTCGAGTGTCATAACTCAACGAATACGACACGGTTGGTCGTGAAGTTTTGTGGACACGTGGGGGCAACATCTGCCCACGTGCACGTAAAATTTTACGATGTTTCATAGAGCGTGCGCGAAGAAATCGAGGTCGCACAGTTCAGCAACTTTGTACGCACGGGCAGAATTTTGCCACTGACACGGCCGTCGTGCACGGACACGACGCATTGAGAACTCGATTCAGGGACACGGACACGAAGCCCTAGACATAGGCTACCCCTAGACTTGACCACGTGGCCCGTGTCGCAACCTACGAGGGTCGACACGTGCCCACGAGGCCGCGCGCGTACAGCCGCACGGATACGCGTGTCGTGCAACACGTAGACACGACATGGAAGCACGTTAGTGTAGTGTACACCTAGACCTAGATCCCGCCTAGCTACGTGCACAAGCACGAGGCTTCTCGTGTTGTGTGTGGCATTCTATAGAGCACGACGCGCCTGCACGAGCACTTGTCAATACACGTGTGTACAGACTTTTTCGATACGCTCTTTGTGGACACGATACGGACATGGGTTCGACCCTGTGAGTATTCGAGTAAGACAGACACGTGTATACCTTCGTGTTTGCCAAGTTTCACGAGTTCTAATTGTGTATTTTGAGTTTTGGGTATCGATGTGGTTTTTGAGTATCGGGTTGTTTTGAATTCGAATTTGTTTGATATATGAGATTTGGATTTTGAGATTAAAACTCAGATTCTTAGTTGGGGTTTAAGTTTAGTCTAGATTTCGAGTTTGATTTGCTAGTTTAGACCAATATTTGCATTCGGTTATACATAATCTCTATGTTATATGAGTTTTTCTTTGTATATATATAAATATCTATACATAGAGTTAGTATATATATATATATATATATATATATATATATATATATATATATATATATATATATATATATATATATATATATATATATATATATATTTATGGGTATAGGATTATGTTCAGTTGTGTGGGTGGTTAGGCAGCCTCGACAGCACCCCTACACCACAGAACACATTCACACCCTTCCTTCTTCCTATATATGGGATTATGTTCAGTTGTGTGGGTGGTTAGGCAGCCTCGACAGCACCCCTACACCACAGAACACATTCACACCCTTCCTTCTTCCTATATATATATATATATATATATATATATATATATATATATATATATATATATATATATATATATATATATATATACCCAGGCCCTTACCTGCTAGGTCTGGGTAAGGGCCTTACCTGCTGGGTTGAACACCCGGTCCTTAAGTCCCGTTCCATCCTCTCTGCAGTCCACGGCAGTTGCGATATCCCCGAGCGAAGATTGCTTTGGGCAGACCTTCTGCTCATCCAGTCTCTTGGGCTTCCGTGGCTTAGCATTTGGGACTACAACACGGTCTCCAACAGGGAGGAGAAGTCTGGTGGCCGCCCTCCGCCCCAGCCAGCGATGGATGATTTCAACAACTTCACCTTTCTTGGGCACCTCTCCCCCATCCCCTTTCACGGCAGCGAGTTCACCTGGTGCAACATGCAGGAGGGTCATCGGCGCCAGTACTCCCGATTAGATCGGGCGCTGATTAACGACCGCTGGTCCGACATGGGCCTGATCTCCAACCTCACTCACCTGAACTCCACTGAATCGGATCACTCCCCTCTTCTTGTCCAGATCAGCAACAAACACACCAGCAATAAAAAAAATATTCCGCTTCCTCGACTTCTGGCGACATTACCCCCAATTCCATAACATTGTTGCCTTTGTGTGGAATTCGGTCTCTGGTCTTGACCCCATGATCCGTATGGCGGATAAACTCTCAGATACTCGCAAGGCACTCTCAACTTGGAGCAGAGAAGCCTACGGTGACATCTTCCAGGCTATCAGGGAGGCGGAGGACGATGTCAACCGAGCGGAGTCCGATTTTGCCTCTAATAACTCCCCGGAGGCCCGTGCGGCCCTCAACCTCGCCCGCGCCCTTCTTAAATCCAGACTGAGAGTGGAGAATAATTTCTGGAGGTAAAAAGCCAGATCGACTTGGGACACCAACGGCGACCGGAACACCAGGTTCTTCCATGCTTGCATCAAAGGTCGCAGAAACAAATTAAATTTACACCGGATTCTAGACGAGAACGGTAATATGGTGGAAGACCAGGTCGGTATTCAGGCTGCGGCTGTGAACTACGACTCCAACCTCTTCTCCAAAGACCGTGTCGTTAAAGACGTGACGCTTCTGTCTGTTATCCCTTCCCTCATTAGCGGTCACGACAATGCAGCCCTGCTGGCCATAACTTCGGAGGAGGAGGTTAAAGCGGCAGTCTGGTCCATGAACGAGCATAGTGCCTCGGGGCCGGACGGCTTCAACGGGGTCTTCTTCAGAGCTTGTTGGGACATTATTAAAACTGACCTTGTTGAAGCCACTATAGCTTTTCTCCAAGGGGCCAGATATCCTAATTCCATTTCCAGCGCCAACATCATCCTAATCCCCAAGACTGACAATCCGAAAACCTTTAAAGACTTTCGCCCGATCAGCCTCTACACCTTCACCCACAAGATCATTTCCAAGATCGTCGCCCTCCGGATGGCCGACCTCCTCCCCAAGATCATTTCCAAACAGCAAAGCGGGTTTGTCAAAGGCCGCAGCATCTCCGACAACATCCTCCTAGCCCAAGAGATGATCACGTGTATGAAGTTCCCATCGAAGGGGAAAACGTGGCCATCAAACTCGACATGGAGAAAGCATATGACCGGTTGGACTGGCAATTCATGATCTGGGTTTTCAGAGCCTTCGGCTTTACCGAACCATCGATTGACATAGTCTTCAGATCGATCAACAACGCGTGGTTCTCCACCGTCATCAATGGCCAGGCGGCGGGCTTCTTTCGTTCCTCTCGGGGGGTCAGACAGGAGGACCCACTCTCGTCCACCATATTCATCATAGCGGCCGAGGCGCTCAGCAGAAGCCTCAATAGTGTGCCCAATAAGCCTGGCTTCAAACACTTCCACACCACCACCGGCTGCCCTCTCATCACTCACCTGGCCTACGCTGATGACATCCTCATCTTCTCCTCTGGAGACATCGGATCGATCGAGACTGTCTTGCAGACGATCGCCAGATACACTACCTGCTCCGGTCAGCGCGTCAACAACAACAAGAGCGTCATCTATACCCACCACAAAGCGGACATAACTCGCTCTACTTTCCTCGCCAACATGACCTGCTTCCGCACGGTATATCCTCCGTTCCAATATCTCGGGTGCCCGCTGGTGTATGGTAGGGCCAACTCAGGTATTTACGAGCACCTTGTCGACAGGATTCACAAACTGATTGCTGGATGGCACAATGCCACCCTATCCCCAGGGGGCAAAACGATCCTCATCAAACACGTTCTTTCATCAATCCCGATGTACACCCTTCTCGCCTGTGCCCCGCCTCAGAAGGTGCTCCACTCTCTTGAATCCCTCTTCGCCAAGTTCTTCTGGGGTCATAGCAACGGCAAGGACAAACATCACTGGGCCGGTTGGGAGACGATGGCCAAACCTACTGAAGAAGGAGGTCTGGGCTTCTGCAGGCTTGCTCACATCGTGGACGCCTACTCTATTAAGTTATGGTGGAAGCTGCGCACTGAGACCTCCCTATGGACGAAATTCATGAGAGCCAGGTATTCCAGATTCTCCTACCTGTCTGAGGCGATCTCCAATAACAGATCCTCGGCATCGTGGTGCCGCATGATTAGGGGCTGCAACATCGCGGAACCGCTCATCCGGCTTCAGTTGGGCGACGGTCGCTCCCCAGCTTGCATGGAGCGGTGGCTAGGTGATGACATCATATATTCCAACAGTCTTACTCCACCGGGGTGCGCTATTAGGGATCTATGGAAGGGCAGCTCCGGATGGGATTGGAGGAAGGTCAGAAATTGGCTAGGTCAGCCAGCGAAGAACAGGCTTCTTGCTGTTAACCTCCAGATTACTGACAAGATCGACTCTTGGAGATGGTCACCCAACCCGAGCGGGTCATTCACTTTGGCTTCCGCCAGACTGGTGGTCAGAGGCAGCAGAACGTCCAATTTTGTTTATGCCAAGTTCTGGCAGGCCTGCATTCCCATCAAATGGTCTATTCTCATCTGTTGTGCTCTTTGTCGCAAGATTCCGACGGATGACATCATCAATTCTATGGGATTCAGCCTCGCTTCGAGATGTCACTGTTGTAAGGAGCACACGACGGAATCTGCAGAGCACGTCCTTCTCTCGGGGGAGTTGGCTACCGACCTTTGGTCTAAGATTCACAATAGACTTTGCATGGTTCAGCCGACCGGGGGCATCTACGATCTCCTGGCCTACTGGAGCCGGTCCCACGGACATCAGATCGTAGTAGCCGCTGGTATCTGGGTCCTATGGAAGAACAGAAACAAATTCAGATATGAAGGCCGGTCATTTCTCCCGCCTCAGTTGTTCAGAGAGGTCATCAGACAATGCTTCAAAGCCAGGATACGCAGCTCGCACATTCCCACCTCCTTCTGGGAGGCCCTGTCTTAGGCCGCCCTGACTCTGCTTTTTGTGCGCGAGTGTCGCGCTTTCAGCTTTCTGTCCTTTAGTCGCTTTTTGCGCTTACTTGTATAGGCTTCGGCATTTTGCGCCTATTCTCTAATAAAGTTCGGGGTTTTCCAATATATATATATATATATATATATATATATATATATATATATATATATATATATATATATATATATATATATACTAGCACTAGCATATGTGCACGTGCCTTGCACGTATTTTAACATTTCTTAATTAGTTTAGGAAGACTCTTTAGGAAGATCAAAGGGTAGTCTTCCTAATTACTAAGTTGTCACTATTTTTAATTAGTATAAGTATGTAAGGGTGTTTTCGGAATTCAAAACTTTCACCATCTAAGTTTTCCTATTATATAGTAGAATATATATATATATATATATATATATATATATATATATATATATATATATATATATATATATATATATATATATATATATATATATATATATATATATATCATGAGGCGTCTGTGTAGCAAACTCAGTGCACGGTCGTCGTGCGACGGATCGGGGAATCGACATCATTCGCCTACGGGTATAAGCGACATGCCGACCACGCGGCCCGTCGTGCGGCGCTGTTGAGGGCGACGAGAAGACGTCCGCCATAAACGATCGCATGCTCGATCGTAAGGGCGTTGGCGATCGTCGCCAATATGCGCGTCGTGCGCATAGAACGGGCGGCTGGGCGGAATCGGTAGTCGCAGGCGACAAGGAATCAGTGGCCGTCGTACGGGCGGTCACCCTTGGTCGTCGAGGGCGTCACTTCGGCGTCGTGGACAAAGCGAGGTATTGAGTAACTGCCGTCGAAAGACGGTGTGCTGCTGAGCGGAGCTCTGGAGCGCGCGGAGTACGCGGGGTGCGTGTGCACGGCGATGATGACAAGGCCAACGGACAACGTTCGCACTCCAAAAGTCGTTCCATACGACAGGCCAAGAATCGTGTACGTGGGACACATGATTATACTGAGCCCGCACGCGTTGGAAAATATATATATATATATATATATATATATATATATATCCAAACAATATATATATACATTCCAAAAAATAAAAATAAAAATAATAATAATAATAATAATAATAATAATAATAATAATATATATATATATATATATATATATATATATATATATAAAATATATATATATATATATATATATATATATATATATATATATATATATATATATATATACATTCCAAACAATATATAATATATGTGTGTGTGTGTGTATGTGTGTGTGTGTGTATGTGTGTGTGTGTGTGCTATAGGATATTAGCCTATGATTGGTGAGTCAGCTTAGAAATGACCCAATAGGCCTAAGTTAGGCATAGTTGGCTAATAAGTTGACCAAGTTGACAAAAGTCAACTTTGAGTCAAACTTGGCCCAAACTTGACCCAAATGGACTTGAAATGACTAGATAGCTTAAGTTTGACCTAAATTTGGGATAATGGACTAGTTGACTTAGGCTTGACCTAGTTTGACCAGGATGGTTGACCAGGGTTGAAATTCTAACAACATGATTTCAGGAAGACGTGTATGTTATCAGGTTATATTTTATGTTGGTTCATTTCTTTTAAACAGATGAGCAAGAACATATTTTATCATTATTTTCTTCTTGCTATTATTTTCTTGTATTACCATTTTTTCTTATCTTAGTTAACTTTGTCCCAATTACCTCAATCACCTATCTCGTATCTAATTCTGTTATCTATACTTTGAAACCTTTGAATCTCCATATCTTTTTACCTTGAAAAGGTCGAGAAAGTAACGTAAATCATCTAGCTTGGAAACGATGTAACTTGTTATCATATGGTAATCTTAGTAGGAATATAATATGATGGACCTTGATATAGAATTTTAAGATAGAGATGTGGTAAAGATTGGGAATGTGTCACGACCTGTACCCATTTTTTCGGATACGAGACGTGTCCAAGCCAGCCTAAGCCGCAGAGTCGGCGGTAAAACGCTCACTACCAAAATTTGTCGATTTAGCGACGGCCAGATCCGTCGCCCGTCCGTCGGGAATTTGTATTAGCGACCGATCACTGATGGGTCTTGGCCAAAATAATCCGTCGACAATCAGCTCGTCGCTAATAACGGTCCGTCACTACGTAGTCGTCAAGCGACGGAATAGCGATGGCTTTTCGACTTCACAATACGAAGCATTAGCGCCGACTTTCCGACGGACTTTCGTCCATTTCAGGTATTAAATACTGAACTGTGTAGACACTAGCGACGTAATGGTCCGTCGGTAAACTGTCGTAATAACGTATCATAGGGTATCGTTCCGTCGCTATTCCATCGATCGCCGTCGCTAACAAAGGACGGATTAGGGACGGCATACTGACGGATTATCCGTCGACCATGTTCTGGAAATGCTTGGCATTTCCAGAACCATGGCGACGGATGAGTCGTCGCTATTCCGTCGCTAAGCCGTCGACTGAGCGACTGATTAGTGGCTGATTATCCGTCGCCATGGTTCTGGAAATGTCCAATATTTTCAGAACCTTGTCGACGGAGTTTTCGTCGCTACGCCGTCGAGAGAGCGACTGATTAGTGGCTGATTATCCGTCGCTTTGGCGACGGATTTTTCGTCGCTATTTCGTCGAATTATATACCACCATAACCATGCCGACGGATATTCTGTCGACCACCCGTCGCTACCTGGAAACAGTTTCAAATCTCCAGTTGGCGACGGAAATTCTGTCGAAAAGTAGTCGGAAACTAGAAATATCCGTCGCTAACCGGTCACTAGTCCGTCGATAACTGAGATTTTTTTGAAAAAAATTGCAGCACTTTTCCTGTTCATAAAAATATGCATAAACCAAACCAAATATAATGCACACCAATTATCCAATAATCACATAGACCAAATATATAATGCACACCAATTATCCAAGAATCACATAGACCAAATATGAACATACGAATTTAATGCACACCAATTATCCAAGAATCACATAGACCAAACCAAATTAATAGAAAATAGACATCAATTATCCTGAAGAGTAACCTAATATCCGTCGTTATAATCCGATCATAGCACAAATAATCCAAAATTGCCACGAATATTCCAAATTTTCTTAATTACAATATTTTAAGGAGGAGGAGGAGTTCAATTGCCTGGTGGTGGTAATCCCTACTGCGACCGACGAATATACTCCTCCACTAGGTACGGCGGCAAGCCATCATAGACACTGCTCGAAAGTCGGCATAGCTGCTCTGGCAACATGAGATCCAGGAGTGCCGTCACAGTCGGCGGTGGTAGAATAGGGGCATCAGGATTGAAAGAAAGATGACCCACGGAAGAAGGACCGACACCAGCAGTCGACAGACCAGTAGAAGACGGACCGACACCATCAGCAGACGGACCGGCAGCAGCAGACGGAGGCAGAAAGTACGTGGCAAATTGCTCCCGCAAGGACGATACCGCCTCATGCAGCTGCGTAAGCTGCGACCTAACATCATCGTCTGTCGGGGCCACGGGAGGAGGCGGTATCGGTGGAAATCTCTGCGTCGCCATGTGCAACAGCCCTAGGGAGCCGACTCCGTACAGGAGCCCTTTCTTAAAGCCGCCGACGGTATCTACGAACAAGTCATTGCGAGCGGCCAAAGAAGAGGGCGTCCGGGCGGGCGTCGTTTCACCGACATCCTCGGTGTCAGTTAACTGAGCCCGACTAAGGGCCTCATGATACACAGCCTATCAAATGAATGTGTTTATATTATAAGATTTACCTAAGTTGTAATCTAAATCCTATGTTTCACTAAGTTAAGTGTGAATCCTAAGTTTACCTAAGTTATAGTCCGAATACTTTTAATTCTAACGTAAATCTCATAAACATAAGTACTTACATCAGTCTCCTTGGCCCTCTCGTCGACGAAGCTCTCGTCCTTCCGTCTTTTGTGCGTATGCTGGAACACGTCGTGCATGGTGACCGATTCTGGCGTCCTTCCCTCCTTCACCGCCCGTTGGGCCTGCATATGAAATTTTTGTAGAACTTAATTAAGTTCGTATATTAATAATACCTAATTCGATAGTGAAATGAATTTACGGTATCTCACCAGATTTGCAAGCGTTGCTGCGTGGGGCCTTGATCCCTCCGTATAAAGCCCTGCGGCCTGTCGGTTTGCCTTCGCCTTCTCCGATTTCTCCTTGTACGCAGGAGTATCCATCATACCTAAATAATACTCCTGCCGGATCCAATTTGGCCTCGTATGCCCCATTTTCAGGTCATGAATCATATTCCGTATCTTCTTCGAGGCAGCGCTTCTGTAGGTCCTGCAGATCGCGTCCTCGCGATGGAGGGTCCACCAGTACGTCGTCTAACATAGAAATTCAATTATCACATAATTTAAAAATGGTTGATTAAAGAGTAACTAATAATTAACCAGAAGATATAGATATATACCCTCAACTCGTCGAGCCAGACGTACTTCACGTTTGGGGGCACCGACGAAAAGTTGAGGTAGGGACCATGGAAGTTAGCCCTGATAATTTCTCCAAGAGCCTTGGCAACATTAAACGGAAAAAAACCTACAAAGAAGAAACGACTGGATTATTAACTTGAATAAATGAAAGAAATTTAATAAATTATCTTAAATTTACTTACGAGGTCCCCACGGGCCATAGCTCTCATCGGAACTCGCCTCTCGGCCTCTCTGGTGCCGTCGGAGGATCCGCGGGTCCGTGCATGTACTCTCCATTAACCGGATGGAACCGAGTATGGGGGTACTCCGGGGCCCACTGTGCAGTAACTGGGGGATCCACTGGTGGATCCGCTGCTGGTGGTTCCGATAGCGGAACGATCCGCTAGCAGATCCAGACTCATGCCTCGATGAAGTGGTCGATCGACGGCGGGATGCGTCTGTGCCCGGGGTACTCTCCGGTTCGGGGTCGCTCGATGGGGTCACATCCTGGGAATTCTGAATTCGATCACGACCACCAGCACCACTACGACCACGACCACCACCACCACCACCACCAGCACCACGACCACGGCCAGCCATCATGACCTGTAAATAGAACACATAAACATAATTAACAATATAAAAGTATAAATGAATATAAAATTCTAAACTAAAATATACATACCACCAGTAGGGAGACGAGTGCCACCGCGGCGAAAAAGACTAGGAGTGCCATCTGCAATAAGTAAATAATCGAATGAAAAAAAATATGAATTCACGTAATTGCTTTTATGCGATCAAACTTAATTCACGTAATTGGAAGTGTTTTTAATATACAACAATATTTAACCTAATCATCATCTTCGTTCTCATCCTCGGCCTCGTCTTCATCATTATCCTCCTCATCCTCATCATTATCTTCATCGTCGATTTCATCTGTATCCTCATCCCCATCAAATTCTTCTTCTTCTTCTTCTGCCTCAATATTTGGGACAAGATACCTCTTTCTCCCCTGGTTGACAGCTAAGTCTTGTGTATCAACCTCTTCCTCCCCTCTATTTTTCTCAACAATATCTTCAACATCCATTGTATCTGAGTGTTGTCCCAAGTATTGGGACTTTTCGATCTGGTCCTCTTGGTATGCTGGATCTCCAACATTGAATGTATTTCTAGATTTAATCTTGCATACTGTCCACCAGTCAAATCAATCTCTACGACGCCTTGGGTAGCTTGTATAGTAGACTTCAACAGCCTGATTTGCTATCGCAAATGTATCGGACCCTCTATACCTCCTGCGATGATTTATATCGACAAATCCAAATTGTTTATCGATTCTCCAACCGATATTTGGTGTCGTATCGAACCAATCACATTTGAACATCACAATATGAATATCATATGTGCTAGTATATTGTAAATCTACAATATCCTGAAGCACTCCATAATAGTCAAAGTCCGGCTCGTCGTCATAGATGGTGCCTCTTATGCAAACACCGGAATCCTTGGTACTGATGTCGTCATTGATAAATTCGATATTTATAGCATTCTGAGTTGACTTAAACCTGAAGCCATTAACGACATAGCCTGGCCAAGTCTTTATTTGCTTCTTCGGTCCCAATGCCAGATAACGAACACTCTCATGAGTGAGTGTTGTTTCAGGCAATAAAACCTGTAAACAAATATTTATAATTTAAATGTTTTAGATTATATATTTATAATCTCAATTATAATCACAGTTACTTATATATTTGCGAACCATGACGGAAATGTACAATCAACCTCTCTTTGAAGTCCCTCATCGGTAATATCGGGTGTCCTCATTTTGACTTCATTTCTAAATACACTATTAGAGAAAATAAGAATATATAAGTGTAGTCACTTATCATCAAATTCGAGATTATAACGAGTGCAAGTGTACTGACTTACTTCTCCAAATCTCTCACTTCTTGTATGTCACAATTTAACAAGACATATTGGTGAGCGGCATCATACTCGTCGTCTGTCAACCACCGTCTTTTACTAGCCCCAACAGGCTTGCCCCTTATATTGAATATTCCTCCATCCTCAACGTCTTCGTCATTCCTTTGAGGTCTATTTTGATTTGTCTTAACATGAGTCATTCCATTACTGTGGGCAAGTCCTTTACATCTTCCCAAATATCGTATCTCGACAATCTAGCAGGCGGATGAGAAAATTCTTGTTTTCCAGCTCTGAATGCGTCCTTGTTCTTTCTCCAAGGATGACTCGCGGCCAGAAATTGACGATGACAATCAAAGAAAGAAGTTTTTTGTCCATGCTTAAGGCGGAACACCTTACTATTTTACATGCATATCGGACAAGACATGGTGCCGTGAGTACTCCATCCCGACAGCATACCGTATGCGGGAAAATTATTGATTGTCCACATCAGTGAAGCTCTCATTTGAAAGTTCTGTTTTTTGGAAATATCATAGGTCGTGACGTCGATCTCCCACAGCTGTTTTAGCTCATCCACCAACGGCTGTAAATATATATCGATATTCTTCGTCAGATTTTTGGGACCCGGTATGATAGCTGTCAAGAACATATAAGGAGTCTTCATACACATCCATAGTGGCAAATTATAAGGGGTCAGAATGACCGGCCAGCAGGAGTATTGAGATCCCGACTGCCCGAAAGGGACGAAGCCATCAGAACATAGCCCCATACGTATATTCTAGGCTCTGCAGCAAAATCTGGATGGCAAAAATCGAAATATCTCCACGCCTCTCCATCCGAAGGATGTGACAATTCCCTATCGTCCTTTGTGTGTTCTTCGTTGTGCCACGTCTTGTGTTCTGCTGTATTCTGAGACATATACATCCTCTGCAAGCGCTTCGTGATCGACAAGTAATGCATATACGTGTAAGGACGTCGTTTTCTAGTTGACTTTCTTTTTTCCTTGACTGGCTTGTAACGATCCGCATTACAGAAGCTACAACTTTCTATATCCTCGTTCTTCTTGTAGTACAACATGCATCCGTTGCGACAACAATCTATCTTGTCGTACCCCAGTCCCAGTTGTCGGACCATCATCTTCGACTTGTAGAAGTTTTTTGGAAGCTCTTTTGATTCCTTCGGTAACACCTACTTCATTAGTTGTATAATCCGATCATAGCAAGTTTGTGGCAAGTTAAAATCGGACTTTATGTTCAACAACCGCATTGTCACTGACAGTACAGAATGTGGCTCACAACCAGGATATAAAGAAGTTTCAACATCCTGAAACATATCATAGAACTCCTTCGCCTCGGGAATAGGATCCTCCGGATCAAAATTAGGCCCTGCCACGTCGTACACCATATCTCGTACAAGGTTCTCACGTCTCCATAATCAACAGAGCATTCGTCGTCATCGAAGACAAAATCCGCTGCAGCATTATCATCAAAAGCATAAGTAGCAGCATTCGCAACCTGTCTTTCCGCATATAGTTCACCTTGCGATGACCACAGGCCGTAATCACGTACGAAACCCTTACGGGTCAAATGATATCTTACACTCACCACTTCTTTGTAACGTCTATTGTGACAATTACGACATGGACACTTGATTTTGTTACCGTCCATAAACTGAGCTTTGCTCATGGCATACTTCAAAAATACTTCCACGCCTGCCTGAAAATCGTCACTCATACCTATTCTGCTCTCGTGTTGTTGTTTGTACATCCATGTACGATCAACGAAATAACGATCCATCATAGATTGGATGTGAAAATCTGTATAGTAAGACAAACTAAACAGAATTAGTATATAATCATGTAACTGGTAGATCCGCTGGTATTCTAGCCCGAGAAGAGAAAAATCTAAGTATAGTTATTACTAATAGTTCGATACCGATAGTTCGATACCGATACCGATACCGATAGTTCGATACCGATACCGATAGTGCGATACCGATACTGATAGTCCGATACCGATAGTGCGATACCGATACCGATAGTGCGATACCGATAGTTCGATACCGATACCATTAGTCCAATAGTCTGATAGTCCGCTAGCGATACCGATAGTTCGATACCGATACCGATAGTTCGATAGTTCGATACCGATACCGATAGTCTGATACCGATTCTTCGATAGTCCACTAAGTCGAAATGATTTCTCTTAAGCGTCGAGCATGTTATACACGGTTCAACTTGACGAGTTAGTAAATATTTTTGTGGTGTTGTATGCTTGCAGCAGCAAATCAAGTTTTAGAACCATTATAGGTCAATTAATCAAACTGAGTCAATCTATCTATTTCTAAATTGCAAGAGTCCACTTCTAGGATATGGGAGCTATATCCTAAATATCTAGGCTAAAATTAACTTGGTTAGGATACTAGAGTGTCCTTACTATCTAGCAAGCACTACCTTAGTCTAGTTACACTAGCATTACCTATATTTCCTACCATGTCTACACTCACACATTACACCCCAAGCCGTCCTGCATGCTAATAAGCATGGTAGGCCTGCCTTCATTCCTCACTCTCTAAAGCACACATACACATATATATGTATATCACAGTTAGATGTATAGATATATACATCTATATAGAAGCACACAACTGATACACTCTAAGGGTCGATTTTCCAGGAAAAACTTCACTTATTTAGTGACTTTGGTGAAGAGAATGTCCAAACTCCATGAAAAACTTTACTTATTCAGTGACTTATGCAGATGAAGAACTCGCACTGTCCTTGACAAGTGAACATATACACCATGAACCTAAACTCCATATTCACATTTACTAATCCAAACACCACCAAACTAATAGATAACACCCAATATGGATAACACATTATTTAGCCAATATATAAACTCAGATGAATTTGAGAAGCAAAGCCCCCCGCCGCCTCCGACCAAAGCCCGCCGCCCAGCCCCCGACGCCCCCGCCCCAAGCCCGCCGCCCCCTGCAGCCCCGCCACCCACAACCCCCCGCCCAACGCCGCCCCCCGCCGCCAAGCCCCCGACGCCCCCACCCCAAGTCCGCTGCCCCTACGACACCGCGAGAGAGAGAGAGAGAAAGAGAGAGAGAGAGAGAGGGGATTACCTTCGCGAGAGAGAGAGAGGAGAGGACGCCGACGCCGATCACCGAAGCCGCAGGAGAGAGAGAGAGAGAGAGAGGAGAGAGAGTGAATTTGGGAGAATGCGAAAAGTTCCTCCCGCCGTTTCAATTTAAGTCTGAACGTATATTTAGCGATGGACTAGCGACGGATACTTATCCGTCGCCCGTTAGTCGCTCTTTTTTATACTTGTCGACTGAATATCCGTCGCTACGTAGTCGAAGAATTGTCCCGCTAATTCTCCCCACGACTCCCGCCAAATAATCGACTGCATAGCGACGGACTGGATATCCGTCGCTATATCTTTGACTCCCTAGCGACGGATGTGCGACCTTTTCTCCCCCTAAATATAAAATAAAACATGTAACGGCTTGTCGTCGGTAATCCGTCGGCGAGTTGCCACAAAGTCGTCGCTAACGCCGACGGACGATATCCGTCGCTAATTGTCCGTCGCTAATTTACTGTATTTTGGTAGTGGCTGTCAAGCCCACAAGAAATAAATGCTCAAAATAAACTTTATTGCTCATTCACATTTCTAAATTTGATTACAATATTTATAATATTTATAATTAAAAAAATACAAAGTTCTCACAATTAATGAAAATGATACAACTGCTATCTATTTCTAGGTTTCTGTCTACAAGTACACCCATATCTCCCAAAGCTAAGTGAAGCCACAGCTAACCTGAAAAATGTTGGTTTCCAGTTGTGAATGGAATGAGTACATTCTCACAACAGAATCAATAAATGACAAAATCCATAAATCTATAATAATACTTAGATACATGATAAGGAATAAACAGGGAATCATTGTGGGAATCATGCGAGTAAAAATAGGAAGACATGGTACAAAAGACAAGCACTGACAAGAAACTGTAATGTAACAAGACTATATCTTACAAGTGATTTGAAATACACTTTCGACATGTAAACGGCTAAAGGGTAAATCCGACACCCAGTACGTGAATTGTGCGACTGCTATCAGGCAAGAATAGACATTTTGGAGATATTTTTGGGTATGTTTATATGTCTACTAATGTACTTCCCCGCCCGGCTAGTACCCATGTGTAAGTCCTAAAAATCAAGTTGCATCCATCAAATAGGCAGAGAACTCTAATTTGTGCACCCTTTAATGAAATGTGCTGGAGACAGACTACGCTACAAATCAAACGCGCGAGGCTGAACTGCGCTAACGCCCGAGCGCGCTACGCTGACGTGGCAACGCCATCATTATCTGACAAGAAGATCAAATCTTCTGACAGCCTGAAAGCCCAAAAAGCGAGGAGTCTGTTCGTTTCTTATGCAGAACGACGCTCGAGAACAGCTATACAGTCCAGTACAGTCTGCCATTCCAACCTGAGCGCAGTCTACCAGTCCAACCTCAGCGTAGTTTGACCAAGTTCGAATCCCAGCGCTATCCATTGACTAGAAGGAAGCGCAGTCTGAAGCTAGCGCTATTCAAGTGGCGCGATCCATCAAACTTGTTGAAGATAACTGACATTTATTACGTGGCTTACATGCCATCAATTGCTCGCCACGTGGCAACCGCCTGTACACGATCAAGCACATTTCAATCAAACAATGCCACGCGTCTGAATACGGTTAGCCCACGATTGAGCAACTGTCCAATGGCCAGCGCAGTTTGCAGTCTGCGCAGTCAGTCTCTAGTGCGGTTCATTGTGCGCAATCCAGAATAACTATAAAATAGTTATTTCTAGAACTCTATAAATAGAGTTTCAAGTTCTTCATTAGGAGGATTATTATTAAAGATCATCAGAGATCAGGAGTTCTTGTCCAAGTGCTGCTGCATTTTTCAGAGGCTATCGTCTTCAAAGTTCACATCGTCCAAGGGATAAAGCGATCGTCTTCAGATCGAATTCCTGTAGTTGTACTTTCCCAGAATTCATTGTACTCTTGTACTATTCTTTAAAGTTTGTGAAATAAAAGACTTTTGTTTTTGGAAACGAAATGGCGACTCTGCTGGGGAAGACTTTCTCCTTCGACGAGGAAGTGACAACTCAATGTGACGCTGTGTCTATCGGAAAGACGCAGAAGATGCTGGTTTTGAAGGTCAACCAGACTGCCTACGAAGCTATGATCAACTCTGGGACTACTCGACGCACTGTGGCATCTGCCAAGAGCAAGGTCCATTCAGTGTGGACCCCGAAGTCCTCTGCGCAGCCTGTTGTTTCATCTGACAGGAGGCCAGTATCCACTTCTTCTGCTGCGCAATCCATCACCCTCCCTGCTAAGGCGCAATCCAGAGCTCCTACAGCCCATGCGCAGCATACTACTCCTTTTGCCACAGTACAATCTACAACTTATGCTGCTATGGCAAAGTCCAGGACCCCTCTCCCTCTAGCGCAGTTGGCGACCTCTGTCCCTCCTGGACAATCCACCACTCCTTCAAACAGAGCGCAACCTAAGCCCTCTGTAGTCAAGGCTTCACTTGCTGCTTCTTCCAGAACACAGGTTGCACCTCCTGCTTGTTCTATGGCCAAGGAGCCCTCTGTCTTCATCTCCAGAGGGCAAGCTGCTGCTTCTTCTGTTCCTGCGCAACCCATAGGGGGTAGTCTTTTGACTATTCTTCCTCCGTCTCAGCACAAACAGAAAGGTCCTTTGGTCTTTTCTCAATCTTCCGTAGTCCAAAATCTGGAAAATAACAGAGGGAAACGCTCTTTAGCCAACCCTTCTTCACAAAATAAAGGAAAAGGCCCTTTGGTCTTTTCTCAGTCTTCTCTGGTTTTTACCTCAGAAGATCCATCTGAATATGCCTCGGCACCAAATACTACAAAAACTCTCTCAAACAAGAGTTTTCTTTCCCTGCTAAAGAGAAGAATAGTGATTAGAGAGGCATTTTGCCTACTCCAGTAGCACACTTCCAAGATCTCCCAACTCTTCGTATATCCCGCTCAAAGCAGGGAAAATTACTGGTGTCTCAGACGGAGGTCCCTGGGGGTGAGTTTGTCGATTTACGAACTTATCTAAATAAACGCAAGCAACCAACGCCGAAGGCGAACTTGCATCAAAAACAAAAGGAGGAAAAATCATGATACCTATGCCAATGAGTTGAGTACTTCTCTGTATACTCACGAGACAAAGCATCTGAAGAATCCGAATCATGTTCCGAATGTCATCAAAGAATATATCCCTGATCTTTGGAAACACCTCAAGCAGAAGCGGAATAACATCTCAACACCTCCAATCCAACCATTAGAACACCATTGTAATCACAAGGTGGATATTAAGTGTTGTTGCCAGACGACAAAATGATCTGTCTTCGATCGTTTAACTTCTGAACCAATGTCAGAAGACGAAGACAAGGTGCTCTATACCTCTGTAAACATGGCTTCCCGAGACACCGGGGGTAGGAAGTGTTCAAAGCATGGCAAACCCAGTAAGCCCAGTCAACGATATCTGGATTTACTCCATGAATCCTCTGAAGGAGTATTCCGACACACCCGATCCCGAAGTCGAGACACAGCCGGTCGTAGGAATCTTCTCCGAGATCCTTCTGGTCACTTCTCTGTTTCTCATTCAGGGGACGATTCTTTTTCTGATTACGACGCATATAGCGAAAGCTCTGAATAGACAGTGCCTTCTACTGTACCCAGAGAAGTTTCAGCCTATGCTGTTACTGAAGATCCAGACGCTTCTAGTTCGGCAAGTCAGGAACAAAGAATCGTCGTACTGGAAGATAAATTGAAGACCATGGCTGAAATGATCACGAGTATGCATACTGTTATTATAGCTCAACATACAGTATCACCGATTGCACCTGCTGTAAGTCCCGAGATTATAGCATCATCGGTGCATGTCAATGCAGGTCTGGGGGTACCGTCTCCTCATGTAGCCGCAATACCTATTCAAGTTACACCCAGTCATTCAGGGGTAGGGGGTAGAGCTTACCATGTTGTTCCTCCTCCTAACCCGGTGAGCCAGCCTATTACTTCTCTATCCTCAGGAGATGCCAATGAAGCTATAAAACTACTACGTAATCAGTTCGAGGCCTTCAAAGAGAAAGTCGGTCTACAGAGGCTGGGGATCAAACAACCTTATCCGGTAGAATGGAAGGAGGTCCCATTCCCTTCAAAGTACAAGATTCCTACGATCACGCTGTTTGACGGCAGCACTTCTCCGAGTCAGTTCATTAACCATTTCGAGGTAATGACTGTCCAGCTCCAGCAAAGTGAAGCTCTTCTTACCAGAGTCTTCGTCGACTATTTAGCCGGCACAGCATATGATTGGTACCGCAGCCTGCCTGACGGCTTTATCACTTTATTTGTCGGGCTCAAGCAAATGTTCTTGGAATGATTCTACGAGGGTATCAATGATATGACTATATCCGCCCTCAACAAGATCAAGCAAAGACATAATAAAACTACTAAAATTTTCATTGAACGATTTCGCCGAGAAGCACTCAAAATGTCTCCCGGAACCCCATCTGTTGTAACGATAGACACTTGTAAATCAAACTTGTTACCTATCATCAGCATGTGGACGGGGTCAACACAGTTCCAGGACTGGCCGTCATTCATCGTTAATGCTAAAGTAGCTGAAGTTAGCGCTGAGAAGTTCAAACAGTTGGGAGTACACATGTCTAACCCTGATCGAGATGAGCCTTCTGCATCCGGTAGCGGTAATCGCCAGAATAACCGTAAGGACAAAAAAACCTTGAACATCAACCTCAAGAGCAAGGAATCTTTAGCCGTTAACATGGCTCAACCCACGTCTACCTCTGCTCCTTCTGCACCTCCACCAAAGGAACCTCGCCCAAAAGTAGAGTATTCCTTTGATAAAAATGATACAGCGAGCATCTTCGACTGTTTGCTGAAGAGCAATAAATTGTAACTTCCTGACCCGAAGAAGCCTGATAAAGTCGGTAAGACTGACCACCCTAAGTATTGTGTTTATCACAGGTTCATAGGGTATCCTACTCGGGCATGCTATGTGCTCAAAGGCAAGATTCAAGAGTTGGTCAACGTCGGTGTCATCACTCTCCAACAGGATGAAAAGACTGTTACGGCCAATATGATTTCTATACAGTTCGGTAATTTCCTGCCACAAGTGGTGTAGAGTGGCATCATCCCCATTCCCAGAGCCACTTTGGAGATTGAAAATCTTCCTCCTCCATGAAGTGAAGGTCTTATCCCCTTATCCTTTGATAATGGCAAGACTATGTGGATTCATCCTGATCTTGTTTCAGATTTCGAAGTCCCTTCTTCCTCCAAGCAGAAAGAACGCTCTAAGGGCCAGACAAAGAGCTACAATATGGTATATTTTGACCCCATAGTTGAAGAAGAGATCCTATTGGGCACCAGGTCAGGGAAAACCTATCAACGGGAGCATCCCGAAATTTAAGAGGATCCTGTTTCGTCTTCCGAGGCTATTCCAGTACAGCATGTCTCTACAGAGGGCATCCCTTCTACATCATTACCGGTTATGGAACCAACTTTTCCTAAACTGACAGCAGCCGACAAAGGCAAACAACAAGTTCGCTTCGATAAAGTTTTGAAGAAGTCTTCCCCCTCTGGACTTGAAAAGCCATATAACTTTGACATATTGGCTCAATTAGCCAACACACCAGCCAGTCTATCCATCTTCGAGCTCTTACGCCTCTATAAAGAGACTCGAGAAACACTGAGTGTCATCCCCATTTCCTGTATTACGTATTTATGCTCGTATTTGATTTTGGCACGTATTTTAATTTTCTCGACTTGTGGATTTTGGTTTCTCGTAAATAGGTTTGGACCATGGCTTGGTTTTATTTTGTGGAAGTTGGTTTGGTTTGGTTCATCATGATTGGTACACTTTAACCTACACTCCTCCCTCAACACACCACAACCACCCTCATTATATCTCCACCAAACTTTTCTCTCTCCTCTTTATTCTCTCATTTATTTCTTACAAACTTCTTCTTCTTCCTTCTTCCACACAACTCCCCAACCAATAGGCAAGTGCACCTTGCCAACAAATAAGCACCCAATTTTATTTGTCTATTTGATAGATTAGGACATGTAGATCAACATTAGAACTTGGAATTTTATGATTTGGAGCTTTCATTCTTCTAGATCTAGGTTTTAACCATTTTCGGAAATCCTTGGTTTTGATCTATTAAACTTTGATTTTTGCTTGTTTTGATGCTTCCATGTGGAAGAGAATTCAATTTTACTCAAGTTAGAACTTTGAAAATCTAGATTTGGTTTTGATTTGACAAAAATATGAAGAATTGAAGTTCTTAGTGTTTTTAGACTTGCTCTCGGCCAGGAAGAACAGCCCCCCCTGCCTTGCGCTTTTTAGCGCATGGCCGATTGCGCACCCCTGGCCTGTGCTCTTTAGCGCATGGCCGTTTGCGCAGTCACTTGGCCAGCGCTTTGCGCTGCGCTGGACTGCGCTGGCGCCAGCTAGCCATGCGCAATCCAGCCATGCGCAAAGTAACCGCTCCTGCGCAATTTACTTCTGCGCAACCCACCCTTGCGCAAACCACCCTTGCGCAAGGTAACCCCTGCGCAGTCTACCCTTGCGCAAGGTAACCCTTGCGCAAGACAACTCTTGCGCAGCTCTTCCATGCGCAGTACACACCCTGCACAGACCTACCTCTGACCCCTTGCACAACCTACTTGTCTAAGATGAATTTGTTATTTCTTGATCTTGGCTCTTCTATAGTCCTATTTTATATTAGTATTTTATTAGGTATTTTACGCCCATTTTATATCCTTACGCCTTTTGGCATGAACTAGATTTTGCTTAATATGTTTGGAATAACTATTGTACACAGCATGGTATGACAAGGAACTAGTATAACATGACAGTGACCCGTAGTGGTGTACTCCTGACACGACCAACCTGACTTGATAGTGGCCCGTCGTGGCGCACCCCTGACAAGTACCCTGACATGATTTACCTTGATAACTTGATAGTGGCCCGTGGCGGCGCACTCTTGACTTGATTTGACTTGATAACTTGACTTGACTTGCCTTGACACCGTGGGTGTTCCTGCATTGCTTGTTTGCACAATCCACTTGTCTTGTCTTGCATCATGTCTAGGACGTGACTTCCTGGGTACCACGGCCAGGGACTCGCGCTAAATTGGATTAGGCTAATTATTAGATCAAACTAGAACATGGAGAATTTTCAGTCACAGGCAATCTCGTTATCTGGGCGCTTTAATGGACTTGTAGCTTACCGACGAGTAGAGCACATTTCCAGCACACTGTCATGTGTTGCACCCTCTAAGTCACCTAAGGGTACATTTGTCTCCCGGGCAATGTACCCACCTATAACTCTCAACCCGCAGAAGGATAACTGGATGGTCTGCAGGGCTTGGGACTGGGAGTTTCTCACTTGCATCTTGTTAGTAATTAGGCTTGTGATAACCCTAGTTAGTTAAAGTAGTAAGCCGTAGTACTTGCTTGGCCGATTGTGAATGGATGGTGTCCAGCTTTGTCTAAGTCTTGTCTAGCTCCTGTACCTGGAACTCTTGATCATGATTGTTTTACTTATCTCTAACGATAAATGGGTAGAGACAGTGAGCTATTCAGGCGAAGGGGTACAACCCCGGTCCTTGTCTGGTTTAAGGATTGTAACCTGGCTCCCGGAATGGTTCCACGTCCCTAGTCGTTTATCGCTCTGTGTACTTTTATTACTTGTACTTCCCTTTATTCTTTATGTTCTGATATGCTGGCTTTTGTTCTTATTTGTGGCCTCCTTCGTGGCACTTGCTCTTTCTGGGGTTTGATCCAGCTGGTTTTGTGTGGCCAGATTTCGGAGCAGCTCCCGAGGATCTACCCAGCTTCCAGCCCAATGGTGACAACTAGACGGAACCCGGGCCAAGAGTGGGTTTTCCTTTTTGTTTCACCCACTTATATATAAATTTATTCTTTTGAGGCGTTTAGCCGACGAGCACCTGTTAGCTCGATGCACATTTACTTACTGTCTGCCTACGGGCTATAAACATGATTAACAAATCTTAGGGTTGATCATGTATGACTGAACTCTTGCTAGTCCTATCATTTTGTACGACTAGCTTCATGATCATCCAATATGTAATATTTGGGACGCCTTATATATATATATTTGATGCTCTAACATCTTGTAACTCTGTTAATTGCTTGAGATTGAGATAATAGGCTTGACCTTAAGAGACTGCTGGCTTGTAGTAAACCCTCATATCTAGACAGCCGTGACCGTATAGTTGAGATGTATTCTATTTCAATATACGTAGCTGGCTGTGTCTGCCCCCGCTCTCCAATATTCTGGTTCTGGGGCGTGACACGGTTTAAGTGGTGGCCCATGCAGGTCTTGGCATTCAAGAAATGTGAGGGTTTACCGAATAGATGTCTCAATCAATATTCGTCCTTGATCTTTGCTCGTATCTTCAAATCCCTGAGAATCTCGACCTGATCACATTGCTTGTATCATTGATCTGTCCTGGTCCTTTCCTTATTGTTCCCTATGTCGTCTTCTTCAGCGGCATTACTCCCGGACCTGCCAACCAGCCAGAGAAAGCTCGACAAGCACCCCAGCGCCAGGAAGATCAAGCTCAGCACTCTGGAGTAGCCTCCCGAATTATGTTTCCCGGAGGCTCAGAACCTCCAGTTCAGGCAGCTCCGCCCGTTCAACCAGCTAGACAGGATGAGGGACCTTTGGTAGGGCTTATCAGAGAACAGCTTGCATCCCAAGATCGTCGAGGCGACGCCTTGCACCAGGAAGTTCATGATATACTAAACCGAGGAGGTCCCCAAGGGAATCAGGCGGCCAACAGTTTCAAGCGCTTGAACCCTCCCTTCTTTGACGGCAGTGAAGATGCGATTGCCGCGGACGCTTGGCTTCAGGATATCGAGGTAGTTCTAGAAGCAGCTAGGACACCTGAGAATGAGAAGGTGGCGGTGGTACGCCTACAGTTGTTAGACTTGGCTCGCGATTGGTGGGCGGCTCAGGCCATGGGGTTAGCGGCACCAGTCACTTGGGCGACGTTCAGAGAGAGATTCCAGATAAAGTACTTCGATGCGGTGGCACGGTACGACCTGCAGACCCGGTTCACCAACTTGAAGCAAGGAGGCAGGACGGTCGATGGCTATGCGACCGAGTTTTCCAGGCTGAGTAGGTTCGCCCCCACCTTGGTGGCAACCGAATTCGATAGGGCCCAGCGGTTCCAGCAGGGGCTGCATTTAGAGATATTATTGGCTGTCGAGCAGTTCGAGCACCAGACGTTCGATGCAGTATTGAAGGCAGCGAGAAGGCATGAGTATACCTCCCGGAGAATTGTGGACAGGATCGGAGGCAGGAAGCGGTCCCACAACCAGATGCACCAATCTTCAGCTCCAGCCCCGGCAGCTAGGGGTATAACCATTGGAAATCCGAGGCGGGCGGCCTCAGTGACGTCGGTTCAGCATTCGACCCCGACATACCCGCAGCAGCAGAAGCAGAAGCAGTCTTCCGCGGTGGGATATTCTCATTGCGGGAAGCCGGGCCATGTAGTGGCAGAGTGTCGCAGGGCACAGGGATTGTGCCTGGCATGTGGAGGAGCAGACCACAAGATAGGGACCTGCCCGAATAGGGGAGGTCCATCATCATCCAATCTTTCTAGTTCTTCGGTGAGAGGACCAGCCCCAGTTCCAGTCCAGCAGCAGCAGCGGCAGCAGTACCCGAGGCCATTGTTGCCCCAGGCCCAGGCCTTTCAGCAGCAGAACCAGCAGCAGTTCACCCAGGCTCCAACACAGAACCGACAGAGGGGTTTCCAGCAGAGGGGACCCACAGCAAGAGGTCAGGCTATGATGATGACCATGGAAGAAGAAGTTACACCAGGTGAGGTAGTGGCAGGTACTATTCTCGTCAACACCTTTCCAGCATCTGTATTATTTGATTCTGGTGTATCACATTCATTCATGTCTGCACGATTCGCGACACGGATAGGATTGGAGTCCGAGTCATTATCAGTGAGGCTTAATATACTTACTGGTAATGGTCTTGTGGGAGTAGATCGAGTGTTTTTCTCGTGTCGGATCATAGTTAGTGGTAGAGAGTTCCCCGCTAGGCTCATAGAGTTCCCTATGGCAGACTATGATGTAGTCCTAGGCATGGATTGGTTGAGGAACCATTATGCTAGGATAGACTGCCATGTTGGCAGAGTTGTCTTTAGTATTCCCGGAGAGCCAGAGTTTTTATTTTCCAGAGGCACAGTGGAGCCATCTCCTCCAGTATTGCGGATGGCAGTAGCAACAGTGCAGTTGCCCCGGATAGTTGAAGAGTTTCCAGATGTCTTCCCAGAGGAACTTCCAGGGATGCCACCAGAGCGGGAGATCGAGTTCACCATCGACTTGATTCCCGGGACAGCACCAGTATCAGAGCGAGTCTACAGAATGGCGCCTTCAGAGTTGGAGATTTTGTACAAGATGATTGATGAACTTAGAACCAAGGGATTCATTCGTGCTAGTGGATCGCCTTGGGGAGCCCCGATGCTTCTTATGAAAAAGAAGGATGGTACGTCCAGGCTATGTGTTGATTATCGTACCTTGAACTCAGTGACAATCAAGAACAGATACCCTCTCCCGAGGTTAGATGACTTGTTTGATCAACTCAAGAGGGCTTCAGTTTTCTCGAAGATAGACTTGCGGTCAGGATACCACCAGATCAGAGTCAGAGAGCAGGACATCCCAAAGACGGCGTTCAGATCTAGGTACGGGCATTGGGAGTTTCTAGTTATGCCCTTTGGAGCGACCAATGCGCCGGCAGTGTTCATGGACCTCATGAACCGTATTTTCATGCCTTACTTGGATCAGTTTGTGATAGTGTTCCTTGATGACATCCTGGTCTACAGCAAGAGTGAAGCAGAGCACGAGCAGCATCTCAGAATTGTCCTCCAGATTCTCAGAGAGCACCAGTTGTACACCAAGTTCAGTAAATGCGAGTTCTGGCTCGATCGCATTTCTTACTTGGGTCACATCATTACCAGAGGAGGAGTGGAAGTGGATCCCCAGAAGATTGTGGCTATCGAGGCATGGCCAGTACCCAGCTCAGTGGCAGAAGTTCGCAGCTTTCTTGGATTGGCCGGCTACTACCGGCGGTTCGTCTCTGATTTTGTAAGAATTTTAGCGCCGATGACCCAGTTGACCTGCAAGGATGTGCCGTTCGTTTGGACGGCAGAATATCAGGAATCATTTGAGAAGTTGAAGCGAGGTTTGATAACGGCTCCCATTCTTACACTTCCAGATGGGACCGGAGGATTCACAGTTTATTGCGACGCTTCGGGCAGAGGATTGGGATGTGTTTTGATGCAGCATGGGAAGGTAATTGCTTATGCGTCACGTCAACTCCGTGATCATGAGAAGAATTACCCGACCCACGACTTGGAGCTAGCAGCAGTAGTATTTGCACTTAAGTTGTGGAGGCACTACTTGTACGGAGACAGAGTGGAGATCTTTACTGATCATAAGAGCCTGAAGTATGTTTTTACCCAGAAGGATCTTAATATGCGGCAGAGAAGATGGCTCGAGCTACTTGTGGACTATGAAGTGGACTTGCAGTATCATCCAGGGAAGGCCAACGTTGTAGCAGATGCGTTGAGCCGGAGAGCCGGAGTTTATTTCCTGACAGCGCAACCAGAGCTATTGGCAGATCTTCAGAAGATGGGAATTGAAGTGGTTCTTCCAACCAGCGTAGCATTGATGGCCAGTCTACAGGTTCAGTCCACCATAGTTGAGAGGATCCGGACAGCACAGTTAACAGATTCCAAGATTCAGCGGCTCAGAGCAGAGTGCGAGACAGGGAGAAGGCCAGAGTTATGTATTCATGAGGATGGTACACTTCGACACGGCACACATCTTTGTGTACCCAGTGGAGATATCAGACAGGAAGTCATGGCAGAGGCTCACAGTTCGCAGTATTCCATCCACCCATGCAGCACGAAGATGTACCGAGATATTCGTCAACACTTTTGGTAGAATGGTATGAAGAGGGAGATAGCCCGGTATGTCTCTCGATGTTTGGTTTGCCAATAAGTCAAGGCTGAACATCAGAGGCCAGCTGGACTTCTTCAACCTTTACCGATCCCAGAATGGAAATGGGAACACATAACCATGGATTTCGTGACTGGGTTATCCAGATCTCCGGCAGGCAGAGATGCTATTTGGGTCATTGTGGACAGGCTTACCAAGGCGGCACACTTTCTTCCATTTAGAGTTGGACAGTCGACGGCACAGCTAGCAGAGATGTATCTCAGGCAGATCGTCAGACTTCACGGAGTGCCAGTCAGCATAGTATCAGACAGGGATACGAGATTCACATCGCACTTCTGGCGCAGTCTTCATCAAAGTTTGGGGACTCGTCTCAAGTTCAGCTCAGCGTATCATCCGCAGACAGATGGGCAGTCAGAGCGTACTATACAAACTCTCGAAGATATGTTGCGGTCGTGTACCCTTGACTTTGGTGGTTCGTGGTAGAATCACCTGCACCTGGTGGAATTCTCGTACAACAATAGTTTCCAGGCCAGTATCCAAATGGCACCCTTCGAGGCTCTGTATGGCAGGAAGTGCAGATCCCCGTTAGCATGGGACGATGTCGGAGAGAGGCAGATGCTCGGTCCAGAACTGATTTCTCAGACGGTTGAAGTGGTCAGGAAGGTCAGAGATCACCTCCGAGTTGCTCAGGATCGCCAGCGCCATTGGGCCGATGCTCATCGGCGTCCCTTAGAATTTGCCGTCGGCGACCATGTATTCCTTAGGATCTCGCCTACCCGCGGCGTCATTCGTTTTGACGTGCGAGGAAGGCTTAGTCCTAGGTATATAGGGCCGTTCGATATTCTAGAGCGAGTAGGCGATGTGTCCTATCGTCTCGCTCTTCCGCCGTCGCTAAGTGAGGTACATGATGTATTCCATGTATCCCAATTAAGACGGTACATCCCGGACCCGAGTCATATCCTAGATCATTCGGAATTGGTTGTTGGTACCAACCTTTCGTATGAGGAGAGGCCCGTGTCTATATTGGACCGGAGAGAAAAGACGCTCAAGAACAAGACTATTAACTTAGTCCGTGTTGCTTGGGGTCATCACTCTCTAGGTGAGTCAACGTGGGAGCGTGAGGACGACATCCGATCGCAATATCCCTACCTGTTTGACTCGTAAGGTATAATGTCTTTCTTATGCCTTACGTTTTCCCTTTCCTTGCTTGCATTGTATGATTGTATGATTGAACTGCTTAGTGTAGCTTGCCTGTGCTTAGTATAGCTTGTCGTGGCAATCTCTAGCTCCTTGATTAAATTCCGAGAACGGAATTCTTTGAAGGTGGGTAGAGTTGTCACCCCCATTTCCTGTATTACGTATTTATGCTCGTATTTAATTTTGGCACGTATTTTAATTTTCTCGACTTGCGGATTTTGGTTTCTCGTAAATAGGTTTGGACCATGGCTTGGTTTTATTTTGTGGAAGTTAGTTTGGTTTGGTTCATCATGATTGGTACACTTTAACCTACACTCCTCCCTCAACACACCACAACCACCCTCATTATATCTCCACCAAACTTTTTTCTCTCCTCTTTATTCTCTCATTTATTTCTTACAAACTTCTTCTTCTTCCTTCTTCCACACAACTCCCCAACCAATAGGCAAGTGCACCTTGCCAACAAATAAGCACCTAATTTTATTTGTCCATTTGATAGATAAGGACATGTAGATCAACATTAGAACTTGGAATTTTGTGATTTGGAGCTTTCATTCTTCTAGATCTAGGTTTTAACCATTTTCGGAAATCCTTGGTTTTGATCTATTAAACTTTGATTTTTGCTTGTTTTGATGCTTCCATGTGGAAGAGAATTCAATTTTACTCAAGTTAGAACTTTGAAAATCTAGATTTGGTTTTGATTTGACAAAAATATGAAGAATTAAAGTTCTTAGTGTTTTTAGACTTGCTCTCGGCCAGGAAGAACAGCCCCCCTGCCTTGCGCTTTTTAGCGCATGGCCGATTGCGCACCCCTGGCCTATGCTCTTTAGCGCATGGCCGTTTGCGCAGTCACTTGGCCAGCGCTTTGCGCTGTGCTGGACTGCGCTGGCGCCAGCTAGCCATGCGCAATCCAGCCATGCGCAAAGTAACCGCTCCTGCGCAATTTACTTCTGCGCAACCCACCCTTGCGCAAACCACCCTTGCGCAAGGTAACCCCTGCGCAGTCTACCCTTGCGCAAGGTAACCCTTGTGCAAGACAACTCTTGCGCAGCTCTTCCATGCGCAGTACACACCCTGCACAGACCTACCCCTGACCCCTTGCACAACCTACTTGTCTAAGATGAATTTGTTATTTCTTGATCTTGGCTCTTCTATAGTCCTTTTGGCATGAACTAGATTTTGCTTAATATGTTTGGAATAACTATTGTACACAGCATGGTATGACAAGGAACTAGTATAACATGACAGTGACCCGTAGTTGTACACTCCTGACACGACCAACCTGACTTGATAGTGGCCCGTCGTGGCGCACCCCTGACAAGTACCCTGACATGATTTACCTTGATAACTTGATAGTGGCCCGTGGCGGCGCACTCTTGACTTGATTTGACTTGATAACTTGACTTGACTTGCCTTGACACCGTGGGTGTTCCTGCATTGCTTGTTTGCACAATCCACTTGTCTTGTCTTGCATCATGTCTAGGACGTGACTTCCTGGGTACCACGGCCAGGGACTCGCGCTAAATTGGATTAGGCTAATTATTAGATCAAACTAGAACATGGAGAATTTTCAGTCACAGGCAATCTCGTTATCTGGGCGCTTTAATGGACTTGTAGCTTGCCGACGAGTAGAGCACATTTCCAGCACACTGTCATGTGTTGCACCCTCTAAGTCACCTAAGGGTACATTTGTCTCCCGGGCAATGTACCCACCTATAACTCTCAACCCGCAGAAGGATAACTGGATGGTCTGCAGGGCTTGGGACTGGAAGTTTCTCACTTGCATCTTGTTAGTAATTAGGCTTGTGATAACCCTAGTTAGTTAAAGTAGTAAGCCGTAGTACTTGCTTGGCCGATTGTGAATGGATGGTGTCCAGCTTTGTCTAAGTCTTGTCTAGCTCCTGTACCTGGAACTCTTTATCATGATTGTTTTACTTATCTCTAACGATAAATGGGTAGAGACAGTGAGCTATTCAGGCGAAGGGGTACAACCCCGGTCCTTGTCTGGTTTAAGGATTGTAACCTGGCTCCCGGAATGGTTCCACGTCCCTAGTCGTTTATCGCTCTGTGTACTTTTATTACTTGTACTTTCCTTTATTCTTTATGTTCTGATATGCTGGCTTTTGTTCTTATTTGTGGCCTCCTTCGTGGCACTTGCTCTTTCTGGGGTTTGATCCAGCTGGTTTTGTGTGGCCAGATTTCGGAGCAGCTCCCGAGGATCTACCCAGCTTCCAGCCCAATGGTGACAACTAGACGGAACCCGGGCCAAGAGTGGGTTTTCCTTTTTATTTCACCCACTTATATGTAAATTTATTCTTTTGAGGCGTTTAGCCGACGAGCACCTGTTAGCTCGATGCACATTTACTTACTGTCTGCCTACGGGCTATAAACATGATTAACAAATCCTAGGGTTGATCATGTATGACTGAACTCTTGCTAGTCCTATCATTTTGTACGACTAGCTTCATGATCATCCAATATGTAATATGTGGGACGCCTTATATATATATATATATTTGATGCTCTAACATCTTGTAACTCTGTTAATTGCTTGAGATTGAGACAATAGGCTTGACCTTAAGAGACTGCTGGCTTGTAGTAAACCCTCATATCTAGACAGCCGTGACCGTATAGTTGAGATGTATTCTATTTCAATATACGTAGCTGGCTGTGTCTGCCCCCGCTCTCCAATATTCTGGTTCTGGGGCGTGACACTGAGTGAAGCTTTGATGCAGGCAGACACTTGTATAACTCTTTTCAAGAAACCTGAGTCAGAACCTGTCTCTTGTCTCCACTGTCACAGTGTGCTGGAATTAATTCCAAACATCACCTTCACACAAGATGACATATTGATGGAAGACAATCGACATGACCGTCCTCTCTACTTTACCGGATATGTCGACACCATGAAGGTCGATCGTATTCTGATAGATCCAGGGTCAGCACTCAGCATCATGCCTAAGACGATGTTGGATGCTCTGAAGATTCCAGTGCATAGCCTCTCCGGTACTATCACCACCATCCTGGGATTCAACCAGAAAAGAAGTGAACCTTTAGGCAAGATACGCTTAAAGCTCCAAATTGGCAATCTTCGTACGAAGGTCACCTTCTACATTATAGACAACCATGGTTGTTCTTACAATGCTCTTCTGGGGAGACCATTCCTTCATGAACACAACATTGTTCCTTCTACTCTCCATCAATGCTTCAAATACGTTGATGACAAAGGAGAAGTCCAAAAAGAAGTTGTGGATCTCTACCCGTTTAAAGGCGTTAAAGAATATTGCAACGACGCTCGCATGTACAAAGAAGAGTTTATGAAGGTAGTATTGGCTATGGACGATGAGGAAGAACAAGAAGCAGTGCCCAATGACACTCCCATCATACCTGTCAAAGGGCGTGTCTCTCATCCTCAATCCTCCAAACTACTGGCTATTCATCTGCCAGCCCAGAAGCAATCAACTGGTGATAATCAAGATAAAAGGGAGCTCACCTCTTCTGAGCCGCTAGTTATCGACTTACGTCGTAACAAGGATAAAAAGGAGCTCACCTCTTCTGAGCCACTGGTTATCGACTTACGTCGTAACAAAGATAAAAGGTAGCTCACCTTTTCTGAGCCGCTTGTTATCGACCTTTATCGCAACAAGCCTAAACCTCCTTGCTCTTCTGTTCCTCCTCTTGTAATCGATCTGACCAAGCCGGCTAAGGCTAAAGGTCCTGTTGTAAATATGGACGTACAAATCAATGAAAAAGCATCTACTTTCCAGTATACTGATGTCATTTATCATACTAAATGCTATTTGGATATGTTAGACAGCTTTTAGTCATTTACGATAGGGGTTATACAATCCCTTCAGACAGAAGTATTATTTGAACATCCAGATAACTCATATTTTGTTGTCCCTTCTCGAAAGAGATGTGAGAGTCCAATACTTTTTAGTAAAGGGCTAGAACAAAAATTCAGCTATACGGATGATAGCAAAAATAACGATATGGGACGTCTCCAACTTCGTCGTTATAGTCAACAATCAAAAGATATCATCCGAAAGATGGGTTATGACTTCAAGAATGACATCAATTATGGCAAGGGTAGACGAACTCCTATCCGTACGGTTGTTTCGAAAGAAAAATTAGAGATGTACTACAACAGGACAAAAAGAGGTCTCGGATATACTTCACCTCCGGTCTTATCTCCAGAAGTCTCCGAATCCGATAATGAGGAACGTTCTAACTGTCACCCTCATTTCCCGTATTTCCCGTATTTCGTATTTATACTTGTATCTGGATTTTGGCATGTATTTTTATTTTTTTCAACTTGTGGAATTTCGGTATTTCTCGTATTTCGGATTTTGACATGGCTCGGTTTTAATTGGTTTGGGTTGGTTTGGTTTGGTTTAGTGTATTGGAACACCTTAGCCTATGCTCCACCCTCAACACACCACATCCCACCCTCTTTAAAACTTTACCAACTTTTTCTCTCTCCTCATAAACCACCATTTATTTCTTCTTCTCCTTCCTCTACACAACACTCTTCTCCTTCCTCTCCACAACACCTACCCATAGGCAAGTGCACCTTGCCACTACATGAGAACCCTCTTTTATTTGTCCATTAGCTAGTTTAGGACATGGTGATCAACATTAGAACTTGGTATTTTGTGATTTGGAGTCTCCATTGTTCTAGATCTAGGTTTTTCCTATTTTCGGTTTTGCATGGTTTTGATCTACTTAAGTTGGATTTTTATGGGTTTTGATGTTTCCATGTGGAAGAGAGTTCAATTCCACCCTTGTTGGAGCTTTAGAAATCTGGATTTGGAGTTCGGATGGCCAAGTTGTGACGCCTTGAAGTTTTGGGAGCCATTGGAGCTTCTTCTCAACCATAGAGAAGAAGACCCTTTCTCCTGCGTGCGTGTTTTTACGCGTACGCAGCTCTCCTGCGTGCGTGACTTTTTGCGTACGCAGCTCTCCAGCATGCGTGACTTTTTGCGTACGCTGCTCTCATGCGTGCGTGACTTTTCGCGTACGCAGCTCTCCAGCGTGCGTGACTTTTTGCGTACGCAGCTCTCATGCGTGCGTGACTTTTCGCGTACGCTGCTCTCCTGCGTGCGTGACTTTTCACGTACGCAGCTCTCCAACGTGCGTGTCTTTTCGCGTACACTGCTCTCATGCATGCGTAACTTTTCGCGTACGCTGCTCTCATGCTTGCGTGACTTTTCACGTACGCAGCTCTCCAGTGTGCGTGACTTTTCGCGTACGCAGCTCTCCAGCGTGCGTGACTTTTCGCGTACGCTGCTCTCATGCGTGCGTGACTTTTGCGTACGCAGCTCTCCAGCGTGCGTGACTTTTCGCGTACGCAGCTCTCATGCGCGCGTGACTTTTCGCGTATGCTGCTCTCATGCGTGCGTGACTTTTGCGTACGCAGCTCTCTAGCGTGCGTGACTTTTTGCGTACGCAGCTCTCCTGCGTGCGTGTCTTTTCGCGTACGCAGCTCTCATGCGTGCGTGCTTTTGTGCGTACGCTGTGCGTGCCCGTGTGCGTACGCTGCACCCTGAACCCCTTGCTTAACCCTTTGGCTCTTGGAGTTTTGGTCTTATTTCTTTAAGCTTGGCTCTTCTATAGTCCTGTATATTGATATTTTATTAGATATTTTATGCCCATTTTATATCCTTACGTCTTTTGTCATAAACTTGATTTTACTTAATATGTTTGGAATAACTATTGTATATGGCATGGTATGACAAGGAACTAGCATAACACGACAGTGAACCGTAGTGGTGCACTCCTGACATGACCAACCTAACATGATAGTGGCCCGTCTTGGCGTACTCCTGACAAGTACCCTGACATGATTTATCTTAATGCTGTTGCGACGGCTAATTAACTTGACTTGCCTTGACACCGTGGGTAGTTCTTCTTGCTTGCTTGATTAATCCACTTATCTTGTCTTGCATCATGTCTAGGAGGGGACTCCTGAGTACCACGGTCAGGAGTACCTACTAAAATGGATTAAGGTTAATAACTAGAATAACACAGTAGTCATGAAGAGATGACACAGCTACAGGCAATCCCGTTACCTGGGCGCTCTTGGGATCTGTAGCCTGCCGTCGAGTAGGGCACATTTCCAGCACACCGTCGCGTGTTGCACCCTCTAAGTCATCTAAGGGTACATTTGTCTCCCGGGCGATGTATCCACCTGAATTCAAGCCCTAATTTTCGACCTGGGTAACCTAGATGGTCTGCAGGGCTTGTGGCTGTGGAACAATCTCACTGCACCTTGTTAGTAATTAGGCCTGTGATAACCCTAGTTAGTTAAAGTAGTAAGCCGTAGTATCTGCTTGGCCGTGATTGATTGAATGAGGTATAACTAGTTTAGTCATGTCTTGATCTAGTACAAGATTGTGCCCTGTCTTGATTTATTATATTATTATCTTGCCGATAAATGGTGGGAAACCAATTTCTGTTCAGATGAAGGGTTACAACCCCGATCCTTGTGTGGTTTACGGGTTGTAACCTGGCTGTCGGAATAGTTCCATGGTTATCTCGTCGTATATCATCCTGACATGTTTTCGTAAATTCTAGTTTTAAATATTAGATTTTCTTGTACTAATTGCTGGCTTTTGTTCTTATTTCGTGGCCCCCTTGTGGCACTTGCTCTTTCTGGGGTTGACCCAGCTGGTTTTGTGTGGCCAGATTTCGGAGCAGCTCTCGAGGATCTACCAAGCTTCCAGCCCGATGGTGGCGACTAGAAGGAACCCGGGCTACGAGTGGATTTTCTATTTTGTTTTGCTCACTCTATTGTAAAGTTATTCTTTTGAGGCATTTAGCCGACGAGCACCTGTTAGCTCGATGCACCTTTACTTACTGTCTGCCTACGGGCTGTAAACATGATTAACAAATCCTAGGGTTGATCATGTATGACTTAACTCTTGCTAGTCCTAGCATTTTGTACGACTAGCTTCATGATCAGCTGATATGTAATATTTGGGATGCCTCTTATTGTATATTTAATGATCATACATCTTGCGACCTGACTTACTTGCTTGTGATTGAGACATTAGGCTTGTTCATGACCATAAAAGACTGTTGGCTTGTAGTAAACCCTCATATTTCTAGACAGCCGTGACCGTATATCGAGGTGGTTTCCATTTCAATATACGTAGCTGGCTATGTCTGCCCCCGCTCTCCAGTATTCTGGTTCTGGGGCGTGACACTAACTCTTCTGATTCCAGATCATAGGTTCTGATGCCAGCATCGGTCAAGTTCATCGATTGATCGTATCTTCTAACATGGTCTCCGCTTAGCTCCCAGAAGGCTATGACGAGGATATCGATAAAAATCCTGAAACAGATCCTTGGGCTCAACGAATGGATAACCAATAGAAAATCCGATTCAAACAACGAGAACCTCCTACCGAAGATCAATTAGTTCAAATTGACGTAGGAGAAAACGGGTCACCTCGTCCAATATTTATCAGCAAGAACCTTCCAGAGGCAGATAAGCAAGAATTAATTCTTCTTATTCGAGAATACATTGATGTCTTTGCTTGGAATTATGAAGACATGCCATATTTAGATCCCAAAGTTGTTACTCATAAACTGAATATTTTACCTATATAGTCCGGTTGAGAAAGAATGCCTAGCTCTTATGTTCGCTGTTCAAAAGACTCGGCATTATATCATTGGCCAAACCATTCACGTCATTTCCTGAGTTAATCCTCTTCGGGTACTGATGAAGAAGCGCAGCACATTCAATTCTCGACTGGCTACATGGGCCATTCTGCTAGCTTAATACGACATGGTTTATGTTCCACAAAAGTCTATTAAGGGTCAAGTACTGGCTGACTTTTTAGCAGCTCATCCTGTTCCGGAGACATCTAAGCTTTATGACGATATTCCAGATGAAACATTGGAATCAAACATGATCTCTGAAGAATTTCCTACTTGGCGTCTGTTCTTCGACGGAGCGTCCCGGATCGGACCAAATGGGACCATTATTGCAGGAGTTGGACTTGTACTAGTCTCTCCAGAAGGATTAGCTATCCAAAGAGCTTATTCCTTAGATCAACCGTGCTCTAACAATGTGGCTGAATACAATGCCTTGCTCATTGGACTCCAATTAGCAAAACAGTTGGAAGTCGAATATCTTGAAGTCTACGGCGATTCTAAATAGGTTGTCAATCAGGTTAGAGGAATATACGAAGTTCGCCATCAAGATCTAGTGCCCTATCATGAAGCTGCAATTTACATGGCTACATCATTCAAGGCTTTCTTTATTGAATATGTCCGACGAGCTTGTAATACTGAGGCAGATGCTTTAGCTAATCTCGCAGCAGTCTTAGCAATTCCCGTCAAAAGACAACAAGTGGTTGTTGTTTCCAACAGAGAGTTGTTCTGCATTGAAAACAATCGCAACATTGAGTTCAATAACTTCGCCGAAGTCAATGTTATCAATAAAGATTAAAGAGCTCCTTTCATCGACTTCGTAGTTCATGACATACTTCCTGAAGATCCTAAGGAGGCTACGAGTATTCGTAGACGATCTCTTCGATTCTACTACAATCAGACAACCAAGACTCTCTATCGGCGGACTTATGACGGCCTACTCTTGCGCTGTCTTGCTGGTGATGAAGCAAAGCAGGTATTGCGTGAAGCTCATGATGGTGTCTGCGGAGCACATCAACCCGGCCCTAATGTAACGCCCCAGTCCCAAAATACGTATAGGACCAGGATACGGTACATACCAGCAACACTTCACCAATGGGCCAAATCTTAAAATAAGCCCATTAGCGAAATACTTAAGCTGTAAATCATGATAATCAACCCAGCAATACAACACAATACAAGTCACAGGTCACAGCTAATCTCATCCACTCAAAAATAAGACACGAGATATCAAGTCCAATAAAATGATACTAATAAAGAAATTCGTCCAACATGAAATATGAAAGTAACTGTGCGGGTAAGACATCCCGAAACTACAGTAAAAGAAATAAATAATTCACTACATGTCCACTGAAAAGAAAGAAAATAAAATAGCAAGTCTATGAATGAAGAGACATGTCTCAAGAGAAGTCTTCAGCCACTATCTCGTCCCCCTGCGAAGGTGTGTCACCAGTCTCCACTCCAGAACCATAAACCTCCGGGTAGTCCTCGTCTCTAACTAAGCCTGGAGAGATCACCAGGTCCTCAGAGGACTAGCAAGACACATAATATACATGCCTACTTTGACAGTTTTAACATGCAAGAAAGGATATGAAATAGTACAAGAAATAAAGACTGCAGAGTAGTACAAGAATAAAATATAAGGAAATAGCAGGTCATCGAGAATCGTGCTAATAAACATGACTAAGAATAAATCGGAGTAAACCGTAGCTCAGTGGGGACTCACGGTCCTATAGATCACAGCTCAGTGGGGGCTCACAACCTATAGTAAGTCTCTATCGCAGCTCAGTGGGGGCTCACAACAGAGAGTAGTCAAGTATAGTCATCGTCTATCACAAGGTCCTCGCCTAGAACTATGAGTCAAGTCAAGTCAAGATGTCAATAAGTCAAGACCAACTCAATTATGTCAAAGGGACACGATAGAGGCTAAGCAATACTATCACTAGACATGAACACGATAGAAAATATATGGCTAGTAATAAGAGAAAAGAAAGAGTAATAATCTACGTGCACGTAAAACTAGAAAGTATCCATGATATGAAGCGAAAGAGAAATATGTAACAAGTGAGACACAAAAGAATAGCAGTATAAAATAGCATGTAAGTACTGTAAAGTTTGGCAAGGTGTACTTGCCTGGTGGTAGCAAAAAGTCCTGCAATTAAAGAGCCACAAAACCCGAATTCTCGCAAACACCTCCGGATGCTGAAATAAACATTTCCAACAGTCCCATAATGAGCAAAATAGCTTGAATAGCCTACCCATAAGTCCAATTCTGGACATAGGGCAAAACGATAATTTGGGTCAAAACGGTATCCGCCGTTGGACCCGCTTTGCACCAAAAAGTATGCCAGAATCAACGGTCTCTAAAGTCTCTCTAAAGTTATCAAACTACATGTCTACAGATTTGTTTTGATGAAACGAATCCAACGGTATGTCCAATTGTGGATTCCGGTGGGCCGTGCACAAAATTGCCCGTTGAATCGGACCGTGGGGCCCACAAAACGGCGATCCAATCAACTGTCTCGGAATCGGACCAAACTTGGTATATATGACCAGAAAAACGATACGGTCCTGTTGGCGTAAGTTTCGTCTCGATCTGACGAACGTGTACAAAGTAATTAGAGAATTTCGAAAAGGGCCGATACGGTGATTTTTGACGGATACGCATCAAATTCGTCGTGCACACGCGACCAATTTGAATTCCGTCAAAGCCCACACAACCACGAAGCCGTTACGCAGCTTTTGATGCTTTCGGTTCGCGACCACGTCGCCCGGATTGGTGGGACGCACGTTGGCTCGGGAGAATTTTCAAAGTTTCTAAACTATTTTTTAACGGGTTTTTCTGTGATTTTGAAAGTAGTTTTCTTTCTGTACAATAAATAAAATTCGATACTACAAATTACGTTCTGAAATCCTATATGTTGTCTTCCAGATTGTCTAATTAGATTTTAAAAACTCTCTAAAATTGGAAAGTTATACACCTTCCAATTTGGTGTTTTAATTGTTACTAAAGAACGTGTATTCTGTGATTTTCCTTGAACTTCCAAGAATTTTCAGGAAAAACTGAGGACGGATTTTGACAGATCATTTGAAGGGGTTTGTAGGTGGTCAATTAGACTACACGTGGAAATTAACGGTTCCAAATTTCATCGAACGAGTAGGGAGAAAAGCTACCTTGAAGACGGGTGATTCGCTGTTGACTCTGCTGTGGCTTATGGGTCTGTTCGCGCGCGGCTTTGCTCGACGGCGGCCATGCGGTGGTCCGGCGACTGGGCAGGCGGTGCAAGGGTGGTCGCACAGAGATTGGCGAGGGTGTGTAGATGTCGAAGAGGTTGGAAGGGTATCGTAGTGGATAGGTTTTTCCGAACTTCGACTTCAAACATGCGTATATATCATCCCGTTTTAAAAACCTATTTTTAGATTGATTTAAAACCAAATCCGATTAGATTTTAAGCTTATCTAATGGAGAATAGGATTAGGATGGGGTTGGAACAAATTCGAATTTAAAAGATTCAAAATTGATCGATTTTTCAGTCGATGAAAAGCTCGAAAAATGGCTAATAGCAGTCGGTTTGGCCTGGGTTGTTTATCTCGTGAGAATTTCAATATCTCGTGAGATATTGAAATTCATTTATCTTTATATATATATATATATATATATATATATATATATATATATATATATATATATATATATATATATATATATATATACAAAAAAATATTCGTGAGTTAGCTTTGCTGGAAAACCCTCTCCCGGCGATCACTCACACTGCGGTCCCCCCTCCGGCATGCCCTCCCGACCGCCTGGGCGGCCTGCTCCGCCCGACGCACCGCCCTTTCCCTCCTTCCCTCCCCCCTTCCCGTTCCACCCCTCCTTCCATCCCCTTCTCATGTCCTGTTTGCCATGAAATATAAAAGAACAGAACAATTATCGGAGGACCGGACTTTTACTTCACGTTACAAACTCGCTTGTACAAAGAAAGACTAGGGACGAAAACCTAGGTACAGTAGTCTAAGTACAATTGTTTATTTTAGATTCTGGGGGGTGACGATAGAGGCTCGGGAAGGCGACGGCAGCCTTACCTTACTCCTTGGACGATCGGTATGCAGCCTTGGCTCCTGTGAAGAGATGGTTGGCGTTGAAGAAATGCTCTTCTTGCTCTCCCTCTATTATTCTTCTGGCTTCTCTCTCTCTGTGTATTTTCTCTCCGATTATTGGAGGAGTCTCTCTGTATATGCGTATCTCTCTCTGATAGTGTATATTCTCACAAAGGAATGGCACCTTGCTATTTATAATAGTGGGATGTGATCATTAGGGTTGCCAATGATTACATCTTAGAGATGGCGGCGGCCTGTAGATTGGTCAATCTAGGCCGTTCGTTTTTTGATTGTGACGAATCCGAGCCATTGAGTGTAGATTACACCAAATCCTATCAGTAATTAATGCTGATTGGAATAAATCTTCCTCATAATGATCTTCTGATGTCTGCGAATAAATTAAATTTATTCTCCTGCCACGTGTTCCAGATTATGGGGATTTGACCCAATCTTTGATTGCAGTAAATCTGAGAAATTGATCGGCTTAGGACACCTGTCCTAGGAGCCACTGTGGGGATCTGAACCACATGACGAGTGAGCCGCATATGATTTTGGGCCGCATATGGTTAGGGCCACGTGTCAGGGCTGCCTGGGTAGTAGCCCTCCCTTGAGCCTTTGAACCACATGGAGGTAATCATTGTGAGCCGCATAGGGATACATCCGCCTGAGCTGTATGGAAATGGTCCTCTTGAACCGCATGAGAAGTCTTTGCTCGAGCCGTATGAGGCTGTCTTGGCCTGAGCCGCATAGGACGAATTCATTCTGAACCGTATGAGAAGTCTTTGCTTGAGCCGCATGAGGCTGTCTCGGCCTGAGCCGCATAGGACGGCTTCATTCTGGACCGTATGGGAAGTCTTTGCTCAAGCCGCATGAGGCTGTCTCGGCCTGAGCTGCATAGGACGGCTTCATTCTGAACCGCATGGGAAGTCTTTGCTCGAGCCGCATACGAACGCCCACGTGGCAAGGCCACGTGGCCTTTTTATGGCTCTTGGGGGATTTGTGTCAGAGATCTCTCTCTCTTCCCTAGAAGTCTGTCATTATGACAGAGTCATAATTTCTTTTTTTTGAGTCAGTGCTGTCACTTTTTCAGAGTTGTCAGCCGTCAAACAATTAATGCGAGGGGGCAGAGAAGAGGACTATCCTGCCACGTGTCTTCGGAGCTGCATGGGATGTCTTGGGCCGCATAGTCCCTTATGCCGCATGACTCTTTGAGCCGCATGGGCTTTCTGAGTCGTATGGGGTTCTTTTGGCCACATGGGTCATTTTTTTTAATATTTTCTATGCTTCTACAAGACCCCCTTCAAAGTTTTTAATTTGCAAAATTGAAATACTTTGAATAAGAAGCATGGTCGTATTCTTCTGGCCGCATATGAAATCCTGACCGCATAGAGATCTTGGCCGCATAGATTGTTCAGCCGCAGGAGTGTCTCATCCGCATAGGACTGTTCAGCCGCATAGCTTCTCGCCACGTGTGCGGGTCTTTAATTGCCTCAAATTTGCTTCAGTGCCATTTTGTAGGGGGGAATCCCAAGGGTCAGCTCATTAAATCTTTCAGATTTTACGCCCTGGGCGAATCTTGGAGACGAAACCCGAGGAGTCGGTTTCATTTTTTATGAGGCGGTCATTGGTCCACGTGTCCTCCTTCTCCCGTCCTCCTATAGATAGGGGGAGTTTGAAGAGAGAAAGGGCTTCTTTACTTTCTTTCTTTTTTCTCGAATCTTCCCTATCTCGATTGCCCTTCCCCTCTTCGATAATTAATGGCTCCCAAGAAGACCGTGGCAGCAAAGGGCAAGAAGGCAGCCTCTACTTCCGCCTCGACTGCAGCTGCTACTCCGCCGGTCGTCGTACCTGATGTTCATCCTGACGTTCACCCCCCATTACTGGTAAGGACAATGTATGAGTTAAAGAACCCTAACTGCCATGGCTACGTCGCATACTTTATGCACAAGTCTTTGCAAATCGCATGTTCGCCCTACGGCTGAGCTGCGAGCTGCATAAGAAAACCACCGTGTCTGCATACGCGTTTCGTCGGCAAAGCCGCATAAGCGACGCTAAACTGCATAGACTTTTATCGCACGGAGCCGCATAAGTGTTCTTCTGAGCTTGAGCCGCATGAGGCTTTTTGGAGCCACATAAGACTTCGGAGCCGCATAAGGCTTCATGGAGCCACATGGATGTTTTCTTGAGCCGTATGAGGCTTGAAAGCACCCAATCAGCTCTCTTTATCCACCCATTTAACCTACCTTTTTCTGTCTTTTCTTCAGTGAATCTGCCGGTTAACGCTGCTTGAGAACTCTTGGTGGGTAGCGCCCAAGCTGCTCTCGGCTATAGGTACGACCATATTGTTCAGTATATGACGAACCAATTTCTGAGCGATGAGCCTCTGGCTAGATTGAATGCCATCAAGAATCAGTCTTTCCATTTCCTTAATGCTATGATGAACTCCGGGAAATTTGAAGGAGAGTATTTGAAGCCTGCGTTCTTTTTTGGAGACGCCCTGACCGTGGAGAACAATCATGTTCTGGAGATGTCGAAGAATTGGAGTTTTGTCTCTAACGGGATGGCGATCCGCATCCCCCAGATGGAGCGACACTTACCATTATCTTGGTTCAATATGCTTCCATTGGACCGGAAGATGAAGGGGACTTTAACCCCTACCAAAAGTGGGATGTTCGTGGGGAACATCCATTTTAATAACAATCTGAAGTCCGTGACTGCCGGCAAGGTGCATACTAGCTGTTCCGTGATGGGGTTGGTCCCAGGTTCTTTCCTGAATGTGGCGGGCCCTAACTTCACATTTTCTACCGCCGATACTTTTATAAATCAACTTGCTCAAAAGGGCTCCTATCCCGTTGGCCGGTTGATGTTCCCTGGTTGGGTACACCCTATTCCCTCGTGGACCAATTTGTCTACTTAGATCTTGCAGAAGTATGAGGCCTTCTTGTGTGAGATTGGCCTTTACTACGCTATTCGAGGCACCAGTCATGGCTTGTCCATAAACAAGAAGCTGTTCATGTCTCTGCTGGAGATGTATAATTGCCGTACGGGGACTTTTTACACACCTGTAGGGGAAATGGGACTCACGCTCCATGAAATGCACGCGGTCTCCAAGCTTCCTTGGGGGGACGAAGCTTTTGAAGCGTATACTCCCACTAATGAGGAACTCGAAGATTTGGAACGACGGTATCCTGGCTTCGTGGCTCTTTACTAAGAGATATTGTGCCATTATAGCACATGTCATCAGATAACCCGAAAGGATAGTAACTCGAAAGGGAATGCTCCCCACACCAAGGACTGGGTGCACTATCTCTTTCCGACAGATGCCTCGGATCAAGTTACCTCTCGTCGTCCTCGATCTCGGGAAGCGATTAAGGACTTGGTGTCGTCGGCTAGGAGAGTGGCCACTACCAGTGACAGATTCGGGAGCAAGACTGACACTTTTGGTTACTTTTACCAGGATACTCAAGAGCTGTCCGAGAAAGTGCTTCTGGCGAGATTTTTGATGATCTGGCTACGAAATTGTGTAGTCTCGGGAGGAGCCAGTTCTATTGAGAGAATTAGTCGTAACTTCATCCTTCCGGCTGTGAAGTTAGTTTTGCGAATCAGGCTAGCTCTCCTCCCGGCCATGGTGTGCAGCATACACCGTGGCCTTCGTACCTTCACATCCAAAGTCAGTGCTCGTGACGTGACCAAGGATTTTGAACGAACTGAGTTGCCCTATCACTATTTGATGGGGTGGCTGCTGATACATTACCCGTCTTTGATGAGGCCGGGCTCTGAAGACGGTGTGACTGATGATGACGCATTTATCTTCCGCTATCGTGACGAGCCTTGAGAATGTGAGACCATGCGGGCTTGCCAGATGGCATTGGCAAGGGCAGATAAGTATCATATTTTTGTATTCGTCCCTTGCTTTACTGCCAGGGACATAGAGGCTGTACATCTTGACGGTATTGCGCCCCCTCATCTTCTGGATGGCCATCTGCTCCTATGGCTGCGTAACATCCGTCCCGTATATCTGGTGTATCGTAACCGCAATACTGTCTTTCTGGAGCCTTATCTGCCTAGCAGGTTTGCCCGGCAGTTTGGATACAGCCAACTTTGTCTAGACAGCTCCAGTTCTTGTCTGGGTTATGAAGGTAGCCTTCTTGATGGTATCAGGGCTTGGCAATATTATGATTCATTCCATACTCGTACCATTTTCTCAGTCCCTGCCATTAAGGAGTCAGTGGAGATCTTGTATATGGCAGCTTTGTATCATGTCGTGGCGAACAAACCCCCGGTCGGTTTTAACCCAGGTACCAGTTTTATTGTTGGTACCGGTCTGGAGGAGGGCTCTCAAGGGGCCAAGAAAAGAAGGACTAGAGCCGAAGTACCAGACTCGGATTCCGCTGCTGAGGGTGATGAAGGCAACGAGCATGATAGAGGTGACTCTATCCTTCCAGTGGCAGACGCAGAGGTGGGTCAGCCACCTATTTTGTCAGATGAGATGTTGGGGGATCAGTCCTTCGTTGTGTCTGGTCCTACTCCGAAACGTAGCAGGCAAGTTTCTCCTGTTGGCGGTGTTTCTCGATCCCGGAAGCTGGTTGCGACTAGGCATCGCCCGCTAGCCATAAAAGAAAGTGGAGAAGAAGTCAACCCTGCGTCAGAGGTAACAAAACCGCTCTCGATTCCTTCTTCCTTCTTCCCTTCGAGCTTCAATTCTAATTGTCTTCGTTTCCTCTTTTAGGTGTCAGGAGAAGACAAAGAGTTTCAAGATGTCGAGGTGGTGATCCAGGATGACGGGGACTCCCGTGAGCCTGCTCCTTTTCAAGATGACGCAAATCAATCTGTATCCCCCTTCAAGGTGACGGGGACAGAGGACGTGACTGAGTTTAACTCGGGGATCGCGGGTGAGGGGACCATGCCAGTTGTGGATGAGCTGCAGCCTTCATGCCCCTCCCCTGGTAAGATTAGCCGAATCTTAACCTGTGAGGAAGCCTATCTGCTCTATCATCACGTCCTTCGGGTTACGTCGATTGATTGTTATTCTGGGCATACAGGTCCTGCCTCTCCAGTACCGGGGATGGACATTATTGAGACAAACCCGACCGAAGGGGCACTGGTGGAGAGGGGTGTACCCCCTCACCGTCCGACTTGTCTTGATGGGCCTTCTGGGGGTTCGAGTTTAGCGGTCCAGTTACCGGGGCAATCGGGGCAGGGAACGATGGTCCCTGCGTCATCCTCTGCTCCGGTGGCTCCGAGAATCGACCTTTCTGCCCTACCGAGTATCCAAGCTCTCCGGGCAGCAGAGGACGAGTTGGTCGCCATTCATGCTTCGTGCTACTCGGACTCCGTTCCCCCGGTGGCAAGCTCTAGCGTTACTTCTCTGACATTGCCGTCCCTGCTTCCCTTGACGCCATCCTCTGCTGAAGTTCTGGACGACGCGTTACAGGACGTGGTTGCCAGTTTTCATCGTCATTTGAATAGGGGAATCGAGGCTGCTGTGGAAAGAGGGACCTCCTTCACCTTGGCCCGACAATGCGCCCAGGGTCAAGTAAATATCCTTAGGGATCTTCCTGGTGATGCAGGAATGGCTTCGCTTCTGGAGGCAAAATTGTTGGAGGCTGATCGGCTGGTGGCCGAACTTCGAGTATTGCGACAGGCTGATCTGTCTGCTGTTATAAACGAGGAGCGGGATTCCCTTATTGCTGTTATAGAGAGGACCAGAGCTGCTCGGGATAAGACCAGACCGGCCATACTGAAGGATCTCAGCGACTTATCAGTCCGGTATGATCAATTGAGTTACGCGAATGAAAACGTCACGGCTCGGGAGGAGTCTGTCTCTTGTGAGATTACTGAGACGTGGGAGCAGCTCCTTGCACTTCAGAAGAAGTTGACTTTCTTGGAGTCTGAACTCGAGGCTGCCCGCAATAACAGGGGGCTAATTGTTCAGGAGGCTGACAGGGTTACTCAAGCTTCAACTGACCTGGAGACTGCCCTGAAGAAATTAGAAGATGACTGTCAGGCGCTCCTGGGCTTGGACAATGAGGAGCGGTTACTCCAGGAGGCCGAGCGTCGTGCTCGGCAACGAATCGAGCGGGGGACCACCTCAGTGAGAAACCGGCTCCTGGAATTGTGTAATGCTGAGCTGTAGTCGGTCTTTTCTTCTTGTTTTGTTTTTTTTGAAAGGACATGATCCCGAAATATGTAACACTTTTTTTTCTTCCTTCAAATAAAGAGTGCTTTCAATTCTACCCTTTATTTGTATTGCCTGCTGCGCCTGTGATATTGTGGTGATGTTCTCTCCCGTATAGGGGATATATTTGTGGACCTGTTACCCATGGCGTACCTTGGTTTTAGGTAGAGATAACAAGTTTTGGTCAGGATACCTGAAGCAGCCATGGCAAAGTGGTCATGGGTGCTCTTGGTATTGGGAAAAGGAATGCCATAGAGCAGCTGGGCTCCTGGGGCATGATGAGATGGTGGATTTATGCTAAGAAGCTTAGCAAGGGATATTTGTGGGCCTATTATCCTTGGCGTATCCTGGTTTAGGATGCGGATAATAGGATGAAGGGAAACCGACATACTTGCTCAGAGGTAACGAGGACATGGCAAGTAGGAAAGTTTTTTAAACGTAGAATCTTCCTACTCAGAGGTAATGAGTACATGGCAGGAGTGAACTCGACGGAGGGTATTGGTGGTCAACAGAGGACATTTGTGGTCAACAGAGGACATTTGTGGTCAACAGGGGACATTTATGGACCTATTACCCTTGGCGTACTCCGGTTGTGGGTACAGATAATAGGTCGAAAGGGGATCATCATACTTACTCAGAGGTAATGAGGACATGGCAAGTATGAAGGTTTCTTCGACGGAGCCTTCCTATTCAGAGGTAATGAGGACATGACAGGAGTGGGCTCAATGAAGGAGGGCACATAGAACGACTCAAAGGTAATGAGGACATGGAAGTTCTATATAAGGGGTGATTTGTTTTTGGTGGAAATGGGACGACTCAGAGGTAATGAGGACATGGCCGTCTTGGAAGTTTGTGGACCCGTTACCCTTTTTGTGCACTGGGAATGCAGGTAGTGGATCATGAGAGAGGATCTCTTGTAGGAAGAAAGTTCAGCGGTACGGTTATACATGACTTTCTTTCAAAAGAGTGACCGGAATGTAAGTTCAGGGGTACCAACGGGTACATAACTCGACAATTCATGAATGTTGGAATCAAAGTGTAAGTTCAGAGGTACCAGCAGGTATATGACTTGGTAATTTGGGATATCTTTGTGGAAGAAGGGCATGAGTTCAGCGGTACAAGATGGTACGTGACTCAAAAATCTAGAATATTGTGGGTGTGAGTTCAACGGTACTAGCGGGTACATGACTCGGGAATCTGGAGAATGGTGAGTGTGAGTTCAGCGGTACCAGCGGGCACATGACTCGATGACCTGGAAAATTGTGAAGGCGAGTTCAGCGGTACCAGCGGGTACATGACTCAATAATCTGGAAAATTGTGAGGGTGAGTTCAGCGGTACCAGCGGGTACATGACTCAATAATCTGGAAAATGTCGTTTAGACATAATATTTCTTCAGAAACTTGCCGTTGACGGGCAACATGAGCAAGTCTCCGTTTTGCTTAGCGAGGCGGTAAGCACCGTTGGAGAACACGGCCTTGATGACAAATGGACCTTCCTATTTTGGCTGGAACTTGTCGGCGGTCTTGTGAGTCATGACCATTGGCCTCCGGACTGCCAGAACAAGATCGTCCACTTGGAATGTTCTGATTTTGACCTTCTTGTTGAAGGCTCCTGATATGCGTGCTTGGTATAGCTCGATCCTTTGCTGAGCTAGGAGGCGCTTTTCATCTAAGGCCTCCAACTCTTGTAGTCGACGTCGGTAGTTGTCATCCGTCGTCAATTGATATGTGAGGGCGACGCGGAGTGAGGGTATTTGAGTCTCTAATGGGAGAACTGCCTCACTCCCGTATACTAGAGAGAATGGTGTATTTCCGGTAGTTGTTCGAACTGTGGTGCGATAAGCCCATAAGCATTCGTCGAGCTTCTCGTTCCAGTCGTGCTTGTTGGAGGAAATAAACTTCTTGAGGAGTTTGATGATTGTTTTGTTGAATGCCTCTGCCAACCCGTTCGCTGCCGGGTTGTACGGTGTCGAAGCAATATTCTGAATACGATGCTTATCGCAAAACCGATAGAAAGCGTAGCTTGCAAACTGTGGACCATTATCATGGATGATCCTTTGGGGCAGTCCAAAGCGGTAGATGACGTGATGCTTAAGGAAGCTGATCACGTTTGAAGTCTTGACTTCTGCGAGTGGGATAGCCTCCGCCCATTTGGAGAAGTAATCAGTGATCGCAAGTATGAAGCGATGTCCTCGGGAGGAAGGTGGGGTGATTGGACCAATGATATCCATTCCCTATGCTTCGAATGGCCAGGACGCCACTGTCGGATGTAGAAATTTCGATGGTTGGTGAATGAAGTCCGTGTGGACTTGGCAAGCTTTGCATTTTCTAGCATAATCTATCGCATCTGCCACCATTGTGGGCCAATAGTAGCCTATTCGGCGAAGGCTGTCTTGCAGTTTTGGGCCGGGTTGGTGGGCCCCGCAGACACCGTCATGAGCTTCTCATACGACTTTTTTGGCTTCTGCATTTGACAGACACCGAAGCAGTAATCCGTCATAGGAGCGACGATACAGTATTTTCGTCTCTGTATCGTAGAATAATCGGAGAGAACGCCGTCTGATGGAAGTGGCTTCCTTTGGGTTCTCGGGCAGGATGTCGTAGACGACGAAGTCGATGAATGGTTGTCTCCAATCTGGGGCATCCTCGATCGTCTGTGCGAAATAACTCGCCACGAATTGCACATTGTTCTTGGGACAGACCAGTTCGTGGCCTATCACATCCACTGATTGGCGATCATGATTCGGAACTGCTAGGGAAGCGGCAAGACCAGCTAAGGCATTAGCTTCGATATTTCAGAGTTTGGGGACATGTTCGATGAAGAACTCCTCGAACAACGAGATAATATCAATCGCTATTTGGTGATAAGGGATCATGTCTTCGTGGCGGACCTCATATGAGCCCCGTATCTGATTGACGATTAGTTGGGAATCGCCGTATGCTTCAAGGTATTCTACCCCCAGCTCTCTTGCGAGTTGGAGGCCAATGACCAGAGCATTGTACTCAGCCACATTATTAGAGCAGGGCTCTGTGAGGGAATAAATGCGGTTAATCACCAATCCGGAAGGGGAGACCAGCACTACCCCAACTCCGACGACTATATTGCCTTTAGGTCCGGTCCTCGAAGCACCGTCGAAGAACATTCGCCATATATTATCGTGAGAGGTTGCATGCGAGTCGGCGACCTCATCTGGGATCTCATCATATATTCTGGAGGACTCCGAGCCTGGGTGGGCTGCTAAGAAGTCTGTCAGGGCTTGACCTTTGACTGCCTTTTGGGGGACGAAGATCATATGATAAGGGGACAGCAATATTGCCCATGTAGCGAGGCGAGAGCTGAGTGCCCATGGTTTAGTCATGAGGACCCTGAGAGGGTTGACTCGTGAGATCACATGTATCATTTGTCCGGTGACATAGTATCGCGTTTTCTGAATGGCGAACACCAGGGCAAGGCATTCCTTCTCCACAGCGGTGTATCGGTGCTCTGGCCCAATCATCATTCGGCTGAGGTAATATATGGCTTGCTCATGGCCTGCATCATTGTTTTGTGCGATCAGAGCCCCGAAGGAATGTTCTATTACTCGTACATAGAGCAGGAATGGTTTTCCAGGAACTGGGGCCACCAAAACTGGAGGATTTGACAAATATTCTTTGATGCTGTCGAAAGCACGCTGACATTCCTCGTCCCATACGAATGAGACTCCTTTCTTCATGAGGTGCATGAACGGTCGGCATCGCCCGAAGAGGTTAGAAATGAACCTCCTAATGTAAGCTAGCCTCCCTTGGAGGCCTCTGAGTTCGCAGAGATTTCTCGGGAGACCCATCTCCATGATTGCTTTCGTCTTCTCAGGGTCTACATGGATACCTTGTGCTGTGATGATGAAGCCCAAGAACTTCCCGCTGGATACGCCCAAAAAAGACTTTGTAGGGTTCATTTTCAAATTGTGCGCTCACATTAGGTCGAATACCGTCTTTAGATCCTGAAGATGGTCTCCCTTGCAGCGACTCTTAACGGCTATGTCGTCCACATAGCACTCCACTGTCTTGTGTAAGTGGTCTCTGAAGATGATGCTCATGGCTCTTTGATAGGTGGTGCCAGCATTCTTCAAACCGAAAGGCATGACTGTATAGCAGTACGTGCCATTGGCATTCGGAATGATGTATGCTTTTCGTCGTCAGGAGACATTTTGATTTGGTTGTATCCCGAGAAGCCATCCATGAATGACATTCGTTCGAAGCCGCAGGTATTATCGATCATGATGTCTGTGATAGGAAGGGGGTATTCATCTTTGGGGCACGCCTCGTTCAGATTACGGAAGTCGATGCAGATTCGAATCTTCTCATTCTTCTTGGGGACGGGTACTATATTGGCGACCCAATCGGGATGTTGCTCCTCACGAATGAAGCCGCTGGCTATCAGTTTGTTGACTTCGGCTTCGATCGCGTCCATGATGCCTGGACGGAAGCGTCGCTGTTGTTGCTTGACTGGCTTCGCATCTGGCCGAATGTTGAGTTTGTGAAGAGCAATGTCGGGATTTAACCCTGGCATGTCTTCATAGCTCCAGGCGAACACATCAATGTATTCTCTGACAAGTTCTAGCAGCGATTCCCGTTCTTCGTCTGCTAGGCTTTTACTGACGAAAATTGGTTTTGGAGAAGATTCGCTGCCGAGATCCACTTGTATGACCTCATCTTCAGTAGGAGGTTCTCTCTATTCGAACCATTTTTCCCATTGTGCGTCCAATTGCTGGGCCCACGGCTCTAGTTCGAGGATTTCGGGGATGTCTTCGTCTTCTTCGTAAGCGTCGGCGAATGCCATGTTGACTGTCATGGCTTGTCTGACCACATCTCCGATGCTGGTTTCCGAGTCCGAAGTTGGTGACCCGGTTGAATGTGACTGCTAGTCGCATTCTTCATATGAACTCTCAGGGGTCGTAGTAGGCGTTACATACCCTAACCCGTATCGAGTTTTGTTATAGTAGTCTCGTGGTTTGCCTGCCGGGACTGGTGGCTTCAAAGGTAATCGTCGCCCAGTGCCATAGTTCAAACCTGGCGTCATCTCCAGATCATACCCCTATTTCTGCATAAGATATTTGGATTGGGGGCTATAAAGATACAGAGGCAGTCTTCCGGCATCTGACCCGAGGTCGGCTTCCTCTATGGTGAAGGAATGCGGGTTGTCCTTCCGACCGAAGATGATTGGATGGTCCCCTCCCTCGATTATTCGGTAAGCGTCTTCTACTGGAGTAAGCTGGATTGCGGTGTACACATTTGTCACCTGTGTGTGTAGGTGAGTGCCTATACCGTGTTCCATAGCATACATTGTACATAGCTTATTGAGCTCGGTGTAGTTCAAAGATAACCCTTTATTGATGAAGTAAGGTATCTTTTCTAGGGGGATTACATCATCAGTAGAGGGGGCATTAGTGTTGGCAGCCACATACTTGGCTAGCTCCGGTTCCTTTTCGGCTACCCCCTGTGTAAATGAAGACTGAGAGGACAACCTGGGGAGCTTGATCATCAGCGGTTCAGTTGATGGGGCAGAGCGTGGAGTCGTTGGCAGACTAGTGACCCCCAGTTTGGTACTTGATGTGGGGGGAGGAGTAGCCGGTTCGCTAGAAGTGTCAGACCTCGCATCGGGGTGACGACCCTTCTTGGGAAGGCGTATCGTCAGTGGCCTATCGGAGGGATTGAGCTTCTCCATTAGGGGTTTACCGACTCTCGGCAGTCTGATTGTCAATGGCCCCGTTGTGGGTCTCGGTACTTGGCCGGACCTTGGCAACCGGATTATCATCTGCTCTTCCTGCGCCGAGAGGCTGATCGCGTCCTTCCGCAGAGTGGCAGTAAGGGGTGCGGACTTGCCCGGTTTGCGAGCTTGGAGGTGGATCGTCATAGGTTCTTCTAATCCTGTGGCTGCCCCGGTACCAGCTTGTTCATTTCCTTTATCAAGGTGCCTCTTCGACTTTTCGTATAGGCAGGAGTCCGAGTAGTAAGATTCGACCCCTTTGAAGGGATCGATGTCAGCAAATTTCGTCTTCACAAAGCCGTATTTGTCGACATATTTGAAGCAATGATGTAGCGTAGAAGGCACGATCATGTAATCGTGTATCCATGGGTGCCCCAAGAGGATGTTGTAAGAGGTGTCTGCATCTATGACGTAGCAGGTGACTTCGGATTGGAGATCGCCAATCTGACACTTCAGACGAATCTTCCCAATAGGGTAGCTCCTGCCCGAATTAAAACCGCTGATGGCGGTGCTTGTAGGTGTCAGGCGATGCATTGGGATACAGAGATGATGTAGCAGACCCTTCGGGATGATGCTTATGGAAGAGCCAGGATCAATGTGCATTTAATCTACCTTTACGTCGCCGATGTATCCCGTGTAGTATAATGGGCGATCGTGTAGATTAGTTTTGATGAGCATGTCCTGCGGAGTGAAGACGATGTTGGGCATTGCTCCCGTACAGGCACTGTCTTGGAGATCCACGGGTGAGTCTTCCTCGGTGAGGTTGGATTGAGCCAGATAGGCATCGGCATTTTGGAGTGCTTCGCTCAATGCAATACGAACGTCCTTGGAGAGCCTTAGGAGTTCGTACAGTGACAACTTGGCCGGTGTGTTAGCCAATTGCGCTAAGATGTCAAAGTTGTAGGGCCTTTCTAGCCCTTGGGCTGCTTCTTTTCGGAGAGATTTGTCGAAGCGAGTCTCCCTCGGCCTAGGCTTGTCGGTCGTCGAAGGCTGAGCCGGTCCCGGAGCATCAGTTGTAGTGGGTTGATGATTTTTAGCTGGATTGTCAACCACAGGTTGGGATTGCGCACCGGACCGCGTGACGATGGCTGTAGCTTCCTCGTTGTCTGCCGAGATTGTGTGGCAGGTCCTAACTTTTCTACTTTTCTTTTTGTCGGTAGAAGGTGGTGTGGGCCGAGTCACTTCTGACACCAAGTCTGGATGGATCTACATGACCTTCCTTCGTGATGTGGTGAGGGGTACTAGACCTGCAGCCTGATCTCGGGGAGGTGGAAGATTGGTAATCTCCATTGTCGCTAGAGGGACGGGGACCACCCCGTCTTGAGTCTCCGTCGGAGGAAAGCTACCGAATTGTATGGACACCATATTGGCCGCCACGGTTACCTCTTCAAAAGCGATGGCCAGAGCATTCGAATCGATGATTTTCTGGATGTACCGTTTCAGCTGGTAGCAATCGTGTGTAGCATGATGGACATAGCGATGATAATGGCAGTACTTTGGATTCTTTATCTCTGCTAGCCGCAGTTCCCGTCTTGGTGGAGGAAGCTGAATCCTGTCCCCTTGTATGAGCATGTCCAAGATGGGCTTGACGTGACCGCCTTCGAAGGAGTAAGTGATTTGCGGCCATTGTTTGTCTGCTGGCTTCGGCTCAGGTTTTTGTGCTGTATCGGCCACCATAGCCTGCTTTCCCTTGCTGTCCCGATTGTTGGAGGGGCTACCCCCATTATCGTTGCTGGGACGCTTGCCCTTGTTTTCTCCTTCCGAGATGTACAATCCCAGTTGGCGAGCCTTCTTCAGTCGTTCTTCGGCGCTTGTGGCGCTGATAATGAACGCCTTCCAATCTTTGAATTAACTTTCGTCCATCCAGAGACTGATCGTTGGAAGCAGTCTCTTTTGGCAAATTTTAATTAAAGAGGAATCTAGATTTCCGGAGGGTAGCTTCATGGCGGTCTGGCGGAACCGCTCAATGTAGTTCCTTGTCAACTCCTTCTCCCCTTGGACGACGTCCATGAGGGTGGACATGGTGACGTCCTGCCCTACTTCGTAGAATCTCTCCAAGAATAGGCGCTTGAAGCCGGCGAAGGAGTGGATACAGTTGTCCGACAGATTGCGATACCAGTCGAAGGCGACTCCTTCCAATGCCCCAATGAATAATCGTGTGAGGATAGCATCATCATGGAGCAGATGGTCGGTGGTGACCTCGAAGTAAGTGATGTACCGACTTGCTGAGGTCTTGCCATCATACGGGTTAATATTGAACGGCTTATATCTTGGTGGGAATGGAACATCCCTCCATTCGGCAGGGTATGGTTGCCGCATTCTGAGGTCTTGAGCGTTTTCTCGGACATGGAACATGGCTCGGAGCTCCTGAACCTCTTTTCTTACTTCTCGGGCCTCATCTGTCGCGGTAGGGGCTGTTATTTCGGGAGGATTGTTGCCCAGGTTCGGTGCCGCCGAATTCGATTTCGTATTGACCGCGGGACCCGCGCTCGTTTGGCCAGGCGTCCCTCCTTGCAGAGTTGGAAGGGCCACTTTAATCTCGTCTACAGACTTGACCAAAGTAAGTAATATGGCTTCGAGATTGTCGATGTGCTGGCGATCACTGGAACCACCTTGATTGATGTCTGTCATGAACACCGTCCTTACATGAGGAGTGATGGAAGGAACGGTGGAGGATGTGCTCTCCGAGTCGTACCCATGCACCGAGAAGTCATCGGGGTAGGTGGGAATGTTATCTTCGAGCTCGGACTCGGAGGGAACGGTATCCCCAGCCTCAGAGCTTGCTTCGTCTTGAGAGTCATGGATGTCCTCGGGGACATCAGCGTCTGTTGTACCTGATGGGAGAGTTGTTTGTCTGGGCTTGGCTCCTTGAAACATCGGATTGTCGTAGATGTTCGGAGGAGTGCTACCCCCAGTTCCCACGACCCCCAGCGATGTGGATGATGAATTTCCCACTGCAGCAGATTTCGTCTTTGAACGGGTGTGTTGGAATACTCCGGTGGAGGACAATCGTTTAGACGACAGTTTCTTAGCTGTAGTGGTTGAGGTCTTTGGGGTGGAGATGCTTGCCTTCTTCCCTTTCCCCTGGGCGGGGACTTTCTGAGTGGAATTTCAGGAGACAACAGGAGGTGTCTCGTCCTCTGAGCTCGGATGTTGTACTCTTTGGAAGACTGACGGCCGGTCTTCCGTTACTGCCGCATTGTTGCAACAGCAGTTGACGATGATTTGGGTGCAGTGACGTCCAAGCGAGGACCCTTTGCACACCGAAGCTCCTTCTCTTTCCTTACGTTTGTGGAGGATCGCCTCGCGCAGGTCAGAGGAACCACTTTGTCCTTTTGCCGCCGGGGGCTGGACTCGAACGGTTCTATACAACTTCCCATCAGAGGCCCGTGTGATAGTCAACGGGATGCCCCGATAGTCAGAGGTTGGGACAGCTGACTGGGCTTGATGAGCCCACGCTGTCCTGGACTTCTTATTTTTAGCACTTGCGGGTGCGTAATAAGAAGAGTCTAAGTTGAAAACCACAGAGTCTGGCATATCATCCAGAGAACTATCAGGGTCAGGACCGTATGAAAGACGGTCGAAGACTGATCGAGAGGAGAGTGGAACGGACGCTATGCGGCTAGGGTTGGAAACCGTGCAGGCTATCTGCATGCGGTTGTCCTTAGCTGCCGGATGAGTTGCTTTGGTGTGATTAGTAGGAGTCACGATCGTGCAGGCTGGCCGCATGCGGTTGGCAATTATGGCCGCATGGGTTTTCTACAAGCGATTGTCTTCAGTAACCGCATAGGCTTCATCCATGTGGTTGGCGACTGTAGCCGCATAAGCTATGTGGCTGACAGATGTGACCGCATGAGTTTTCTTCATGCGGCTAACGGATGTGGCCGCATGAGCTTTTTCCATGCGGCTAGCACCCTTATACGGCTCGGATCGCGTAGAGTTCCTCTTTGCCCCTATAAGTCCAGCATCATAGTATTTTCTTCTGCCGGACTTGGGGACAGCAGAGTTATCTACGGTCTGAAGTAGGGCCGCAGGAGAGTCTTGCTCGCCGTCTTGAACAACAGAGGGTATCTCTGCAAGAGCTTCAGTAGGAACGAAGGATCGGGGTCTCCACTCCTTGCGGGCCTTCTTTGTGCGGGCTCGCTTCTGGACCGGGCCAGCGCTCTTGTCAGAGAGCATTTCTTCGAACGCCTGTTGGTCGAACCGGGCGACCATCTTTTGTTGCATGGAGCCAAGCTTGGCTGCATCCGATTGCATCACCAACTCTTCAGCCGTGGAGAAGTTTGTCCCCAGCAGAGTCGCCATCGTGTTTGCCATGAAATATAAAAGAACAGAACAATTATCGGAGGACTGGACTTTTACTTCACGTTATAAACTCGCTTGTACAAAGAAAGCCTAGGGACGAAAACCTAGGTACAGCAGTCTAAGTACAATTGTTTATTTTAGATTCTGGGGGGTGACGATAGAGGCTCGGAAAGGCAACGGCAGTCCTGCCTTACTCCTTGGAAGATCGGTATGCAGCCTTGGCTCCTGTGAAGAGATGGGTGGCGTTGAAGAAATGCTATTCTTGCTCTCCCTCTATTATTCTTTTGGCTTCTCTCTCTCTGTGTATTTTCTCTCCGATTATTGGGGGAGTCTCTCTGTATATGCGTATCTCTCTCTGATAGTGTATATTCTCACAAGGGAATGGCACCTTGCTATTTATAATAGTGGGATGTGATCATTAGGGTTGCCAATGATTACATCTTGGAGATGGCGACGGCCTGTGGATTGGTCAATCTAGGCCGTTCGTTTTTTGATTGTGACGAATCCGAGCCATTGAGTGTAGATTACACCAAATCCCATCAGCAATTAATGCTGATTGGAATAAATCTTCCTCATAATGATCTTCTGATATCTGCGAATAAATTAAATTTATTCTCCTGCCACGTGTCCCAGATTAGGGGGATTTGACCCAATCTTTGATTGCAGTAAATCTGAAAAATTGATCGACTTAGGACACGTGTCCTAGGAGCCACTGTGGGGATCTGAACCACATGACGAGTGAGCCGCATATGATTTTGGACCGCATATGGTTAGGGCCACGTGTCAGGGCTGCCTGGGTAGTGGCCCTCCCTTGAGCCTTTGAACCACAGGAAGGTAATCATTGTGAGCCGCATAGGGATACATCCGCCTGAGCCGCATGGAAATGGTCCTCTTGAACCGCATGAGAAGTCTTTGCTCGAGCCGCATGAGGCTGTCTTGGCCTGAGCCGCATAGGACGGCTTTATTCTGAACCGCATGGGAAGTCTTTGCTCAAGCCGCATGTGGCTGTCTCGGCCTGAGCCGCATAGGACGGCTTTATTCTGAACCGCATGGGAAGTCTTTGCTCGAGCCGCATACGAACGCCCACGTGGCAAGGCCACGTGGCCTTTTTATTGCTCTTGGGGGATTTGTGTCAGAGATCTCTCTCTCTCTTCCCTAGAAGTCTGTCATTATGACAGAGTCATAATTTCTTCTTTTTGAGTCAGGGATGTCACTTTTTTAGAGTTGCCAGCCGTCAAACAATTAATGCGAGGGGGCAGAGAAGAGGACTATCCTGTCACGTGTCTTCGGAGCCGCATGGGATGTCTTGGGCCGCATAGTCCCTTATGTCGCATGACTCTTTGAGCCGCATGGGCTTTCTGAGTCGCATGGGGTTCTTTTGGCCGCATGGGTCATTTTTTTTAATATTTTCCATGCTTCTACATGTCCCTCTCCCCTGCCGCCCTCGCCGGCCTGTTGTCCGAGGTGCTCGCGTCCTCCCCGGCGTAGACACCCCCCCTCGCCGTCCCCTCAGGCAGTCCCCCGCCTCCTTAATCCCCGGCTCGTACCCCTACCCCCTCGTCGTCGCCCCCCTCTCCGCGATCAGACTCCCTCCCTCCCCCCCGGCGATCGCCCTCCCGTCGTCCTTCCTCTCCTCCATCCTTGGTGCCCCCCCTCCGCCGCCCCCTGCCTGGACCCCCGACCAACTATCCCTCGTTGGTCGGGAGGCCAACCTCCCCCAGCCTCGGAGTGCTCCTCCCCCAGCATCCTCCTCAGGGCTCGCTCCTCCGCCACCCCCTGCCTTAGCTTGGCCTACCCCGGCCGAGCACGAGATCGGAGCAGCGTCCTCCTCCCCTAAGCCAGCATCGACCGCCGCGTGGGATCGCCTTCTCGCCCCTTCCCCCCTCGGTTCCAGCGCCGAGCGGGGCGGCGACCTCCCCCACGTCGTCTTTCTCGGGCCCGGTGATGAAGCGTCAGCACCTGTTCTGTCCTCCATCGATCCCAGTGCCGTTCGGGCGCGGGGCTCCGAGCTTCCCCTGTAGCACGCGCCCCGAGGCTTGCGCCGGCTTAGCGTCCGCTTTAGGCGCGGCGTCCTTCTCTCCGAGAACTGCTTCGGCAGTCGCGACGGTGCGTCAGCTCCTCCATCTTCCCCACTCGGCTCCACCGCCGAGAGGGGCGACGACCTCCTCCCCGAGGTCTGCCTCGGGCCCATCAAAGAAGCGACAGCACCTATCTCTCCCTTCCTCGGTCCCAGAGCCGCTCGAGCGCGGGGTTCCACGCTGCCCCAGCTACTCGCGCCCCGAGGCCCCCGCTGGCTTAGCGTCTGCTTCACTGTAAATCCCCTAGATTTCTAATATATTTTTATTATTAAATTTGGTACTGATTTAAAATTTTGTATTGTACGTCGCGTAGACGTATTTTACGTCGCCCACGAAATTTTATTTTTCGTAATTGCTCGACGAGTGCGAATATGTGCGAGCGTACATATTTTTAGAAAAATATTTTTTCTTATTTTTTTATAGTTTCAAAATATATATATAATAAGTATTTAAGTTATCGTTCCAAAATTTTAAGTTTTTTTAGTTTATTTATAAAGCCTTTCATTTACACAGTTATAATAATAAATAATTTTTTCCTATAAAATGGTATATTAGAAAAGTATATTTATGTAAATATTATTTGGATATACATATAATTAGTAATTATTTATTAGTTTATTTTTAAATAATAATGAATTTTTGAAATTATTATTATTAGTATTTTTGAAAAAATATATTTCGAAATTATTGTGACAATTTAAATCTTGATTTGAATTTATGGATTTATTTAAATAGTTAAATATTTGAAATTTGATTTATCCTATTTGATTTTAAACTAAAAATTTAATTAGATTTAAATTAGATTTGTATTTGGAATTGGATTTGATTGATTTTAAATTAAATTACGAATTATCTAAATTGGGTTTAAATGAATCCTAATTCTTATCCAATTGGGAATTCCCACATCCTATAAATAGGCAGGTACTCTTCCAATTTCTATCATTCATTATTTCTCCAAATTTCTACCATCCTCAAACGTGCGTGCATCGTGTCCGTGTTCCACCAGCCATAATCTTATTCCATTTTTACAATTACATCAATTCCTCGTGTCGGACACATCCCTGACACGACTTCAACTCCACCCGTGTCACGTAGGACACAAACCCTAGCCCTAATCCTAACCCTAACCCTAATTTTGGCCTAAGCCTGTCACCACCGCCAGCCTACACGACCTCCACACCCCCGCCGTAGCCGTCGTCTCCTCTACTCGTTCCCCATCATACACCTACCACCACGCTCGTCCCATCTCAGCCGTGACTCTGGCCCAACCGCCACCACAGACCCCCCCGACCAGTATCGACCACCCGACCCGGCCATGCTCGCCGCCACAACAAACCACCATCACCACCGCTGGCACCACCAAACGCCGTCACCCCCGCCATCTCCCCGGCTAACCACTACCATTGCCTACCTCGTTTCCACCAGCACACCGCCACCAGCCATCACCACATCGCCACTATCACACCCAGACCACCACCCCATCAACCGGCTGAGCCCCTCCGGCCAAACCAACCCCACCAAAACCCACCAAAAATTTTCCAAGAAAAACCCAATTAAATACACACACCCCCCTCACCTGACCGCCGGCCGTAGCCGCCTGCTCCGCCTCCGAGCCGTTGTCGAAGTCCTCCGCCGCCGTCTGTAGCCCAACCACCCCTCGCCGGCCGACCCAGCCCCTGTCCCGCATGACCTCTACCGACGAGCCGCACCCGTGCCCCACTCTCCTCTCCGACCGGCGCCCAGCCGCTCTGCCCCTTTCGCGCGGAGGCGTCCGCCGCCTTGCGCGCCACCGCGCGCAGGACCGCTCCGCAGCCGCCGCCTTCGCGTCTCCTCTCCCGTCGCGCCTTGCTCGCACCCGCGCTAGCAACGGACTGCGCCGACCGCGCCCTCCGTGAACTGGCCGAGCGAATCCCCTTCCCGTGCGGCCTGCCGGAACCCCGAAACCCCTTCGGCCGCTCCGCTCCCCTCTCTGCCTCTCTCTCTTTCTCACGCTGATCTAAATTCCTAATCTCTTTCTATTTTTTTGGAATGAAACTTTCCATCACTTGCTCTTGCTGTGGAGAAGTGGTTCTCCTCGAAAGAGGAGAACCAGCATTTTTATTTATTATTTTTATGTATTATTTATATATTTTTACTTAAATTTTTGTTTTTCTTAATCTTTATTATTATTATTATCATTATCATTATCATCATCATCATCATTATTATTATTATTATTATTATTATTATTATTATTATTATTATTATTATTATTAATTTTATATGTTTCTTTATAGGAAAAGTAGATTCAAGTTTTATTATTATTATAGTTATTTCAGCTGTGGTTGATGTTGTTCTCTTCTCTTGAGAAGAGAAGACATGCTATGGGCAAGAGTATATGGTTTTTAGAATTCATTTTCTTATATTATGAGTGTGATTTAGACAGCAGCAAAAATATAGGCTGATATTACTATTATTACTTTCATTAATTTATGTTTTATTAGGCAAAATAAAATATTAATTATGTATACAAGTACTTTCAAAATTATGATCTATTATCAGTATCATCGTTATTAATTATTCTTATTCTTTTATTATAATTATTGTTGTCATTGTAAATAAAATAAAATTACTATTTGTAAACCGTTTTTTCAAAAAAAAAATATTTCACCAAAATATTACTTTAACAAAAACTAGTTATCTAGGTTTGTAAATAATCATTATTATTTTACTAATAAAATATAGTTTTCTACCAATTTTATTTTTTGACGAACTTAGAGTTTTGGCCAAAATAAAACAATTTTCTTGAATTTAAGTATTTTTTTGCTATAATTATTTTTTGACTCATAAAAACTAGTTTTCAAGTATTACAAATAGTTTTCTATATCTTATTATTTATCCATTATTCTTTGATTTCTCTCCTGTCCGTAACCGATCCTCTTATTCCCATTCTATCACCAAATTCGTACCACCTTATGTCCACCCTAACTAATTTGACCCTTCTGGACCCGATGGAACCGTCCGCACCAATATCTGAGATCACCTTGCATAAGTTGTTGCACCAAAGTCGTTGTTCTTGCCACCTCGATCATTGCAGTGCACCAGGCGTCCTACCAGGCAAGATACCTTGCCTTTACTGTTTAAATTTCTTGCTCAATATCATGCATGCTTTATAATTATTTATTTTTAGCCAATATAAATTGTTATTTCAAAACTTTATGTAGTTGCAAATTATTATACTTAGTTTTCGTTATGCATTTGGCCTAGAGTTAAGGGACTACCTTGTTTGTGTCGCATTCATTGGCCCTGACACTTGTGTATCACGAATCATGAGTCTCATATAGATCTCGGACGTACGTATCGACTTGCCATCGGTGCGCACATACCGTGCGATAGGCAATAACTGCTAAATAGTTATGGTTGTCTAGAAGACTTAGCAGTTATTAGGAAGGTCGTGATGTGGATACAGCACGTGTAGTGCATGGGGAGGGTGAAGACAGTTATTAGGCGCAGGGGCTTTCACACCTTTACTTTTCTCTAGCTGCCATTTGTGACTCAGCCGAGAGCTAGTGTGCCGTGCACTTATTTATTTTTTTCTAGATGCCACTAGTGCCTCGGTTGAAACACAAATGTGTCGTACATTTACCTTCGTCTAGCTGTCGTTAGCGACTCACCCAAGAGCTAGTGGCCGTGCATTTATTTTTCTCTAGATGCCCCTTAGCTCTCACTCGAGTGCTAATGGGCCGTGCATTTACTTTTCTCTAGACGCCACTAGTGCCTTGGTTGAACGCTAACGCACCGTGTTTCTAGCCTCGAGAGCCCTTGTGTGGAACGTTGTCTTCAAATTGTATTTTCACACAGAATGGTTACGACCTTTATTTGTTTAGTGACATATATTTTTCTGTTGAGCTTTTATTATTCAGTTATGGGCATGATATTATGTGTCTTGTTACATCCCTCTGAGGACCTGGTTATCTCGCCAGGTGTGTGCTCTTATCTTTCGTATGTGTTCTAGCTTTAGCCGTGTTCATCGCTATTTCTTCGAGGATGATTGCGCTTGGATCATTTTTGTTTCGCTCGCCAAATTCATTTCATTTTCCGTGTATTTTCTCTTACTTGTTGGTAGTGGATTTTTCTTCGCCCAACATATTGTATCAAGACAATTCTTTATCATTATATGATATCTTTTATTCATTTATTTTTGTGTGGATGAGATTAGTTATGGTTCTACTGCATTTTACAGCTTATGTATTCATAGAAGGTTTCCATATATTGGAGTATGCTTCGTATGAATACAGCTGGCATGTCTACGTTCCTAGTCCTACGTATCTTGGGACTGGGGCGTTACATTCACGCTTAGCTTCAGTATTCCCTCCCTTGGTGATCGAGCCAGCTCCATTTCTTTTGCCTAGCTCTACGCTAGGGCTGGCTCCAGCCACTTTTACGCTCCCTGTTAGCTCTACGCTAGGGCTGGCTCGCGCCATCAGCCTACCCCCCGCTTTTACGCTCCTAGTTGCTTACGCAGACAGAGCCCCTTCTGCGCTGGGCCCGCGCATAGGCTCCCACGGTATGGGCCAGCCTGTTTCTAATGTACTATATTTTTGCGAGATTGAGGACTCCCACGGTGTAGGCCAGCCCTCACCCTCGGTTTCGGGCTCTTTAGCGCCCGGAGGCTCCCACGGCGTGGGCCAGCCTACCCCCTTTATTGCGGGTCGCGTAGTTCGTGCGCCCGCAGGCTCCCACTGTTTGGACCTGCCTCCTCCTAATGCTGCGGGTTTCCGTGAGTCAGGCGGCTCCCACTTTGTGGACTAGCCCCCTCCCTCTTCGCAGGACGCACCCTCGCAGGGTATCCCTAACCACCTTGCTTTCGGGACTGTTGTAGGAGGTCCCGTCATCTCGACCGCGACCGTCTCCTCCCTTCCATCCACTACTACCTCCCCCCCTCCCCTCCTCCCTCTTTGACCGACCCGGTTCCTCCCCGTGTCCCTTCCTACGCCAAAGCATTACGACCAGACCGTGGTAAGGCTAACCCACCCCCAACCGCGAAGATCGTCCTCCCTGAAATCGTCTTCACACCCCCAAATGACGGATACCCCATCCGTGTCCCCTTCACCGACGCAGACATCTCCTCCCTATCTTCCACCTTTCTCAAGACTTTCGTCCTAAAGTTCACCTCTGATTGCCCGAAGATAGCTAGGGTTAAGGAGGTTATCGCTTCTTGGGGTCTCTCAGACGCCTTCCGGATCGCCCTTCTTGACCCCAAGCACATGTTCCTATACCTATCCTCCGACCAGGACTGCATCATGGTCTGGGCTAAGGGCACAACCAAAATCGACTCACAGATTGCCAAAATTGTCAAATGGTCCCCCAAATTTAACCCTATTCAAGATTCTTCATTCATATCCACTTGGGTCACCCTCTCCAACCTCCCCCTCGTGTGCTTCCCCGCCGCAGCTCTAAAGCGTATAGCCAGTTCCTTTGGGTCCCTGGTTGCCATCGCGGAAGAAACACGCAACCTGTCTAAATGCAACTATGCGAAGATTTATGTGGAGCTAGATCTCGCCAATGAACCCCCCAAAATGATTGAGATAGAGCTCGGAAATCAGACGATCAGGCAAACACTGGAGTATGACAACAACATTATTTATTGCCATCATTGCCGGATGAGCGGTCATTCCTTGCAGTGCTGCTTCCGGGCTAACCCCGGCCTCAAGAAGCTTGGACCCTGTAATCCCCGCGACACGGTCGTGCCCAACACCCCCTCACTTCCACGCCAGACCTGCCCTCCAACCCCCACCCCCGGTCCACAGGAACCCTTTGTTTCACTTAACAAAATTCCTGGAAATCGGATTTTGGAAATAAAATGAGAAAAAGTACAAGAAGTACAAATTTGATTCTGAGAAGTATTGCTATGGAAGTCTGATCTATAAATGATCACTTTGTTCCTTGGACTATACGATAATGATGAAGATCACTGCTAAAAGATGAACAATTGGAAGAACTAAGTCACCAGAAAGGTATCGACGCACTTGGGCACTGATGGCGTGGCCGAATGCTTTCCTGCTTTGCTTCACTCTGTTCTGGAAGAAAAGTTGATGAAGAATGCTCCAAAAAATTAAAGTCTCTAGGCTCTGATCTCTATGTATTCTCTCCTTTCTCTCTGTCTGTCCGTCTATATAAGAAAAATCAGTCTATTTATAGACTTGGCTTCTTGTGCGTAAAAACTCAGCAAAAGTTCCGTCTTTACGCTAACAACTGCCACCCATGACCAAAGTCATCCTCTGCATACGTTGACACGTGTCCCATCATTTTAATAAGAATAGGATGCACGTACACACGTTCTTCGAGATGTGTGGCATGAAAGCCATATAGGCAAACCACGTTCTGAATTGGAATAGGACGTAAAAACAACCCAAATATACCCTGAGCGTAAAGTAGTAGACTAGGCGTACAATAGCCCTGATGTAGACTTCCCACGTAAAGTGGTTGTTAAATAACCTTGAGCGTAAAAGTAACCCAAATAAACCTTACGCACACGTCAACCGTTGAGCGTAAAAACTCGTATAGTCTCCGTACGTAAAAGAAGCCATATTATGAGCGTAAGATGGCTCAGTCCACATACTAAACGACAAATAGGCCTCTGTGTAAAACAAATTCCTTTAATTTCTGTGATATATGCCATCATTAAATCTTCATGTCAGACTTTGCATTAAATGCAAGACTTGACAGCTTTGTCCAGCGTAAAAGTGGCTAGCCTGTCTTGGGCGTAAAACCATTAACTTTGACCCGGGCGCAAAATGATTAGCCTGCTTCAGGCGTAAAGTGATTAGCCTCTCTTTGGCGTAAAGTGGATCGATTTGAATGGATTGATCCATCTCTTTGACTCATTCTTATGAAGCACTTTTTACGCTCCTACAAGACCCCCTTCAAAGTTTTCAAATATCTTCAAAATTTGAAATACTTTGAACAGAAGCGTAAAAGTTGAGACTTGACCAGTCAGCGTAAAATTCGGGATACTCAACAGTCACCCGCGTAAAAGTGGGAATATCCAACAGTCGGCGTAAAATCAAGAAATAGTGTCGGTCAACACTTAACCGTCACAATGAATTTTCTTCTCGAAACTTTCGAATATATGCCTTTTTACCTCCCCGAGTTTGCATTAATAATGAGCAGTTTCCCATAAGGAATATGAAGAGTTGATTTGATTGTATAAATAAAGAAAAATTCTTCATTCTTGCCATTCATCCTCATAGTGACATGGCGCCAAAGAAAGAGGTTAACAATGAAGAGGCTTCGAGCTCCAGGATTGATTTTGAGCGAGCACGCAACTTTGTAGGGTGCTTTGGACTGACTCCAGCAGTCTTCAGTCGCATCGATGGTGGTCCTTCAACTGCGTATGAGGGATCAGGAGATGCAGAAGTGTTTCTTAATTTGATGCGTCGCTCCGGGATTCGCAACATGCACAACTTAGGTGCCTCCCTTCGTCAGCCCAACGAAGGAGAGAAAAAATAATATTCCATGTATTGTGACTCTTTTATGTGTAGGGGTCCACTTTCCCCTTTTTTATAAATAAAATCTTGATGTTAATCTCATCAGTTGGTACATAGAATTGTTCAACACTTCTTTAACTGTATTTATGGTTGTTTATTCCCAAGAAACAAAACAACACGTGGCATCTGCTTTGTGGTCACGAGCGCCTTTTTAGTAGGATCTTTCCCAAAATAGACTCATGTCAACCGTTTCCTCAACCCTTATAAATAGCTGAGTTAAAGAATGTTTTATACATTCTCATTCTCATTCTTTCGAAGATAGCTTCTAGCAAATGATGATGCTTGCTGTTCTTCTGTACGCTTGGTCGACAGACGTCACTACACCAAAATAGCTAATTAGGAACACTAGACGTATTTCAATCTGGAACACTTATTTAGCGTGCCTACGTTTTGGAACGGAAAAAAACTGTGCCGGAATTGAAAAATGTTCCAAATATTATGTTATTATTTTTAATTAAAATTTGATTATTTTGGAACACACATTAACCGTACCAATACCGTTCCAAATATATAAAAGTTCAATTCACGTGATATCACGTGACCTTAAGTATCCAGTACATTTTCTTCCAATCTGGCACACAAACCCTTCTCTCTTTTTTGCAAGCCTCTGGCGGGAATTGAAAACCTAGGCACACCAAAATCCCACAAAAATCCCCTCTCCTAACCTCTTTTTGGCACACCAAAATTCCTTCTCCCAACCTCGGGCGGGAAGTGAAAACCACGCAGGAAAGCCATTGCTAGAGGGACCCGTCGGGTCCGAATCAACGTCGGCGTCCTCTTTCCATCCTCGACCGTCATCTTCTCTCCATCCCGAGTCATCTCACCGTCGGGTGTCTCTCCGCCCTCATCTCGTCGTCCTCGCACACTAAGGTACTTGTATTCCACTTACGATCAAAACCCTAACATTTTGATTTTTTTTGGGGGTGGGGGGTGGGTGGTGGTGGTGGTGGTGGTGGTGGTCGGAGAGGGGTGTAGCCGACGCCTCTTAGCCCTTTCATACTGGAGCAACAGGCGATCGGGCAATAGTTGGAGTTATACAAATAGTTTAGAGGGAACATTGGTGCTGGGTTGTCATCCTTGTTGATGGATTTTTGTAAGCCAACATGCGTTACCTTGTCCTTATTTTTTTTTCTTATTTCCCCTTTTGAGTTTTCTTAACCTGTGAGTATTATGAATGACAAACATTGCAATTCTTTTCTCACCAGCTTTTTATGTGTTTAAAGCTTGATTTTTGTGTTTTGGTTCACTGATTCTTTTGCCCCCATGAAGGTGGGTGGAATATAAGGGCACTCGATTTTTTGGTTCACTGATTGTTTTGGTTCACTGATTCTTAACCTGTGAGTATTATGAATGACAAACATGCTGCTGTGGTTCCTTGATGTTCATTTTGTTGAAACTTGAAAGCAAGGGCACTCGATGAACAATCAAATGTTTTGAGAATTTCTTTTTCAAGGTTTGCATTTGAATGTTTAATACCAGAACAAAATATAAAATGACCAATGTAAATTTCAGTGCTGCAACTGTATAATCTTAATTTGGTACGAAGGGTCTGTTTGGCAATTGTAGGGGTAACAGTTAATGACATATTTTCAGAGTACCAGTTATGAGGGACCGGTTTTAAGTAGCAGCTTTTAAACCGGTTTAATCCATATTTGATCATTCATTAACGAACGGTTCTGAATATTTTTTTACACGAATAAAATTATCTATATGTTCATATATAACGAAACGGTTCCGAGTATACAATTTTAAGTATTTTTTGTGTTTCTTCATATCAATTTAAAAATTGAATGAAATAATAATTCCCCTTGCTGCGATAGATAAGTCTTCTTCATTACATGTCTTTACAACCTTACTATTATTTACATCCTCATTGATTCGTCTTCATCGTTCAAGGATTTCAATGTGATGGCAAAAGATTCTTAGATTGCTTGTACATGTACTGTGAGAGATTTCAATTCCTATATTTTGTATAGAAAGTTGGAATAGCAATTCACACTTTTCTTAGTTTCAATCTCATATTGTTTTTATTTTCAAATTCACTTGATAAATGATTGTACATTTTGTATGAGCTATTTTTTGTAGGGATTGGGCAAATTTACTACAAACTAAAATGAATTTGGACAAATCGTGGATGAGCAAAAGGGGTGGTATAAGTTATATCAAAGGTGTTCAACAATTTGTGAATTTTGTTAAGGAGAATGCAGTTGGACAAACACAATATCCATGCCCATGTCAGCATTGTAAGAATTCAAAGGGACACATAGATCTCGATGAAATTAGCCTTCATTTGTTGAAGAATGGCATGCACCAAAGTTACGTGGTATAGAAGCATCATGGAGAAAAGACGAGAGATTTTGGAGGAAACATACCAATTATGGCTAACCCAATTGAAGAATCAAACTTTCCTAGACTGGAGGATCTCGTTAATGATGTATATAATATTCATACCAAGGAGGCCGAGCATTCACCTATTGATGTGAGTGTAACAAATGAAGACTGTGAGGGAGATGACACAATTGTTGAGCCTGTGATGCAAGAGAGCAAAAAATACAAAAAATTAAGGGATATGGCATCAGAACCTTTGTATCCGGGTTGCCCCAAGGGCAAGACCATATTGTCCACCATTATTGAGTTGCAAAATTTGAAGACACGGTATGGGTGGACAGGCACTAGTGTAACGGCATTACTAGAGTGGCTAAAGGGCTTGCTCATAGAAAATTGTAATCTTCCAAAAAATTATCCTAATATGAAGAACATGATCAAAGAATTGGGAATGGAATGTGAAACCATCCATGCTTGTAGGAATGGATGCATCCTATATCGTAAGGAATACCAACATCTCCATATATGTCCGAAATGTGGAGTGAGTCGGTATAAGCTTGTGATTGGAAATGATACAGCGACAAAAAAGACTTTCAAGAAAGTACCTGCAAAGTTTGTGAAATTATTTCCCTTGATTCCGAGGTTAAGAAGATTCTTTAGCATTCCTTGGATTGGAGAGGCAATGACTTGGCACCAGAAGGCAAAAAGTGATAGAAATCTAATGAGACATCCTTGTGACTCAGGTCAATGGGATTCAATCAAAGTTCATTGGCCAGAGTTTGCTGCAGATGCTAGAAACCTACGACTTGCAATATCAACAGATGGTTTCAGCCCACATGGAACTCTAAGTAGCAATTACAGTTGTTGGCCAGTGATTTTAGCACCATTAAATCTTCCACCATCGTTGTGCATGAAAAGAGAGTTTGCTTTGTTGACATTGTTAATTTCTGGGCCCAAAGGACCTGGGAAACATTTCGACATATTCTTGGAACCTTTGGTAGAAGAGTTGAAAGAGTTATGGGATAATGGCGTGCCAACGTGGGATGCATTTACCAAAACCACATTTACAATGAAGGCGATGTTGTTTTGGGGGGTCCATGATTTTCCAGCATATGGAAATTTATCTGGCTGTACTGTTCATGGTTACAAGGCTTGTCCAGTGTGCGCTGATGATATCGACTCTATGCGGCTTGGAGATTCTTCGAAAGTATATTATCACGGCTATCGACGATTCTTGAACTCTGATCACAAGTTTAGGAGTGATAAAAGATTCAACAAAATACTCGAACAACGACTTCCTCCACAAAGATTGTCCGGGGAAGAAGTTGAACAAAAGATAGCCGACATTCTTGAAAATATTAAAAGAACACGATTGAAGCAAGCTACTTGTGGAAAGCATAAGAGGCGAAACTGGAAGCATGAAAGCATGGTCTGCGAAGATGGCAATGAAGAAGAGGCATCTACTAAAGAGGCACCATGGTCTAGAAGGTCTATTTTGTTTGATTTGCCTTACTGGAAGTTTCTTGAAGTGAGACACAACATTGACGTTATGCATGCTGAAAAGAATGTCACAGACCACTTATTGAACATGTTGATGGATGTGAAAAAGAAAACAAATGATGGGATACAAGGTCGGAAAGAAATGGAAAAATTAGGAATAAATAAGAAGTTGTGGGTAGTTGAAGATGAAACTGGAAAAACATCAATGCCAAAGGCATCTTATGCCTTGACAAAGAAGGAAAAGGAAATTTTTTGTCAGACATTAAAAGATTTAAAACTTCCTACGGGATTTTCCTCTAACTTGAGTAATTGTGTCACCATCCAGCCTCCCGAACTAAGGGGGCTCAAATCACATGACTATTATGTGATTATGCAATACCTGCTTCCAGTATTGTTGAGACATTATTTTCATAAAGACAGGGACATAAGAATTGCAATTCAGAGGATTAGCTTATCTTTTAAAATTTTATGCGCCAAGGTGATCAATAAAGAAGAGCTTAGGCTAGAAAAAAAGGCGTTGGCTGAGGCAATGTGTATTCTTGAAAAGGAATTTCCGCCTTCCTTTTTTGTTATAAGTGTGCACTTAATGGTTCACCTAGCTGATGAGGCCTTGTCATGCGGAACAGTTGGATTTCGATGGATGTATCTATTTGAAAGGTACACTCTTAGTGTTCTTCCATATTTAGGTTTTAGTATTAATTTATTGATGATATAAATTTATGTATATTTTTTCGTAACAGATTGATGAAGCGCTATAAAGAATATGTCCTTAATAAGCGATATATTGAAGGTTCAATAGCTGAGGCTTACCTTGTAGATGAATCTGTAATATATTGCATGGAGTATATGCCGAACTCGAGCGCTTTTGGTCACAAGTCTAGTCGAGAAGATTGGTTGGATGAGAGTGTTGACTTCACGGATGAGAAGCCCTTGGAAATAGGGGGAGTTGTCGAGCTCAACCATGTTCAGTTTGAGCAAGTGCGTAGATGGGTTCTCAATCGACTTGCAGACTTGAGTGAATGGGAAGAGTATGTCTTTTACCACAAGCTAATAACATAATATGGTTATAATAATAACATAATATGGTTATTTGAATGACATAAATATGGTAATCTATGCAGAAAGTACAATCGTTATTACCAATGCATGTCCACTCAGAATCGGAAAGGTGGTTCGACAAAAGAAAACACAACAATTAAGGAATTCATTCCTTGGTTGTGTGATGAGGTAATATTTTGTTTTTGTTCATGTGCTTGAAGAAGGTCATGGCAAAACACAACAATTAATTTATGGTTATTTGCATGACATAAATTATTTATTTTTCTACGCAGTTATTGGATGCAGGACAAACTAATACAACATTATGGAGACTGGCCAATGGTCCCCAACATAGAGCTACACGATTCAAAAAATATCATGTCAACGGTTTTATATTTGCACCAAGTTCTTCCGATGAATGCTTGGTAACACAAGATAGTGGGGTGTCTATGGAAGCATATTCAAATTTTGTTTCAAGTCGAAAAGACAAAAACCCAAAGGAAGGGAAGATAACCTTTTATGGAATTGTTAGAGACATATTGGAGCTGGACTATCTCGATTTCAAAGAAACAGTGTTCTATTGTGATTGGGTTAAAGTGGAAGATTCTAAAAATGGTTGCAAGTCTGATCCGATTTGGAATCAAGTGATGGTAAACTTGAAGAAGCTTAGAAATAAAGAAAAGGTTGAGGAGGATCCATTCATTTTAGCTCAAGAAGCAACGTCAGTTTTTTATTCCAAAGATCAAAATGCTGATGGGTGGTATGTGGTTATAAATACTCCAAAAAGGCTAAATAAACAAGTAGATGCAGTAGACATTCCAACTGACTACCAATCTTGTTTGAACGACAACCCCAACTTAAGGAATTTATTGATGTTCGATGATTGAACTAAATTAAATGTGGTCTTCTGTACTCCAGACTTTTTTCTTCTTCTTTATGTACCCTAAATATGAAAAAGTTCTTGTGGACAAATTATAATTTTCTTGCTTTAAACAATCTAGTGTACTCTGAAGTCACTTTATGTATGCAACTTCCAAATGACATGGATAACTTTTTGTTATGAGAATGACATGTATATCCAAATTACTTGCATATCTTAGACAAATTATAACTTTTTGTTATGCAATTTTCTTGCTTTAAACAATCTAGTGTACCATGATTCTTCTATATGCATAATTTGGTATCATATATTATGTTCTTACTATTTTACTGTTTGTATGGATAAACATGATACAAAGTTGTCCTTGAATGAAATAACAGACTTTCTTTCATTGCACGATGTCTTCGAGTGTTGCTGACACATCTAACCAGGGGAAAGAAGTTCCCATATCAATGGAAGTCAATCAAAAACAAAATTCTAAGAAGAGCATTGAATTTAATCATCTTGGACAAGCAGTTGGACCCAACGCAACTCATTTTAAGAGTCAAGTTGGTAAATACGTGAAGACATATGTGCCTATCAGGTATATAAGTTGGCAAAAGGTACCTAAGACCTACAAGGATGATGTTTGGAATGAGATAGTGGTAAGAATAACGAGCATTCATTCACCTTTTTGACTTTTATGTCACTTTGTTATATCAGATTTTTGTTATATCATTTTTGTTATGTCACTTTGTATTCTGATATGTAGGTTTGATGTTTCCCTTTTTGTTATATCAGACTTTGTGTGCAGAATATGCACTGCACACAAATGTGCAGAACCTGGGAGGATTAGCTAACATATAGTCGAATTTAGTTTAGGTTTTCTATCTAGCATTGCATGCTTATAATACATTTAGGCCAATATATCTATGGAGCAAGCTGCTGTTGCATAACTTTAGGTTTTTTTATCATGTGAGTATATCTAGTTGGAACTTTAGGATACTTTTTAGTGATACTTGTTTCCTAATATACGTGAAATACAAGAGTTGCCTAGAAATATTGTAGTGAATCATTCTCTTGGCCATATAACTTTGCCTGGGATTGCACTGCAAAGAGTTTCATATAAGTTTCATATAAGTTTGCCTGGGATTGCCCTGAAACAGTTTCATATAAGTTTCAGCAGATGACAGATACTATGCTACACTGCAAAGAGGCCCAACTAACAGTACAATATCTGAATTACACACTATTCGATGTCAACAATATGTTTCTTTCCACTACTCTTTCAAATTTAAAAAGTTAAAATAAGAAAGGTGGTACTCTTGTTACAACTACCAAATTATGGTCAAAGACTAAAAGTCCAACTAGCATATTACTCTGTAGAATATAAATGAAGTAAATATTGATTTCAAGGCTGTTAATCTTAGGCCTATCAACTCCCTCTTTGACCCTAATCCAGAATGAGCTACATCTTACATGTCAGAGCTGGGTTAAACTTGAAGAAGACCCATATCAAGGAAGTTCAAAAACCTATGAAAAAAATCCTAAAATGATATCAGTACTATCCCTTGAACCTCTTCCTTCAGATACATGAGCATGACCAATGTACACATTCAAGAGATAACTCTCGGCTTGAATCTGGATTAGCTTGCTTTCCGAACTTGCTACCACTTTTCTCTGTATCCAATGATGCAAATGAGAAGTTATATTATCTTCTAGGATAATAAATAAGAATTCATATAAAACATCTGTTTATCTAGCTAACAAAGTTTGATAAAGTAGATTGTTCACCACAAGTACTACAATACTGAACAAGAATTCATCAAACTGAACATTGTGAATGGACACGTATCGGGTAATATTATAGTAGAAGTGTAGTGCTAGAACAGATAGATACAGATCGAATAGTTTTATAAAGAAATAATAGTAATTTGAGAATACCACATTTATATGTATATATGAGCATAATCAAAGTGTTTGTCAGCCATGAGGATGCCAATGTCATAATTTTGTAAATAGAAGGATAAAGAGATCTCAGGAATGATAGCAAGAGCTTACATAGTGTCCTCTCAGGTTGTGTTTGTTAGTTCCGGGGAACAATTTTTCGATGGAAAACTGAGAATATGAAACAATTGTAAAAACAATGTTCCAACGCAACACTTCTAGGAAGGTTATTAAAACTTGCTCTACATTGCTAATTGCCATATCAATGATACATCTAAGTTTCAGGGCATGCTAAACATTGCAACTGTTTCAGGGCATTCTTTTTATGAGTGTTCAATTATCTATTAATTCTATTAGACCCTTGAACTCAGCTTCAGCTATGGAACAATCTTACTGCCCAACTTTTAACTTGAAATGATGTGGAGCCTGAAATGTTTTTCGTAACTTTACTATAAGTTTGATTGCTTGTGCAATTAATTATACTAATATACAGACCATGGTCCAATTGGATTGGTCAATCTCCTACACACACCATTATATTTTTCTCTTTCTTACACTTATTTTGGACCCTCTAATCGAGACTAATATTTCCTTCAGCTTCTATGTTGGATTATACATATCAGAACCTTACCAAACCATGCCTGAATGAGATTCTAACTTCTAAGCTACCACCATAGAATGCCATAGGAGTAACAAAAGCAATCCCCTCTTTATATACTCAGCAGTATTCTTAATCCAGATATAAAGCTTCTTTGAGCTTTTCATTGATGTTTAACTGCACTTTCATTAGATTTTAGATGAATGCAATTGGAAGAAGTAATAGTTTATTCAGTTTATCTGTATAACATGAAATTTAGTAACTTTCATGCCTAAACCACTGAATTCAAAGAACATTTCGCTCTATCAAAATTCAACATTGAGTAGCATTTTGTACTAAAAACTAATGTTGTAGATCTCATTATAAAATAGTTAAGTATGTTACCATCTCTGGGGTGCGCATGTTGCTCCATGGCTTGAAGACGAAACTTCAACTCATTGTTTTGATTGGATTACTTGATGAATTCTAAATTGTAAGGTGAACCTGCAGTTGCATTATGCAGGTTCACCTGTAAGTGCATGTAAAATTCATGTTTAGCCACTTGGTTTATACTTTCTATAACATTGGTAACTTTGTATTTCATGCCATTGCTGTAGATTTTGTTTACAGCAAATGGGAAGCATATAGATGTTGTATTGTGCATGTATGCCCATATGATATTGAAACATATGTCCATGAAGCATATAAATGCCAAAGGTGATAGGAAGTTCTTACATACCTGTTGTAAGTTTTCTATTTTTTTTATCATGTGAGTATATCTAGTTGGAACTTTAGGATACTTTTTAGTGATACTTGTTTCCTAATATACGTGAAATACAAGAGTTGCCTAGAATCATTCTCTTGGGTGAAATATACGTGAAATGCCAAAGGTGAAATATTGCAGTGAATCATTCTCTTGGCCATATAACTTTGCCTGGGATTGCACACCTACTTGTTGAGAGAACAAATGAGCACAAAACTTGGCCTGTTTTTACTTCATGCCTCTTAATTGAGGTCTTATGCAAGGCCTGGGACCTGGGTGGGTCTTGTCCTGACAATAATTAAAGATTATTCAATGTGGTTATTACTTGGTGCATAAAGAAAATAGTTGTGGGAGGTTTGATACATGCAGGACTGTTTCAGGGCATGCTAACTGCCATATCAATGATACATCTAAGTTTCAGGGCATGCTAAACATTGCAACTGTTTCAGGGCATTCTTTTTATGAGTAAAAGGTTATTAAAACTTATGCTCTACATATAAATGCCAAAGGTGATAGGAAGATGTTATATTGGTTGCTTGATAACTCAAGTACCTATAACTGGGCCTGATAACTCAAGTCACTGGATTATTTTATTGTTTCTTTCTTAAAAGTGAAAAAGAGCAACATATATTCATATATATTGGTTGCTGGTAAATGAGAAAGAGCTACATGTTACTTATTTTATTGTTTGCTTTCTTGAAATCCTGTTGCAAATTCATAGTTGAACCTACCATATTGCAATTTCTTCTCATATCATAATATATAGTTGGAAAGTAAGCATTTCAACAATTCTTCTAATAAAGCATTTTAATTGCAGGCAGAATTTGATATCCCAAGTTATCTCAGAAAAGATGTTGAAAGATCAATGCCAGATGCATTCAGGAAGCTGAAGTATACCCTGAGAAAGGATCATTTGGATAAGCAACCAAATTTGGAGGCAAAAATGTTGGCTATTCCAAACGGGTTTAGAAAGGAAGATTGGGAGCAATTTTGTGTCAATGAGGTTGATGAAAAACAACTAAAAAGAAGAGCTAGAGCAGTTGAAAGCAGAAAGCTTAGTGTGTATGGTCATACTGGGGGGCGTAAGAGCAGTGCAATGGTAGAGTATGATATGGTAATTTTCCTCTTGAACCAACATTAGCATTTTACAATTTTGTATTCCCAATGTTAAGCTTACACCTCAAAACTATTTCATGATTTATCCAGAAGGCAAAGCGGGAAGATCTTACTATCCCTATTACACGGACTCAAGTGTGGATAGAAACCCATACGAGGAAGGATAGATCTACGTTGGCTAGTGCTGAACCGTTTATGGTGAGGTCATATAAAACTTTGTTATCCCTTTGTATTTAATTTAATGTTAGCTACTTATGATATTACAGAAATTAGTCAAAGAGAAACTTGTCAAATCCACACAAAGTGAAAGTGACGTCCACCCTCTGTCGATTGATAATGATCCTTTGACTCAAGTGTTTGGCAAGAAAGCGAAGGGGCTGCCAGGTGTTGGGAGCTTTGTTTCCAAGAGAAAATATGATGATGCCCTTCATGCTCATATAATGTACACAGAGGAAAGAGGCGAGAGGGAGTGTCTGAAAAATAAGGTTGATGAGATGCAGATAAAGGTTAACTTTATTTTTGATTATTGTAGGAGAGGCAACCAACTTCTTATATGAAGGTCCAAAAGAACATAATTACATGCCTATCAAAATATGAAATTTTATACTTATAATTTTATTTCTTGTACCACAGTCACAGATTGGTGGTCCACCAGAACCTATTCCCCAACCAACTGGTGGATCATCAACACAAGTGCCCGTGCCCCATGCAGGTGGGTCGTCATCACCCATTCCTATGTCGCAGGCAGCTGGTGGGTCACCAACACACATGCTCCAAGAACTTCAAGAAAATGTTGAGAAATCAACATCCATGCCTCCAGTGACGATGAACAATGCACATAGGCCATCTTTGGGTGAAAGGGCTTCAACGACTTCGGCACACACTGAACCAACTCCTACGGCAAGGTTGTGTGAATTGTTTGATTGGAATTGGAATTGTGTTGCAATTGCAAAAGAAGTAATTGATCCACTGCATCGAGGTAATTGTCATAATTATCAACTGGACCCTTAATATGAAATAAAGTTGAGCATGTCTGTTCGAAAGTTTTTTTCCGCGAAGCTCTACAAAGAAACTCCCGATGCAAAAGTAATTAAAGACGTAGGAGTCGGCGAATTCTTCGTGTGGCCCAAGTCACACATCAAATTTGTTTGTGAGTATTTTTCTTATCATACTTTTCTAATGAGTAACAATATGTCATTCATCTGCTGTTATCTTGATTTTACAGGAAACTGGAACCTAAATCAAGAAGTCTACTTTGTTGGAGAGTTCCCAGGATTCTCAAAGGAAGGTATTGAAGTGAATGTTTGTGCTTTTGCATTTAACTTGATGTGAAATATATTAAAACAAATTCTGCATCTAAATCCATCATAATCTTCATTCTTTATCACTACTTAAAGTTTATATTATGCAAGAACTCAAATGCGCACCTATGAACACAGACACTCCAAAATCTGGATTATGCGTGTCGGACGCGTATCTCGGATACAAAAAATTTGCTCAAACTTACACATACGAGAAACTGATTGGTTTATATTCGCCACTTAATGCCCCAGATGAGAAATATGAATAACAAGCCCTCTGAAAAATCACATACAAGTGGCAAGATCTTCCAAGTATCTTTGCAGTAAATCACATGCTTCACTTGCATAGTACTATTGAATACAACATGTAAATAGAATATGGAAACAAAAAGTCACCTTCAATACGATACCCCCACTTAACCCCAGATGCTACATTTCCTAGCTTCAATACAAATGACTCCTATAGTATCCATTATGTAATCCTCTTCAAGTTTATCAAATGGTTGCCTGCGCATTAAATGGATATAATGTGGGCATTTATCATGTTCTTGTTCCAGAATCATGTGAGCATTCTTATGTAACTATGTTCTTGTTCCAGAATCATGTTCTTATGAATAATCATGTTCTTGTTTACAAAGTATGTTATATTTTCTTTGGTTTAAGAAAATTTTATTCTCTTCACAAAGTGTTGTTTGTATTTCCTTAGTGGCATAAAAGTTACAGTATCTTAAGATTCAAATATCCATTTTTTTGTAACTTAATTTATCTAATATGCTTACAAGTTAATTAATTTATCGGTGTTGTACCTTTTACAGAAAGCTGGAGCATCAAATGGAATTCCAAAGCAGAATACAAGACCTATGAGCGTCGATTAGTGCAACATGAGACTTTTTGAACAACTATGTTATCTATCTGATTTCTCTTATTGGTTGGAGCATGTGAGACTTTTGGTTATAAGGTTGTGTTAGCTGATATTGCTTAAACATAATGATAATGCATATTATGGATGAGTGCTTCGTGTCTTTATGTGCACAAATGTTGAACTCTTTTAGTATTGATGCTATTAATTTTTGATGATGCTATCATGTATTGGCAAATTTTTTGGTATCTAGCTTGCATAAAGATTGGAAGTGTATGATGTGGTTTTTGTTATTCTGGAAACCTATGCTATTAATTTGCCTTGATATTCAAAAATGGAAACATGGCGAATATGAAATATTTTCTTTCAGTGTGTCCCGACCTCCAAAAATTGGAACTTTGTAGGAAATCCTAGACATCCAAATAAAATGAATATGTCCATAAATTGGAACACTTCTTAGCTGTTCCAGTAGGTGGTGCAAAAACTAATATAAAATGTTCTTTGGAACACATTTATGGTGTTCTAAAACTGGAACACTTTTTACCCGTTCCAGTAAGAGATAAAAAATTAATCTAGAATGCTTTGGTAGATACGTTTTTTTAGTGTTCCAAATCAGGAACACATATAAACCGTTCCAATATGCATCATTCGGAACACCTTACTGCCATTCCAATATACATTATTTGGAACACCTTACTTCCGTTCCAATATACATTATTAGGAACGCCTTATTTCCGTTCCAATCAATTTGGCAGCCCGAAAATAGGCACTGAATATAGGCGTTCTAGAAATTATTTGACACAGAATTCTGCCGTTCCAAAATGGGCATTTTGGCATAGTGGTTGATTCAACAGTTCTCAGAGCCGAATCATCTGACCTCAATGGTAAGTTTAATTCGTCAAACAATCGCCTGCCTTTGAACTTTTTTGTCGAAAATAGATGCCCATGAGTGTAAATCCTTGACAGACGTAGAATCTTATAGGTAAGATACACGGGCGTAAAAGCCTTGTTGAATAATACGCTCATGAAAAATTGGCGTAAAGAACCTTTGTTGAATAGGGTGCACATGAGACACGGGCGTAAAAACCTTGTTGAGTAGGATGCACGAGCATCAGTCTTTAATTGATCAGTAAGTGACTGATGATAAGATTTTTCTGTTGTCTTCTGCAAAAGCTTGGCTGAAGAATTTTTCCAGAACCGGTATTGGCGACTTTGACGCTGTAAGGAATATTCTTCTGACATCAGCATCAGGGAGCTCATGCGCTTTTGACGCACAAATCAGACAACTCAGAACTTTTCGTGGGATAAAAGGGTCTTCCTCAGATGGTAGGAAGAGCCTTTATACACGAAAAGTTGGATGGTGGAGTCAACTCTATCCCAAAAAATTGGGTAATAGAGTTCCTTTCACGGCAGGACTAGGAATTGTATCCCAATGTTGGATACATTCCTATCTCCTCTGAAAGGCTGCCACTTCTCCACCAATTGTATTGGCAGCAACACGTCTTCGGGCTGCCATACTCTGGGATTCTCCTCTCGTCTGAGAGAGAAGACCAGAGTTTGATTCCTTCTGTTCTGGTCGCTATTGAGGCTCAGACAGTAAGGAATTGACACCAACAATGAATCCGATGAAGAAGATCCAAAGAAGAAATAGATCTCGATTAGGTCATCGTTGTTGTATAGAATGAAAATCCAAGATTGTAATAGATTTCCATTATGATTTGTAAGAAAGTCTAAGAAATATAATAGACTTTTATGATGAAATGAGAATGGAAATGACAAGTCTTCTACGCTCAATGATTTGTATCTATCCAAAAGTAGTATGGACATGATAGATAATAAAGTCTTGTTTTCTGTTTAGAGTATACAATACTATCAGAGGTATTATGGACATGACAGCATGTAAGAACTCAGAGAAAAAGTAGATTAATATCTATACAGAGGTCAAATAGAAATGATAGATAAGAAAAGTAAGTGGATTTAATATTTATCCAGAGGTCATGAAAATATGATAAATAATGAATCCCACTTTTTTTGATCAATTGATAAAATAGAAGATTTAAAATCCCTCTCCAAGGAAACAAGAAATCAGCTTAACCAAACCTTGGTAGCTGGAGAATAAGGAGACAAACGTCATGAGCATATATATCCATATTAATGGATGAATGAACCAACATAACTCTCGGGAAAAGAAAATATTGATTCAATTCCATAATTAAATGGATGAACCTGATAAAATGAACGGAAAGACCTTTTCGGGAATGAAAGGTTGTTTTCAAAGACCAGTTCATCAACAGATCTCTCCTATAAACAGGCAAAAACTCTTTGTAATGTTTCATTCTTATTTCCACTCCTCTATTGGAAATGTCTTCCAAAGATATGCAGCAAAAGAATGAAGTCTCCATAAAGGTTGAGGACGTCATCGAGACACATCCCGTCGAGCCAATTGTGTCAGGCCCAACCAAAGTAAGCGAGAACTCTTCTACGCCCAAGCCACCACAAGATATCCTTGCTTTCTTAGTGGAGCCAAGGAAAACTCCTGAAGAAGAAGCACTGAGGATGGCTGTCTGCAAATTTTTCATGAGCTCTGGCAACGATGCTTTCTATGCATTGGCTGACTATGTATTCAATAAGGAAGGCGAAGGCAGTGGCCCTCATCCTTAATCTTTTGTCTTGAACAAAAATAATAATAAAAGAAACTTTATTTTCATCATCATTTTTCTTTATACATAGTACTTCTTAATAAATTTGCCATTGATTGGCATCATGAGTAGATCTCCATTAGGCTTTGATAACCGATAGGCGCCATTAAAAAACACGGTCTCAATTACATAAGGACCTTCCTATTTCGCTTAGAATTTCCCTTTGCTTTTGTGAGTCATAATCATCGATCTTCGAATGGCTAATACTAACTCGCCAATCTTGAATACCCTCTCTTTAACTTTACGATTGAAAGTTCGAGATATACGGGCTTGATATAGTTCAATATGTTGTTGTGCTTGAAGACGCTTCTCGTCCAATCCTTCAAGTTCTTGGAGTCGTAAGCGATCATTGTTCTCTATAGTTAGCTCATTAGCAATAGCTATTCGAAGAGATGGAATCTGGATTTCCAAGGGAAGAACAGCCTCACATCCATAAACCAATAAAAATGGTATAAAACCAGTAGGAGTTCGGACTGTTGTTCGATAAGCCCATAAACATTCTCCAAGTTTCTCATTCCAATCACGTTTATTAGAAGAGACAAACTTTTTGAGAAGTTTAATGATAGTCTTATTGAAGGCTTCGGCTAGACCATTAGCAGCTGGATTATAAGCCGTAGAAGCCAAATTTTGAATTTGATTCTTATCACAGAACCGATAAAATGCCTGACTGGCAAATTGTGGACCATTGTCATGAATTATCCGTCGAGGAATCCCGAAGCGATAAATGACATGATGTTTGATGAAGCTGATCACATTAGATATTTTCACTTCAGCAAGAAGAACTGCTTCTGCCCACTTAGAAAAGTAATCGGTTATAGCTAATATGAACCGATGTCCTTTAACAGAAGGAGGGTTAATAGGACCAATGACATCCATATCCCAAGCTTCGAAGGGCCAAGAAGCTGCTGTAGGATGTAGAAATTTAGAAGGTTGGTGAATAAAATCGGCATGAATCTGACATGCATGCTTTACACCTTCTGGCGTAATCTACAGCATCTGCTATCATGGAAGGCCAATAGTATCCCATTCTTCGAATGCGATCCTGTAATTTTGGACCTGGTTGATGAGCACCACAGACACCATCATGAGCCTTACGGAGTATCAGTTTAGCTTCACTTTCTGAAAGACAGCACAGCAAGAGTCCATCATATGAGCGACGATATAATATATGTAAAGATGAATCATAATAGAATCGAAATGATCGTCTTTTAATTGATGCAGCTTCTTTTGGATCTTCAGGTAAAATCCCATGAACCGCGTAATCAATAAATAGAGTTCTCCAATCCCTTTGCTGAGAGCTTGATTCTGTAGTATAACTCTGTTCAATACACAAATTATTCTTGACACAGAATAAATCTCGGTCCAACAAAGTAATTGTATTTTGCCTTCGGATTGGAACAGCCAAATCTGCAGCTAGGCTAGCACGAGCATCAGCCTCCACATTCTGAGAACGTGGTACGAATTCAATGAAGAATCCTTTGAATAAAAGGACCAATTCGACTACTACTTGATGATAAGGGATGAGATCAGGATTTCTGACTTCATAGGTCCCTCTAACCTGATTAACAATCAGCTGAGGGTCTCTATAGGCTTCCAGGAATTCAATATCCAATTGTTTTGTGACTTGGAGACCAATCAATAAAGCATTATATTCTGCTACATTATTGGAGCATGGTTCATTGAGAGAATAGGCACGGTATATGACCATTTTGTCAGGAGAGACCAAGACGATTCCTACCCCAGAGACAATATTACCTTTAGGTCCAACCCGTGATGCTCCGTCAAAATATAATTGCCAAATGTCATTTTTCAAAGTCATATTGCAATCTAGAACTTTATCTGGAATGTCCTCATATAACTTTGATGTTTCCGGTATAGGATGAGCAGCTAAGAAATCAGCTAATGCTTGACCCTTCACTGATTTTTGAGGTATATAAACCATGTCATAAGGAGTGAGCAGCATCGCCCAGGTAGCTAACCTAGAGTTAAGAATGCTTGGTTTTCTCATCAATACTCGAATGGGGTTTATTCTGGAGATGATATGGATAGTCTGCCCTGTCACATAATGTCTTGTCTTTTGGACAGCAAAAACCAAGGCCAGACATTCCTTTTCTACAGAAGTATACCTGTGTTCTGCTCCGACCATCATTCGGCTAAGATAATAAATCACTTGTTCATGCCCTATATCACTTTTTTGTGCAAGAAGAGCACCAAGTGAATGATCCAAAGCTCGAACATATAGCAAAAATGGTCTTCCTATCACTGGAGGTACCAAAACAGGTGGATTTGTAAGATATTGCTTGATGTCATTAAAGGCTTTCTGACATGCTTCATTCCAAACAAATGATACACCCTTCTTTAATAGACGGAAGAAAGGCTGGCATCTTCCAGAGAGATTGGATATGAATCTCCTGATATATGCAATGCGACCTTGGAAGCCACGGAGTTCTTTTAAATTGCGTGGAGGACGCATTTCAAGAATTGCTTTAATCTTATCAGGATCAACATGGATACCCTGAGAAGTAATGACAAATCCTAAAAACTTGCCACTGGAAACCCCTAAGAAAGACTTAGTAGGGTTCATTTTCAATTGATGTTGGAGCATCAATTCAAATACTGTCTTCAAGTCTTGAATGTGATCATCTTTTGATCGACTCTTAACAGCAATGTCATCTACATAACATTCTACTGTCTTTCGTAAATGTTCTTGAAAGATGTTGCTCATGGCCCGTTGATATGTGGCACCGGCATTTTTAAGACCAAACGGCATCACCGTATAGCAGTAAACCCCAAGGGGTGTACAAAAAGCGGTATGCTTCTCATCTTCTGGATGTATCTTAATTTGATTATATCCTGAGAATCCATCCATGAAAGACATGCGTTCAAAACCACATGTATTGTCTATCATAACATCAGTAATTAGAAGTAGAAATTCGTCTTTTGGACAAGCTGCATTAAGATCTCGAAAATCTATGCAAACTCGAACTTTTTCGTTCTTCTTTATAACAGGAACAATGTTGGCAACCCAATCGGGGTATTGTTCTTCACGAACAAAACCACACGTGATCAGCTTTTTGACTTCTGCTTCAATTGCATCCATCATATCTGGCCGAAAATGTCGTTGCTGTTGTTTTACAGGCTTAGCATTAGGAAGAATATTGAGCAACTTTGGGATCTAAACCTGGCATATCCTCATAACTCCATGCAAAAATATTAATATATTCTTTGATCAGTTTTATCAATTCTTCCTTTTCATCTTCAGAAAGATTCTTACTGATGAATATTGATTTGGGCGTAGTTCCATCTCCAACGTCAATCTGGACAATCTCGTCCTCTGTAGGTGGTTGTCGTTGTTCAAAATAAAGTTCCCATTGAGTGTCCATCTGTTGAGCCCAAGGATCATTCTCAAATGGCTCAGATTCATCATCAATTTGAACCATATAAGCTAAAAATATTTGCTCAGATTCATCATAATAGTCTCCTTTAACACACAAGGAGTGAGAAATATCGGATTCAATGAATTAAACTTCTTCTAAATCTGATGATTGTGAAGAGCTAGAAGAGAATTCTTCTTGTATATCGTCATTAAACATATAGGACGGATCATATCCCAATCTATGACGAGTTTTTTGTAAAAAGGATCACCACATAATGGTAGTCGTCTACCTTTGCCTTGATTGAGACCTTGCATAGTCTTTAAATCATATCCCATGTTCTAGATAATTTTGAGAGATTATTGACTATATCTGTCAATTCGGATTCTTCCTTTATCTTTATCTCTCAAATCATCTGCCTGAGCAACAGGGATATTTTTAGCCAGGCAAAACACAATTTGGCGCTTGTTTTTCTTATCAGACAGAACCACAAAATAAGATTCTTTATGACGTCTATAAGTTACACAAGCTTGCGATGAAGCGGCTACAGGAAGAAGATAGGAAGAAGATGTTAGAAACCTTTGAGCATAAGGTCCAACATCGACATGAGAAGGAAAAGAATTTTTCTTACTGTCAATGTATAAGGTTTCCTCTGTGTCTATGTCATCTTTATATTGATGACTTTGATTATCAAAAGATAAAGTCATTCTTTCAATAAACTTGACAGCCATATACTCGAAAAGAAAATCTTCATTGATATCAAAAAGTACAGAATGATCAATATTTACATCATTTATAATTTGACTGCTACGCTTCAGATTAATCACTAGTGGATTATCATCCGTCTTCTGCATAGATTTGCCAAGATTGACAATCAAAGGAGGTTCTGGATCATTCGTACAAAATGTACGCCCTTTGACTTTAATCACAAGAGGTTGAACTTGGCTTTTAACAGGAACATTTACTGATTTCTCAGATGAAGCTTGAGTTCTTTCTTTAACCTTGATTATCAAAGGTTGATTGTTGACAGGTTGGGGTTGGATTCGCCCTTTGACTTTGATATTCAAAGGTTGCTCTTCTGGCGGATCTTCGTTAATAGACTGATCTTCAGCAGATGATTGATCTTCAGCCATCTCTGATATCTCTTTCACATGCTCTTGTTTGTAAAGCCTTGAGTCAAAAAAATATGCCTCAACACCTTTGAAAGGATTGATATCAGCAAACTCAGTCTTCACAACCCCTTGGGGATCCACATACTTGAAGCATTGGTGGAGAGTCGAAGGCACGATGTTATGCTCAGGTAACCATGGTCTTTCAAGAAGAATATTGTAGGATACGTTTGAGTTAATAACATAAAATGTTGCCATAGTTCGAAGATCACCAATCTGAATCTTCAGACGAATCTTCCCCAGTGGTTTGCTCTTTCCAGAGTTGAAACCAACTATTGTGGTACTAGTGTAAGTCAGATCACTAGTAGGAATCCTCAATGGTCTTAGCATACTTTGAAGAATTATGCTAATAGAAGACCCAGGATCAATGTAAATTCTGTCAACTTCAATGGATTCGATATACCCAGTGTAACACAAAGGCCTATCATGCTTGTTATGCTTCAACAGCATATCTTCTTATGTGAAGGTGATGTTGGGAATTGCTTCCATCACACTATGACATTGTGGGCATGATACTGGTATATTGTCAGGAGTCTTGAGTTGAGCTAAGCAGGAATCAGCTTGCAGCAAAGCTTCACTCAAAGTTTCGCGGCTTTCTCTAGAAAGGCGAAGTAACTCGAAAATAGATAATCTAGCCGGAGTATTAGCTAACTGGGCTAAAATATCAAATTTATAGGGTTTTATCACCACCCCCTGACTGGAAGTAGACTTCAACGGGACATCGAAGCGTACCGCTTTTTGTTTTCCCTTTTCAACCACAGCAGGAGAAAGAGACGGTTGAGTTGATGGTGTTTCAACATTCTCAGCTTCCTTGGAGGATCCCTCATAATCTTTGTGGTACTTTTTTCCAGATCTTGTACCAGTAAAAGTTTCTTCTTCAGACTGAGAAGAAGGAAGTACCATATTGCAGGATTTAATCTTTCTTTCCTTAGCCTTCTTCTTGTGAGGATTGTTATGAGGAACCTCAGAACCCAATCCAACAGTGGATTTTTGACTTTGAATTTGTAAAGGAAGTCGTATCCCTTTATCATAATTCAAACCTTCTGCCTTTTGAAAGTCATAACCCATCTTCTTCATGAGAAGGATAGATTGCTGACTGTACAAGTGCGTAGGCAATGGACTTTCAACAGGTGGTTCCATAGAGGAAGAAGAAGAGATCCCTGTAACTACGAAAGAATGAGGAATAACCATCTCTGCAGCTACGAGAGGAAAAGGATTCGGGATACGAGGAAAAATTCCTGTAGGAGCCTTTTCATAAGCAGCGAAGACTTGTTGTGCCCTGTATAGGGAAACACTATTCATGGCTAACCATTGCTGATGAGTAAGCTTGAGCTTGGTAGTAGGAGCTAGACTTGAAGGACATATGTTCAATCCTATTAGTCTATCTTCCAAAGGAGTGCCATCCCATAGATGATCCAAATTATCAGGATCTGGAATAACATGAGAAATCATGTTGCAGGTTTTTACTTTCTTACCTTTCTTCGATTTTGAAGTTTTACCTTCATCTTCCATTTCAGGTATTAAGTCAGGATGTACCCACATAATTTCACCATTCTTTAATGTAAGAGGCAACAATCCTTCATTTTCCTCCTTGGCAGGCGGGATATTCAAAATCTTCATCGTCGCCTTCGGAATTGGGACAATTCCATCTAGTACTTGTTGTGGAGAAAAATCTTCAAATTGAAGAGAAACCATATTGGTTGTAACCGTATGGTCATCATTGGTTAAAGCAATGGCACCACCATTTATCAGCTCTTGGATTTTCTTCTTCAAAACATAGCAAGCACTGGTAGGATGATTAATGTATCTATGATAGATACAATATTTGGGATTGTCAGTCAGATTCACCTCATTGGGCCTCTTTGGCTCCGGAATCTGAAGTTTGCCACTCTTCACCAGACATTAGAATATCCCTGGGATATCACTTTCGTCAAAAGAGTATTCTTCTTTTGGCCTGGAAGATTCCTGATTATTTGGCGTCATTTTATTCTTGGAAAGATTGACCATAAGAGTGTCTTTTCCTTTCATATTACGATTGCCGGAATTATTACCAGGATTACTTTTCTTTCCTTTATCCTCAGAGGCAAAAATCATTCCATGTTCACGAGCCAACCTACCATTGGTCTCGACGGAAACTGCTGCTATGATAAATGAAGCCCAATCTGTGAATTGGGAACCCGTGAAGACAGCGATGGATGGTCGCAGATTTATCTTACATGTATCAATCAGCGCTGAATCTGGCATACCAGGGACATCTTTAAAGTTGCCTGTTGGAAACGTTCAATGAACGTCCGAGTATCTTCTTTCTCCTTTTGCTTGATTTCTATTAAGGAGGACATGTTCATGTCCATACCTCCTTCATAGAAACGGAAGAGAAACATTGCCTTAAATTCGTCAAAAGACGAAATACAATTATCGGGTAAACTACGATACCAGTCGTAAGCTGAACCCGTCAAGCATCCAATGAATACTCTAGTGAGAAGAGCATCATTTTTCTGCAAATGTACAATCATAATATCAAAGTAATTGATATACTGACTAGGAGAAGCCTTTCCATCAAACAATACCATGGACTGTAGCTTGAATTTCGGTGGAAAAGGTACATCATTCCAATGAGGAGGATAAGGTTGCTTAATCCCTAACCTCTGGAGTTGATCTTTTTGCTTCAAAACTTCAAACTGTGCTTTGAGCTCACGCACTGCTTGAATGGCTTCACTGATTTGTGGAAGCACATTTGATTAAAAAGTTGTTGGTTGTACCGTAATCCCCACTGGAGATGGTACATCTTCTAGAATGATGGGATCTGGAGATGCAGAATTTTGGTTAACAGCAGGCTCTTGGATATTCAAAGGTATATCAACCCCTTGGCTATCTTGAATTAGTGCTGCTGCCTGAATCGGTGTTACAATTGCTGGTTGAGCAGTTTGCTGAGCCGTTATTATCTGGTGCATGCTTTGCATCATGTTAAGCATGTCTTTCAATGATTGCTCAACGGCAGTGAGACGTTGTTCTGTATTAACAGATGATGTCTCTGGTTCGCCTCCAATAGCGTAGGATTCAACTTCTCTTGAAGATATAGAAGGATTAGTATAGAAGTATGAATCAACACTATCAGTTTCGGACTCAAGAGATTGAGTACCCCCAGCTTCAGAATCAGAAGTCTGCAATTGTCTTTGTCTTCTTGATCGAGTATTCTGATATACTCCTTCAAAAGAATCAAGAAGTCTGTTGAATTGTTGTTGACCTGGGGTTTGGGACGTGTTCCGTCTAGGACGTCGTCCTCTGTTGGTGTGAGATGCCATGTCACTACTAAAATAATCCATATTAGCGACGTCAGGAGACGTCGCTGAAAATGGAAAATACGTCGCTAAAACAACTTAGCGACGTATTTAGCGACGAAAAAACGGACGTCGCTTATATGCAAGTCGCAATTGGCAATTTAGTCGCCGAACGTCGCTATTGGCGACGCGGCGTTCATTGTCGCTAGACGTCGCTAAATGGAGCGACCGATAGCGACGTATTACTACGTCGCCAACGTTGCGACGTAAAGCGACCACTGGCGACGCTGTATAATTTATATATGATGACATGGCATGGCAGCCACGTGGCATCTTAGCGATGTCTACCGACAGATTAGCGACGGACAGTAGCGATGTCTAGTGACGTGACGTCACTATTTAGCGACGTATAGCGACTTCTACATTCCGTCGCAGGACGTCGCAGAACGTCGCTATACGTCGCGATATTATAAAAAAAAATTTTAAAAAATATAATTGATATTTTTGTTATGCTATGTGTCTGTGTTTACAGTGTGTGTGAAGTGCAGTGTTCGAACCATCGACAGTTTCGCTTACTGTTCTATGTTTTATCTTGGATAGAAAGAGCAACAGTTCAGGGTGCACTTCTCAGAGCTTCCGCTTCACGTCCTTCACCTTCTCGGGAACCTTTACGACGTCCCGAGAAAGTGAAGGACGTGAAAATGAAGCTCTCAGAAGTGCACCCTGAACTGTTGCTATTTCTATCCAAGATAACACATACAACAGTAATCGAAACTGTCGATGGTTCCGAACACTGTATTTCACATTCACTATAAACACAGACACACATCATAACAAAAATACACAATATATTTTTTTAAAATTTCGACAGCACCTCCTTTGTATATCATATCATTGCTTATAACCCAGCGTAGGTATATTTGTCATCCCCGTCGCAGATATCACAAAGTAAATATCACAATAAAAACAGGAGACAGTGCAAAGTAAATATCACAGACTCAAATCCTCACAAACATCCAATAGAGTCAAATAAAAATGGAAGATGATAAAAAGTCTCCCACCAAGTGTATAAACAACAGTTGTATGAATAAACAATTTGCCCATAGGGCCAATACATACAAGTCATAAAAAAACTAATAAAATTACTGCGGACCCCTGCCGTGCAACTGGGATAGAATGTAGTCATACTGCTCCTGGGTGAGCTGTACCGTAGGGGCAGTAGGAGGCAGTACAATGTCTGGAGTCGACGCCGGAGGCAGTGCAGTGTCTGGAGTCGGCGCCGTCGATGTACCGGAAGGACGTATCTGCTCCAGCTCTCGCAGTCGCTCACCATGCGCAGCAAGGGATCTCACCACCCTCTCAGTACTCGCCTCAAGCGAAGCCGAAACCTGAGTAAGTGAGGCAGACATACTCCTCTGTGATCCCTCCAGCTCGACCTGTCTACACTCTGTGCGCTGCGTAGACTCGATGAGCGTCTGCAAGCTGGCAGCTGTAGCCTGATGCAGAGTCATCAGCTCCTGTATACTGCGCTCGACCGCATCAAATCGTCCGATGACGATCGGAGGGTCGGATCGTCGCTCGACCGCATCAGAAATCTGCTGCTGCAACTCGCGACGCAGCTCCTCGATCTGACGAAGGATATCCCCAACTCGTGACGACGCCTGCGAAGCCGGAGACTGCGCACTGACAGAGGGGGCCCGGGATGACTCCGTAGCCAAATACGTACCGTAGGATCCCGTACCGTAGTACGTACCCTTCTGAAGACCGCCAACGGCGGTCATCTAGAGCTCGTCCTGCGATGGAGCTGTAGGCGGCTGGAAGGAACTACCAGTCCCTTCCTCTGCTGGCGCACTAGCAGCAGCAGCCGCCTCCTGCTGTAGCCGAACAAACTCGGCCTAGAACATGTTTGCTAACGTGTAAATGTTTGCTAAAGTCTATATTGATATCTATTTTCATGTTTTCTAAGTTATAGTAATTTAATATAAAGAATAGAACATACATATGCCTGCATCGCCCTCTCGTCAATAAACTCCCCAGCCCTCCGATGTGTGACCAGGAAGACGGTCACCATGTTCGGGTCCTCACCCTTTTTTATCTGTTAAAATATATTATCTATTATTAGTATTAAACATTCTATATCGAACTATATATAAATTAATGTCCATCATAGAAAACGTACCAGACGACGAAAATGCTCCGTCATTGGAATGGAGCCACCACACCACTTACCGGCGCTCGACCGCGCCACCTTGGCCTTCTCAGACCGCTCCTGGTACCTGCGCTCGCTGAATCTAGCCTTCATCGCAGTCCACTGCTCTGGCGTAATCCAACCCTGGATCGGCTGTCCGGAGCGATCACGACGCTTCTGGTCGTCGATCGCATCACGGATGAGCTTGGCTGCGACGGCAGAAAATTGGCCCTCGATCCTCGCCGCCCGGTGTGGTGGATAGAAATAGGTCCTCTACAAGAAGTAAAATACAAAAGTTGTATAATATACACAAATGATTATTAAAATTTAAAAATAAACAAATTTTTTACCTTGAAGTGGGCGAACCAAAAGGCCTTCCTATCTGCGGAAGCATCTGAGTAGTTGAGCCAAGGCCCACCATAGTTCTGCCTCAGAAATTGCCCCAGCTGTCTCTGTACTACAGAAGGCCGATATCTATACAATAAAAAAATTTCATGAATATATATGTACATATAATCATTTGAGAAATATATATTAATTAATTAACTTATTTCATAGGCCCGTCCGTCCAAATCTCCATACGCGTCTCGCCCGGGGGAGCGCATGGAGGGTCGCTCTCACCTCCTGCCTGGGCAGGTTCAGTCTGATCGCCGGCCTCCATATGCTCGGCGTCGGCTGCCCCCATAGAGCCGTCGACAGGAGGAATGTTGGACGGAAGATCGGGGATGCTGGACGACGAGGGATCAGGAAGGCTGGACGACGAGGGAGGAGTCGGCAACCTGCTGGAACTGCCATGTCCCGGTAATGGACCTGGAACAGAACGGTACAATGGCGTACTCGGAGATGAGGATGAGGGTACGGAACTGCCGTCTCCATCCCCAGCCCGAGGCTGACGGGACTGGCTAATATATAATCCTCCGCGTCGTCCTCCTGGTCTAGTCATACCTGATAATAACATATGACAATAAAACAAAAATACATATTTATATGATAGACATCACAAATTTTTGAAAAATATCATGGTCACAGATAAAAGTGTCACTAAAGTGTCACAGATTTATTATTACAAAAATACATATTTATATGATCACAGATTTTAATCCTCTTCTGAAAATTCATCTAGTTCGTTTAGCTCATCTTCTTCTTCTTCTTCTTCTTCCTCCTCTACATCTTCACTTTCATCTGTATCTTCCTCTTCAGATAATTCTACTTCTTCTACACAATTAGATGTGTAATGAGGAACTTCCGTCGTGTCCACTTCTATAATATTTGTTACAAGAGGTAGTTCATCTTGTTGATAAGCTATATCGTCAATCTCAAAGGTATTTCTAGCTTTGGTCTTGCATACTGCCCACCAGTCCGACCTTGTTGTTCCTCGTTTAGGATAACTTGTGAAGTACACGAGCTGAGCCTGACTTGATAGGACAAATGGTTCATAGGCTTGATATCGACGCCGATAGTTTATATCAACAAGACCGTGCTTGTCTACTTTCCAACCCTGACCTTCAATCGGATCGAACCAATCACACCTGAATAACACAATCTTAGCAGGCTCTATTCCATAACTATATGTCAGCTCCACGATCTCCCGTAGCACGCCATAGAAATCGTTGCCCGTATCAACATCTTTGTAGTTCGAAGATCTGATACACAAACAGCTACTTTTGGTGGAGTCGAGATCCACAAAGTTGTCTCTGATCAGGCAAGTTGTTGACTTGAACCTAAACCTATTAACACAGTAGCTTGGCCATATTTTTGCAGCATAAATTGGTCCCTTGGCTAGCGTTCTAATAGACTCATTCTCAAGTCTTGCGTATGGACGATCGACCTAAATACCACGAAAGAAGCAATTAAGCTCATTCTAAATCAAGTACATATACAGAAATGTAATTACAGAGTTCTCAAGTCTTACATATGCACTCAACCATGATGGAAAATAATGCCTCATTTCTTGTTCTAGTTCTTCTTCTGTTATATTTGGCCTACTTGACCTCACATCATTATTAAATATGCTGAAAACAACATCGTGCAATTAATATAATAATATTATTCTCAATACTATTAAAATAATGTAGACGTATTATTTACTTACCCCTCCAGTTTCTCTACTTCCTCCTCGTCGCAGTTGAGTAATACATACACCTGAGCAGCCCTTAGCTCATCATCGTTCAGATATCTCTTCTTCATTTTACCCGATGGCTTTCCTGGAGCATTGAATACCTTCAGTATTGTATCATTACTTTCATGATCTCCGTCGTCGTTTCTGGAAGCTCTCGTTCTATTAGTTGCAACATGAGGCTTGAAATACATCGAACAAAAGTTTGTAATCTCCTCGAGAACATAGGCTTCACAAATAGAACCCTCGACCCGTGCCTTATTTTTAACCTTTCTTTTTAGGTGATTCAAATATCGCTCGAACGGGTACATCCATCGATATTCGACGGGTCCACCAACACGTGTCTCATAGGATAGATGAATCGACAAATACTCCATAGAGTCGAAGAATCCAGGAGGAAATACCCTCTCTAGCTTGCATAGTGTTACCGCAATGTCCTTCTCTTGCTTTTCTAGACGATCAACGAGCAATTTCTTAGAACAAAGATCCCTGAAGAATATGCTAAGCTTCGTCAATGGATCCTAAACTGCCTGTGGTAAGAATTCCCGAAATGCAATCGGAATTAACCTCTCCATGAATACGTGACAGTCGTGGCTCTTCATACCCGTCAATTTATTTTCCTTCGGATCGACACATCTTCTCAGATTTGACACATATCCGTCTGGAAATTTTAGGCTCTGGATCCACCGACAAAGTCTCACTTTATCCTCCTTGTCCAGCGAGAAAATTGACTTCGGCAGGAACTGTTTTCCATTCTGCTGTATCAAATGCAACGCAGGGCGTTTGCATATTTCTTCTAAGTCCAACCTGGCCTTGGGATTGTCTTTCGTTTTTTCCTTTACGTCCATCACAGTATTAATTATGTTATCAAACACATTCTTCTCAATATACATGACATCAAGATTATGTCTGATCAGATTGGTACTCCAGTATGGCAGATCCCAGAATATGCTCCTCTTTGTCCTGTTATGATCTCTACCAAATCCATCGCACTTGTACCCAGTTGTAGGATCTTCGATAGCACTTGGAAAATCTTTAACCTCCTCCCATATCGTGGCTCCGGACCACCTTGGCGGTGGATCACCCTTCTCTACAACGCCGGCACGGAATGCATTCCTGTTCCTTCTGAGCGGATGATCTTTTGGCAGAAATTGCCGATGACAATCAAAGAAGCACTGTTTTCCTCCATGTTTCAAGCAGAAAGCCTTACTACGGTCTATGCAATACGGACATGAGAGACGGCCATGAGTGCTCCATCCAGATAACATTCCATAGGCCGGAAAGTCGTTGATGGTCCATATAAGGGTTGCCTTCATCTGAAAATTCTGCTTCCTGGATACATCGTACGTGTTAGCGCCTACTTCCCATAACTGATTCAACTCATCTATCAAAGGCTGTAAGTACACGTCAATGTTTCTCTTGGGATGGTTCGGACCAGAAATTATAACGGTTAGAAACATGTACTAGTCTTCATGCACATCCAAGGCGGTAGGTTATACGGAGTGACAATCACAGGCCAGCACGAATACTGGGATCCCGAATGACCAAAAGGAGTAAAACCGTCAGAAGATAGTCCCAACCTGACATTACGCGGATCTGAAGCAAAATCAGGATACACTCGATCAAAGTGCTTCCACGCTTCTCCATCGGATGGGTACTGATCCAACACTCCTTCAATCTGTTCTCGCATGTGCCAACTCATATTTTCGGCCGTCTCTTTCACCATAAATAATCTTTGCAACCGCGGCGTTAAAGGCAAGTAGTGCATTAAATCGGTCGGTCTTCTTGTACCGGTAGACCTTCCTGTACTAGTTGTCTTATAGTGATCAGCACCATAAATCTGCACACATCTGCGTCCTTGTCGTCTTTGTAGTACAGCATGCACCCATTGCGACAGGAATCGATTTTCTCGTATCCCATCCAGAGCGATCTCACCATCCTCTTAGACCGGTAGAAGTCTTTAGGCAACTTAGCACCCGCCGGCAAGATCTCTATAATCAACTCCAACACTCGGTTGTAGCATTCTTGCGACATGTTAAAATCTGACTTAATGCTCAACAGTCTTGTAACCACCTCCAACGGTGAATGATCCTCACAACCAGGATACAATGGAGTCCTTGCATTCTCCAGCAACTCCATGAACTGTGCAGCATCGGCGTTCGGTGCCTCCTCAGGTGCATCATGAACGAAACTAGGCCCCGCAGCATCGAAAACCATGTTCATGCACCCGTCGTCGTATGCATGATTATCTGAAACAAAATTAGGTCCCGCATGCATATACAGCTCAACGTAAGGCTCCGGCTCTGATGCTAAAGACACAAGTTCTCCGTGTGCGGTCCACTGATAGTAATTAGGTGTGAAACCCCTCGAGTACAAATGATATGTCACTTCCACTTCTGGATAATATTTCACGTTATGACATTTCACACACGGACACTTAATTTTGGTGCCGTCCATGTACTGAGGGAACGCCTTAGCAAACTGCAGGAACTGCTCTACTCCCGTTATGTATTCATCCCGCACACCACACATATCATCAGGACGACGATTGTACATCCATGAACGATTCCGCAAGTAGTAATTCATATCCATTTGGAAATAATTCTGCAAAGATGGACACATATTATCCAACATGCACAAATTCGTATATTATGTCTTATTATGGGTCAAACTAAGTTGTACTAAGTCAAACAAAGTCAAACAAGGTCAAGCTAAGTCAAACAAAGTCAAACAAGGTCAAACTAGGTCAAGGGTTGACCTACAGTTGACTTTGTCAACTCTTAGTCCAATCTAGGTCAGAATAGTCAACCTTAGTCAACCTACGGCTGATACCGATACGGTTTGGCATGTTCCGATCCGATACAAACCGATACCAAATATTGACCGATACCGACATTGGGGGTCTTTGTTCCGGTCAATTCGGCAAAACCAATCGGTAAGGGTGACTACTATTTCATATAATTTCAAAACTACTAAGAAATAATGCTGAAATACTTAAAATTATGCCTAAATGTATAAAATATATGTTTTTAAATATAAATAATTTATTAATAATTATTTATTTTCCGATACCAAAGTCCGATACTCCGATATACCGCCGATACTACCGATATCGCCGATACCAATACTCATAGGAATAGTCCGATACCGATTCCGATACCGATATTGTGAACCTTGGGTATATATCGTCAACATTTCAGATTCTTAAAATGAATTTCAAATGGATTTTGGATTGTATATATATGTGTATTTGTGTGTATATCATGGTTTAAAGTATCGGCCGATACCGATCCGATACGGCCGATACCGAGACGGTTTGGCAAGTTCCGATCCGATACCGACCGATACCAAATATTGATCGATACCGACATTGGGGGTCTTTGTTCCGGTGAATTCGGCAAAACCAATCGGTAAGGGTGACTACTATTTCATATAATTTCAAAACTACTAAGAAATAACGCTGAAATACTTAAAATTATGCCTAAATGTATAAAATATATGTTTATAAATATAAATAATTTATTAATAATTATTTGTTTTCCGATACCAAAGTCTGATACTCCGATACGATACCGCCGATACTACCGATATCGCCGATACCAATACTCCTAGGAATAGTCCGATACCGATTCCGATACCGATATTGTGAACCTTGGTGTATATACATTGTATACATATATATTTATATATGTATTTGTGTGTGTATGTAAGTGTGTGAGTATATATATATACATGTATACATATGTATTTGTATGTGTATGTAAGTGTGTGAGTATATATGTATTTGTGTGTGTATGTAAGTGTGTGAGTATATATACATGTATATACATTGTATACATATAGTCCGATACCGATTCCTGCACCGTTCCCTGCCCCCCTCCCCCTACCCCTGCACCCACCCCAACCCTCCCCTGCCCCCCTCCCCCTATCCCTGCCCCACCCCAACCCTCCCCTGCCCCCCTCCCCCCTCCCCTGCCCCTCTCCCCCTACCCCTGCACCCACCCCAACCCTCCCCTGCCCCCCCTCCCCTGCCCCCCTCCCCATACCCCTGCACCCACCCCTGCACCCTCCCCTGCCCCCCTCCCCCTACCCCTGCACCCACCACAACCCTCCCCTGCCCCCCTCCCCCTACCCCTGCACCCACCCCAACCCTCCCCTGCCCCCCTTCCCCCTCCCCTGCCCCCCTCCCCCTACCCCTGCACCCACCCAAACCCTCTCCTGCCCTTGGGTACCCCCACCCCTCCCTCCACCCCTCGACAGTAAGACCCCCCACCCCCTGCACCCACCCCTCTCTCCCCCCTCGACAGCTAGGGTTAGGGTCTCGTGTCCGTGTCTGTGTCTAGATAGCTAGGGCTAGGGTTAGGGTTTACCTGAGGAGGGTGGCTTCGTCGGAGGATGGAGGCGGCGAGGAGGGTGGCTTCGTCGAAGGAGGAAGGCGGCGAGGAAGGCTCCTTCGTCGGAGGAGGGAGGCTGGTCGCCGGAGGAAGGGGTCAACGGGCGAGCGGGGTCGCCGGGGGGAGAAGGGGGAGGGTGTCACCGGAGGGAGGGGTCGTCGGAGGGAAGGGTTCGCCAGGGGGAGAGGGGAGAACGGGAAGAAAAAATTTGGGTGAAAATTTTGTGATTTCGACCGAGCCAGGAACCCTATATGAAATACAATAGCGACGCATAAATTATACGTCGCTAAACGTCGTAATACAGCGACGTAAAATGGACGTCCGTCGCAAAATGTCGCCCATCAGCGACTGTAACTTATACTACGTCGCTGAACGTCGCTACACAGCGACGGACAGCGACGTGTACACAAGAAGTCGCTATCAGCGATGGGTATTTCCGTCGTCGCTAATATACGTCGCTATTTTAGCATATTTTAGTAGTGTGTTGACTGACGCATATGACAACTCATCAGCTTGTTGCTGGGGTGCATTAAAATTCAATCGATCAAAAACTGACCGTCTGGAAGCCGAGCAACCACATTTGATCACAATCTGGTTACATTTACAGTGATGATTTTCTTGGGGGAGCGTCACAGGAGATTGTCTATTTTTATGCTTTTGTCATTAGCAATTCATGTAAATCAGAAGGAGTAAGGAGTAGTCTTCTTTATTACATTTGGGGTAGCAAAACGTTTAGTCCCTTGTGTATAAAGAAGATTACTGGCTGCATTCAAAGAGCCAAACTGTACATTTCTACGCATTTGGAGTTGTGTACGCAAATCTTGAGATTTTTGAGCATGAAGGACTCTATTTTCATTGCGTGTGATTTGTAGGTTTGGTATTTTGCGTAGAGCAGTATAAGAAGGCTGTTGGTGTAGAACTGAAGCTTTACCAACAACATTTTTACGCTGTATGCATTTAGGTACATTCACATTAGATATAAAAACATCGTTGCAAATTTTATCTACACTGTCACAGACAGGAGACTTACCTTTACACGTAGAGCATAAAAATTGATTATCTACCACGTCACAGACGGGAGATTTTCTTTACTGCGAAGAGCGTAATTTTTGTGTGTCTACCACGTCACAGACAGGAGACTTATTTTTACACTTAGAAGCACAAGCATTAGAGTCTGCCTCATTACAAATGGGAGACTCGTTCTTATGCACTGAGCGTAAAATTTGGTTTTTACCCACTGGGCGTAAAACCTGATTATCTTCACCGTCACAGACGGGAGATAACTTGCCACACTTAGAGTGCAACGATGAAGTAAGGACTTCCTCGTTACGAACGGGAGCCCCTACGACAGGAGTGGGAAGAATTCCCTTGCCCTCAGAAGCAACAGAGAGATCAGAAGCTATTTTGGATTTAGGAATCCAAACTTTTCATGCTTTGCGAGATTTTTGAACATTGGAGCGGCGAGAACCACCCCCAGTTCGGAGCATTTCTTCATAAGCAGTCTGGTCGAAGTGTACAACCAGAGTCTTCTTTGTCGATCCAATCGACACATCATCGTATTGAGCAATTGCCTCTTCGTCAGAGGAGAAGGTCGTCCCCAGCAGAGTCGCCATTTTTGTTTCACTTAACAAAATGCCTGGAAATCGGATTTTGGAAATAAAACAAGAAAAAGTATAAGAAGTACAAATTTGATTCTGGGAAGTATTGCTATAGAAGTCTGATCTATAAATGATCACTTTGTTCCTTGGACCATACGATGATGATGAAGATCACTGCTAAAAGATGAACAATTGGAAGTACTAAGTCACCAGAAAGGTATCGACGCACTTGGGCACTGATGGCGAGGCCAAATGCTTTCCTGCTTTGCTTCACTCTATTCTGGAAGAAAAATTGAAGAAGAATGCTCCGAAAAATCAAAGTCTCTGGGCTCTGATCTCTATGTATTCTCTCCTTTCTCTCTGTCTGTCTATATGAGAAAAATCAGTCTATTTATAGACTTGGCTTCTTGTGCGTAAAAACTCAGCAAAAGTTCCGTCTTTACGCTAACAACTGCGACCCATGACCGAAGTCATCCTCTGCATACGTTGACACATGTCCCATCATTTCAATAAGAATAGGATGCACGTACACACATTCTTCGAGATGTGTGGCATGAAAGCCATGTAGGCAAACCACGTTCTGAATTAGAATAGGGCGTAAAAACAACCCAAATATACCCTGAGCATAAAGTAGTAGACTAGGCGTACAATAGACCTGATGTAGACTTTCCGCGTAAAGTGGTTGTTAAATAACCTTGAGCGTAAAAGTAGCCCAAATAAACCTTACGCACACGTCAATCGTTGAGCGTAAAAACTCGTATAGTCTCCGTGCGTAAAAGAATCCATATTATGAGCGTAAGATGGCTCGGTCCACATACTAAACGACAAATGGGCCTCTGTGTAAAACAAATCCCTTTGATTTCTGTGATATATGCCATCATTAAATCTTCATGTCAGACTTTGCATTAAATGCAAGACTTGACAGCTTTGTCCAGCGTAAAAGTGGCTAGCCTGTCTTGGGCGTAAAACCATTAACTTTGTACCCGGGCGTAAAATGATTAGCCTGCTTCAGGCGTAAAGTGATTAGCCTCTCTTTGGCGTAAAGTGGATCGATTTGAATGGAATCATCCATCTCTTTGACTCATTCTTATGAAGCACTTTTTACGCTCCTACACCCTTCTCGAACAAAATAGTAAATCCCTCATCACGCCCGACTCCGACATCGTCACCTTCAATCATCCCTTTGTCACACTCGCTAACTCCTTTGCTATACTTGACATCGATAACCCCTCCGAGAAGCCCTTCTGAGCACACCTGTGAGCGCGTATGCCCCGAGTCAGACACCATCTCCCAGGTGGATCAGGACGTTTCACGCGCTGTCACGCTAATATCCGACTGCCTCTCCACCCCCCCCCCACCTCCTCTCCCCTAAGCGCAGACATTGTTCCCCTTGTGATCTCCCCCATCACCTCCCTCAAGCCCTTGGTCACCAGCTATGATCCCTCTACCCCCCTATCTCCTCGAATGGCACTCCATGTGAGCAGCTCGCGGTCGCCCTCAGTCATTTTGCCGAAGGGCGCAAGTTGTCTATTGCTGATCCGGCCCTCCCATCCCACCTTATCTAACAACCCTCCTAACCCTTGCTCCCCCCTAACAGGAAGGTTCTTGCAAGCCAAGGACGCTGGTTTCCTTGATCGCAATAACCCTCTCTGTGCGCTAGACGACGTCGAGGTTCGCGAGTTACTCCAACGTGGCCAGTCGAGCAATCACCTGCGGGTCAGACAGAGACGAATGAAGATCTCTTCACCTCCACCAAGAAATCTTCCTCGAAAAAGAAGAAGAAAAACAAGAAAAAGAATCAGCAAGCAGCTATGACCACACGGTCAGCAGCCAAGCTCAACCTCCCCACCCACTCCCCACAACCCAATGCTTAACATCCTTGCGTGGAATGTGAGAGGTATAGCTAACAAACCGACGATGAACAGAATCCTCAGCCTTAAGAAAATCCACAAAATTGACATCCTAGTGATCATCGAACCCTAAAATCTCCAAGAAAAGGATCACCGGCATCAAACTCCAACTTGGTTTCACGACAGCGCTGGCTGGCAGTCACGACATCTGGATTCTCACCAGTGCTGACACCAACTCAGGATTGGTTCAGGACTCCATCCAAGCCCTCTCCTTCTGGGTGGAACACCCTCAACTTTGGAACAGAACCTTAATCTCTGTCGTTCACGGCAGCTGTGATTTCCAAGAGCAAAAACTCCTCTGGGACGACCTGCTCGACACCCACCTCTCCCTCCAGAACCTTCCGTGGATGTGTTTAGGCGACTTCAACACCATCTCTTGTAGTGATGAGAAGTCCAGAGGGCGTCCGCCTCCTCTCCCGGCCATGGACGACTTCAACAATTTTACCTTCAACGCACACCTCGCTCACCTCCCTTTCTCCGACAATACTTTCACCTGGTGCAACATGCAGGAAGGCTCTCGGCGTCAATACTCCCGCCTCGACCGTGCTCTTATCAACAGCCAATGGGCTGACATGGGGCTCAACTCTAGCCTATCCCACCTCAACACCACAGAATCCGATCACTCACCCCTTCTCATCGAGATCAGCAGCAGCTCCCATCACATCAAGAAACCTTTCCAATTCCTAGATTTATGGAGACACCATCCTTGTTTTAAATCTGAGGTGGCCTCCGTGTGGCTCTCAGTGAACAACGTCGATTCGCTGCATAGAATCGCGGCCAGACTGCGTGCCACTAGCAAGGCCCTCTCCTGTTGGAGTAAGGCAGCTTTTGGCAACATCTTTCAGGAGATCAAAAATACGGAGGATGATGTCACCCGCACCGAGATCTCTTACGTTGCTAACAGATCACCCGAAGCGCGGACCACTCTCAACCTCGCAAGAGCTATCCTCAAGTCTAGGCTTAAAGTAGAAACAAAATTCTGGAAACAAAAAACTAGACTGAAATGGGACAATGAATGGGATCGCAACTCCAGCTTCTTCCACGCTTGCGTTAAAGGTCGCAGACAACAGCTCAACCTTAACCGTATCTCTGACGATAACGGCATCCAGCTGTCGGACCAGCAAAAGATTCAAGAGGCCGCGGCCAAATTCTTCTCCAAACTCTTCACCAAAGAAGCGATCGTCATGGATGCGGGAGTGCTGGCGGAGATCCCTGGCATCATCACCGATCTTGATAACGAGCTGCTCCTCGCCCTCCCTTCTGCCGTCGAGGTTATGTCCGCGGTTTGGGATCTTGACGAGCACAGCGCCTCCGGACCCGATGGTTTCTGTGGGGTATTCTACAGACACTCCTGGGATATCATCGGCCCAGACTTTTTGGAGGCATCAGTCGCCTTCTTTCAAGAAGCCAGATTCCCTAAATCGATATCCAGGGCTAATCTCATTCTTATCCCAAAAAAAGACAACCCAGAAACCTTCAAAGACTTTCGCCCCATTAGTCTATGCAACTTTGCCAACAAAATTCATCGTAAAAATTATCGCTAACCGGATGACAAATCTCCTGCCTAAAATAATCTCCGAGGAGCAGAGTGGTTTTGTGAAAGGGAGCAATATCGTGGACAACATCCTGCTCGCTTAAAAGATGGTCACTTGCATGAAATTCCCGGCCAGAGGGGGGAACATCGCCATTAAGCTTGACATGGAGAAAGCCTACGACCGCCTGGACTGGTAATTCATGATCAAGGTTTTCAGGGCTTTTGGCTTCTCTGAACCCTGGATTGACATCATCTTCAGGTCCATCAACAATTCATGGTTCTCCACCGTTATCAACGGCCAGGCCGACGGCTTCTTCAGCGCCAGCTGTGGCATCCGCCAGGGGGATCCTCTTTCTGCCACTATTTTCATCATCTCTGCGGAGGCCCTCAGCAGAAACCTTAAGAGCATGCCCAATACCCCGAGGTTCTACCACTTTCACACCACCACCTGATGCCCCATCATCACCCACCTTGCTTATGCTGACGACGTCCTCATCTTTTCATCCGGCGACATCGGTTCCGTCGAGGTGGTCCTTCAAACGCTTAACAGGTACACCAGATGTTCCGGTCAAAGAATCAATAACAACAAGATCATCATATACACCCACCACAAAACGGATAGGACCCACTCCGCTATGCTATCCAACTTGACTTCCTTTGCCACAGCATACCCACCTTTCACCTACTTAAGGTGCCCTCTGGTCTATGGCAAGGCCAACTCGGGTATCTTCGAATACATGGTCAGTGCCATCAGGAAAAGGATCGAGGGCTGGCACAATGCGACCCTCTCGCCCGGTGGCAAACTGATTCTTATCAAGCACGTCCTATCATCCATTCCGATCTATACCTTGGCTGTCTGTAACCCTACCAAAAAGGTCCTCACCTCACCTCGCTCGAATCCCTCTTTGCCAGCTTCTTATGGGGTCATAACAAAGGCAAAGATAAGCACCACTGGGCAAGCTGGACCACCATGGCTAAACCAACCTCCGAGGGCGGTCTGGGATTCTGCAGATTGGAACACATCACAGATGCATGCTCCATGAAGTTATGGTGGAAGCTGCGCACTGACAATTCAATTTGGACTCGCTTCATGCAAGCAAGATACTTCAGATATTCCCATCATGGGACGGCCTTAGTCAACAACCGTTCATCGACATCCTGGAGACGCATTACCCGCGGTCGACATCTTGCTGACCCCCTAATTCACATCCAGCTGGGTAACGGGTTATCATCGATGAGCCACGATCGTTGGCTGGGAGGCAACCTCTGGCACCCCCCCGGGTCTCCCCCGCAGGAGGGGCAGATTCACGAGCTTTGGGATCCTTCATCCGGATGGATCTGGGACCGAGTCTCTAACTGGCTCGGGCAGGCGGCTGCCGCCCATCTCGCCACTACTAATCTCCGACTCTCCGATACTCCGGACATCCCAAGATGGTCCCCTAGCACAGACGGCATGTTCTCTCTGTTCTCCGCCAGGTCTATCGTCCACGGCAACGGGACCCCATCTCCCCTTATCGCTCCTTTCTGGCACGTTTGCATCCCCAACAAATGGCCCATCCTCATATGGAGAGCCCACTTCCGGAAGCTCCCCACCGACGACGCCATCTCCTCGTTCGGCTACAGCCTTGCTTCGAGTTGCCACTGCTGCACTAATCCTCAAACCGAATCCGCAGAGCATATCCTAACATCCGGAGTGCTAGCCTCGAATATTTGGGCGACTCTCAGCATCAGGTTTAGGAAGGTCCCCCACATAGGGGCTTCAACGATCTCCTATCCAGCTGGGGCGGTTTCCACGGACATCAGATCGTCGCAACCGCGGGAATTTGGGTCCTGTGGAAAACAGGAACAAGTTTCGTTACGAGGGCCGTCATCTCCCTCCACCCCAACTGTACAGTAAAATCATCAGACAGATCCTTAAGATCCGGAGGCACTGCACGCACTGTCACGACCCGCACCCGATTTTCGGATGCGAGATCGTGAGCAAGCCAGCTACGTATCAAGCGGACTCCAGCCCGACTCGAGTACGTATAAGCTGTCAGGGAACAGGGTATCATATCTAATCTAAACTATATCTCGATCCACATGAATCATATAATCAAGAAAGAACAAGTATGGGTCATGGTCTGCAGCCCATTAGCATATTGTTCGATTAGACTCCAAGAAAGATATGAGTTTATAAACTAAGCAGAGTATAGCATGATATGGAATATAAAGCATGAGAAGATAATAAAGAATTTCACAAGCAAATACCTGTATCATATATCGCAATCCTCTACCATCCTGCTCTGCTAACTAACTCCATGCAAGCGCTAAACCTGAAGAGATCATCAGGTCCTCAGAGGACTAGCAAGATACATAAAACATGCCTATCTAACAGTTTAATCATGCAGTAATATATACAGGGTGTAAACAGGACTAGACGGGAAACTGACAATGGCTACCGACAGGTAACTATGAACTCGGATATGGGATCAAGTACGCATAAATGAACTGCTGGTAGATCAATGGATAACCAACCCTCGCCCCGATTGTGGACTCGCAGGTCAGTTTCAAGACAAGTCACCCTCGCCCCGATTGTGGACTTGCAGGTGCAAAAGACAACCCTCGCCCCGATTGTGGACTCGCAGGTTGTTTCAAGACAAATCACCCTCGCCCCGTATGTGGACTCGCAGGTGCAAAGGCAACCCTCGCCCCGTGTGTGGACTCGCAGGTTGTGGGAAAAATAAAGAATAGCAGTTCACTCACATATACTTGCAGACACGACTCAGTCAAGACACGGGTGAAGACACGACACGACCCAATCACGATACACGAGAGAACCAATCCAATATGAACTAACAAGGCTAACCATGTATAAGGACTATAGCTATACTAGCATGTACGATATACAAATCACAAGTAGTAACCAACTAGTAAAACCATATACTAATAGAAATATGCATGTAAATAAACTGTAGAGGGAGGCAAGGTATACTTGCCTGGAGGTTGCACACAGATCCAACAAAATACAGTCAACTGCCAAGCCATGAAGTCCAAGTCCTTACAACTGTCTCCGAAAGATGAAATAAACATCGCCAACAGTCTCAGAATAGTCAAATTAGCTAGGATTGCCTGTCCTTAAGTCCAATTCTGGACACTGGGACAAAATGATAATTTTGGGCAAAAACGGTGTCCGCCGTTGGACCCGCTTTGCACCGAAAAGCGTGCCAAAGTCAAAGGTCTCTAAAGTCGTTAAACTATTCCAGTTTTTCGATACGAACCCAACCGTATGTCCAGAGTTGGATTACGGCGGACCGTGCACAAAATCGCCCGTTAAGTGGAACCGTGGGGCCCGCAAAACGGTGATTTTGTCAACGGTCTCAGAATTGGACCAAACTTGGCATACAGGACCAGAAAAACGATACGGTCCTGATGGCGCAAGTTTTGTCTCGATCTGACGAGCATGCACAAAGTAATTGAGAAATTTGCAAAGTGCACGATACGGTGAATTTTGACGAATATGCATCAAATTCGTCGCGCACACGCGACCAATTTGAATTCCGTCAAAGCCCACACGACCACGAAGCCGTTACGCAGCTTTTGATGCTTTCGGTTCGCGACCACGTCGCCCGGATTGGCGGGACGCACGTCGTGTGGATGAATTTTATTGATTTTCTAGTTTTTGAAAACAGGTTTTTCTCTATTTTGAAATAAATTTTAACCAGAAAATAAACCTTTAGAAATTAAACTAAAAATAGGGTTTTGATCTTGTTCAGGTTGTCTAAAAATCTATTCAGGTAGATTCCTAAAATTTACAATATCCTGTTCGCAATCTTACCGCAAACATGGGTGGTCGGGACAGTTTCTATAGTCCAAAATTCGAGATTTTTCTCGATTTTAGGAATCGATTAGCGACGCACACACCGCGAATTGTTCAATTCTATTTGAAGAGGATTGAGGGTATATAGGTTGTCGGCGTACCTGACGAAACGGTTCACAAAATGGCAGAGAAATCGCGTCGCGATTTGTTGCGCCCGCAGCCGCTACTGCTGTCGGTTCTGCCGCTTCTGCGCGCGCGCGGCGGCTCCGACGACCCGCGCGGCCGCGCGCGGCGGTCCAGGGTGCGCACAGGCGTCGGGGTGGCCGCCAGGTAGCTGGCAAGGCTAGGGTGGCTAGGGTTTTGCTGATTCAAAACTCCTCTCGATCGAACTCTCGAATTTATTATATGTACGGTTACGTGGTCGGGTGCTGTGTTCCGCTCGGCCAGGAGCTGTGTGGGTTCTCACATGGCCTGTGGGCCTTGGCTGGGTGTGGGGCTTGTTTGCTTTGGGTTTTGGGTGGATTAGGCTGAGCGGGACTGGAATGGTATGTATTGGTTTTTTTTTTCTTTCTAATACTAATACATATATATTTATATATATATATATATATATATATATATATATATATATATATATATAATATATATATATATATATATATATATATATATATATATATATACACATAAATATACATGTATATATATACGTATATATATATAGAAATATATACACATATATACATATATACATGTGTAATTATGTGTGTATATATATATACATGTGTATTTATGTGTGTGTGTATATATATATATATATATATATATATATATATATATATATATATATATATATATATATATATATATATATATATATGTATTTATTCATGCACCCATATACAAATATTTACACCAAAATATATCCTTATATTTTCCTATATGTATATATCTCTATATTTATATATAACATGTATACTTGTAAATACATTAATAAATTCTAAAATATTTATACGCCTATATAAATATAAATATATCTATATATATATATATATATATATATATATATATATACTCCTATAATTTATATCTACCTTTTTCTTTTTCTATTTATTAACTATAATTGTATATATAATTAAATCCTCATATAATCCTATATATGTATTAATACATATCCATATGTATATTTCTATATTTATTTGCTAGAAGATGAGGAAACAACTAGTAATAAATATGTATATGCCTATTTACAACTATTAGCAATAATAATAATAACAGAAATAAAATACTTAGTACGCAAAACGTTCTACTATATGCAATAATAATAACAATAACAATTATATTAAATATTCTAAAAACCTGGATTTATATATATATTTATATAATCTTGGACAGATAGGATTGCATATATATGCACATGTACACACCTACAAAATCCCACAATACATGTTTACGGGAATATCCACTATAATCATCAATCGAAACATTATCAAGATTTTTATAGGGCAATATTATTTATGTAAAAATATTTACTAGACTACTACATAAATTACGAAGTGTGCACCCTCATACAATGCATATATCGTCGTGAACGTCTTTGGTCGCTCTACAACATTACATGGGCCCCGGTTTGGTTCGGGCCAAGGCTGGGCTAGTTTGGTACAACCGGGTCACTCAACGTCACATAATATTAATAATAAATAATTAATTATTTAGAATGGTCATGTCACAACTTGACCTGATTTTCCTAGTTAGGACATCCCTATGGCTAGGTTTCCCGAGGGATGGCTAGTACACTAGTCAAAGCACACTGCTACATCTCCCGTGCCACAAATCCTAGTCGTCTAGTACTTCAAAACTCAACCATAGCTAAAGTCATCTACTGTAATAATTAATTAAAGTAATTATTTATAAATTCATAAAATCACCATTTAAAATAAAGAAAAAAATATTTTCAATAAAAAAAATTCCGGGAAGGGAGGCTACAAATCTACCCACCTTAAAAATAATTTCGTCCAAGTTCTGGGAATCCCTAAATTAGTTTTCGTTTTCTTGTTTCTGTTTTGTCGGCCTGCCTAGCCGTTTCTTTTCTTCTGCCAGCGCTTGGTACGCTTCCTGTATAGGCTTCGACATTTTGTGCCTCATACATCAATAAAATTCCCCCTCTTCTTTAAATATATATATATATATATATATATATATATATATATATATATATATATATATATATATATATATATATTTAAATATATATACTTTTTTTTCTTTATATATATATATATATATATATATATATATATATATATATATATATATATATATATATATATATATATATATATATATATATAGTATATCTAATAATCTCCATAATTCTAAAATAAATTAAAAATGTAATAATCTCTATTTCTAGTATAGGGTTTTATTTATAGGAATATGTACCTATATGTACATAAACCGATTTGTCAAGGATTTTAACAAATAAGTAATTAATATTATTTAATGACTACAATAATGCTAATAATAATCGTAAAATACATGCTAAAGTAACTAACAAGGGGTATAGTTGTGGGTGACACATTTACTGGTCTACAAAAGAAATCATAAAATATCCCAAATAATATTAACAATACTTTCTATTATGCTTATAACTATTATTTAGAAAAATATTTATCAATTCCTAGAAATATATAGGAATCTAGAAATAAATAGGAAATATTTGTACATACATAAAATGTATCTACATGGAATCTTTGGATACACTAAATGCCTACATGGGCTTAGGTTGGTTCGGACCCAGTTCGGGCTGAGTGGGTACAACCGGGTTATCAAAAGAAATCAATATATTAAATAATAACTAATTAAATGATTTAAATGAGTCTTTTTACAACTTGGCCTGGCTTTCCTAGTTCGGGCATCACTATGGCTAGACCTCCCCTAGCATGGCTAATACACTAGTCAAGGCTCACTGCTACATCTTTTGTGCCATAATTCCTCGACGTTTTGTGCTCCAAAACTCAACAATGGCTAAGGTCATATTTAATAATAATTTAAATAAAAAATACTCATAAATTCTAAAAAAATCCCATTTAAGGTAATTAAATAATAAAAAAATATTTTCAAAAATTCAGGGTTGTTACATCCTACCCCCCTTAAAAGAATTTCGTCCTCAAAATTAAAATAACTCACTATGGTAGAAGGAAAATATGTCTATGGCTCTAAGATGTCTAAGGTGTGCTCTGTTTCTATTGTTATTCCTAAGCAAACATGTAACAAGCAAGCATAACTAATATTCTACTCTCTATCATTATCATAAAAGCCTTAAATTGTTACCCTCTCTTGCTCCTTGTGTTGTCGCACCGTCTTCAATCCTCATAGCAAAGGCCTGTCCTTGTCGTGGTGCTTGCACTTGTTGTCTCGCCCGTTCGAACTGCGTTGCCTGGTTAGGAAGTGGTCCTCGTGGATATCCTCCTTGAGCTGGTACTGTTGGTGCTGGTGGTGTTGGTGGGCCTCTTGTTGGGCAATCCCGAAGTTGATGCTGATTGGAACCACAGTTTAAACATTGGTCCAACCTTCTGCGACAATCATCTTGGACATGTCCTCTTCTTTTACAATATTGACAAACGGGAAGCTCCGGAATTGGGTATAGGGCAGTTCTTGGTCGTTGGCGTATGGTGTGTTTCTCTGGTCCTCCTGGTGATGCTTTCTCCAATGGTGTCGCTGGTTGTGGTCGCTTCTCGTTGGTCCCCTTTCGATGGATTCGCTCTAAACGCCGTGCTGCGGTAAGAACTCCGAAGTAAGTGGTAGGTGCAGCTGCTCCAATAAGCTCATGTAGTCTATAGTTTAGCCCTTTGTAGAATTTCTCAGCCTTCTCTTCTTCAGTCTGGATCAAAGTAGGTGCAAAGTGGCTCAGTCGTAGAAACTCGACGTTGTATTCTTCCACGGTCCTGTTGCCTTGCTCGAGATGCAAGAATTGTCTTCGAAGCTCTGCTTTGAAAGTGGCAGGAATAAACATCTCTTGGAAGAGTTTGGAGAACTCCTCCCAAGTGACCTTATCCTGCCCAAGTCTTTTCTCCTCCGTAAGCCACCAGTGGTGCGCATTGCCGGTCAGTTGCATCCTAACGGCAATCATCCAACGATCTCTCGGTAACTCGGCTGTCTCCAATTTTTGCTCAATGTTGGTGAGCCATTCATGAACTTCGGTGGGCTCCTCCTTGCCCGAGAACTTGTCTGGCTTCAACTGGCGAAAGTTTGCGATAGTTCCCGTCGTCGTCTGGGGAACTGGTGGAGTGGCTCTCTCTAGTGCTGACACGAGGCGATCCTCGATGTGCTCCGTCTGTCTTTGCTGGGCCTCCAACTGAACTTGTTGTTGTGCTTGCATCATCACATAGATGGTTTGAAAAAGCTGCTGGGGATCCATCGTCTGTCCAAACTGGGGAAACATCGTCGGTGGCATCGGTGGCAGTGCTGGCATGGAAGGGATATCGTCTCTTCTGACCCTTGGTGGGTGCGAAGCTGCTGGATCGTCAGGTTGGGTAGAAGAACCTCCAACTGGTGGCGGGGTCGTGTCGATATAAGTCACTGTAGCGCCCTGCGGGGTGACGGCGGGGTTCTCGTCACTGGCTTGCGGGTCCATTTTACTACACTCAAACGAAACTTATAAGCTAAAGAAAAATTGATATCAAGCAGGATGCATGTCAAGGAAATAATTTCGAAGTCGAAATATAGAGTTCAAGGACGTGAAACAATATAAATATGTGGACGAGATCCTAAAGGTCTTCCTATCCTATTCGCAGGCTCACGTCGGTACAGTAACGTAACCGAAGTGATTAACGTAGACCTGCATGGGCCACCACAAAAACATGTAACGCTCCAGTCCCAAAATACGTATAGGACCAGGATACGGTACATGCCAGCAACACTTCACCAATGGGCCAAATCTTAAAATAAGCCCATTAGCGAAATGCTTAAGCTGTAAATCATGATAATCAATCCAACAATACAACACAATACAAGTCACAGGTCACAGCTAATCTCATCCACTCAAAAATAAGACACGAGATATCAAGTCCAATAAAATGATACTAATAAAGAAATCCGTCCAACATGAAATATGAAAGTAACTGTGCGGGTAAGACATCCCGAAACCACAGTAAAAGAAATAAATAATCCACTACATGTCCACTGAAAAGAAAGAAAATAAAATAGCAAGTCTATGAATGAAGAGACATGTCTCAAGAGAAGTCTTCAACCACTATCTCGTCCCCCTGCGAAGGTGTGTCACCAGTCTCCACTCCAGAACCATAAACCTCCGGGTAGTCTTCGTCTCTAACTAAGCCTAGAGAGATCACCAGGCCCTCAGAGGACTAGCAAGACACATCATATATATGCCTACTTTGACAGTTTTAACACGCAAAGAAGGATATGAAATAGTACAAGAAATAAAGACTGCAGAGTAGAACAAGAATAAAATATAAGAAAATGGCAGGTCATCGAGAATCGTGATAATAAACATGACTAAGAATAAATCGGATTAAACTGCAGCTCAATGGGGACTCACGGTCCTATAGATCACAGCTCAGTGGGGGCTCACAACCTATATTAAGTCTCTATTGCAGCTCAGTGGGGGCTCACAATAGAGAGTAGTCAAGTATAGTCATTGTCTATCACAAGGTCCTCGCCTAGAACTACGAGTCAAGTCAAGTCAAGATGTCAATAAGTCAAGACCAACTCAATTATGTCAAAGGGATACGATAGAGGCTAAGCAATACTATCACGAGACATGAACACGATAGAAAATATATGGCTAGTAACAAGAGAAAAGAAAGAGTAATAATCTACGTGCACGTAAAACTAGAAAGTATCCATGATATGAAGCAAAAGAGAAATATGTACCAAGTGAGACACAAAGAATAGCAGTATAAAATAGCATGTAAGTACTGTAAAGTTTGGCAAGGTGTACTTGCCTGGTGGTAGCAAAAAATCTTGCAATTAAAGAGCCACAAAACCCGAACTCCCACAAACACCTCCGGATGCTGAAACAAACATTTCCAACAGTCCCAGAATGAGCAAAATAGCTAGAATAGCCTACCCATAAGTCCAATTCTAGACACAGGGTCAAAACGGTAATTTTGGGTCAAAACGGTATTCGTCGTTGGACCCGCTTTACACCGAAAAGCGTACCAGAGTCAACGGTCTCTAAAGTCATCAAACTATATGTCTACGAATTCTTTTTGATGATACGAATCCAACGGTATGTCCAATTGTGGATTCCGGTGGGCCGTGCACAAAATCGTCCGTTGAATCGGACCGTAGGGCCCACAAAACGGTGATCCAATCAACTGTCTCGGAATCGGACCAAACTTGGCATACAGGACCAGAAAAACGATACGGTCCTGTTGGTGCAAGTTTCGTCTCGATCTGACGAACGTGTACAAAGTAATTGGAGAATTTCGAAAAGGGCCGATACGGTAATTTTCGACGGATACGCATCAAATTCGTCGCACACACGCGACCAATTTGAATTCCGTCAAAGCCCACACGACCACGAAGCCGTTACGCAGCTTTCAATACTTTCGGTTCGTGACCACGTCGCCCGGATTGGCGGGACGCACGTTGGCTCGGGAGAATTTTCAAAGTTTCTAAACCGTTTTTTAACGGGGTTTTTTCTGTGATTTTGAAAGTAGTTTTCTTTCTGTACAATAAATAAAATTTGATACTACAAATTACATTCTGAAATCCTATATATGTTGTCTTCCAGATTGTCTAATTAGATTTTGAAAACTCTCTAAAATTGGACAGTTATACACCTTCCAATTTGGTGTTTTAATTGTTACTAAAGAACGTGTATTCTATGATTTTTCGTGAACTTACAAGAATTTTCATGAAAAACTGAGGACGAATTTTGACATATCATTTGAAGGGGTTTGTAGGTGGTCAATTAGACTACACGTGGAAATTAACGGTTCGAAATTTCATCGAACGAGTAGGGAGAAAAGCTACCTTGAAGACGGGTGATTCGCTGTTGACTCTGCTGCGGCTGATGGGTCTGTTCGCGCACGGCTTTGCTCGACAGCGGCCGTGCGGTGGTCCGGCGACTGGGCAGGCGGTGCAAGGGTGGTCGCACAGAGATTGGCGAGGGTGTGTAGATGTCGAAGAGGTTGGAAGCGTATCGTAGTGGATAGGTTTTTCTGAACTTCGACTTCAAACATGTGTATATATCATCCGGTTTTAAAAACCTATTTTTAGATTGATTTAAAACCAAATCCGATTAGGTTTTGAGCTTATCTAATGGAGAATAGGATTAGGATGGGGTTGGAACAAATTCGAATTTAAAAGATTCGAAATTGATCGATTTTCCAGTCGATCAAAAGCTCGGAAAATGGCTAATAGCAGTCAGTTTGGCCTGGGTTGTTTATCTCGTGAGAATTTCAATATCTCGTGAGATATTGAAATTCATTTATCTTTATATATATATATTTTTTCATTTATCTTTATCTCGTGAGAATTTCAATATCTCGTGAGATATTGAAATTCATTTATCTTCATTTATCTTTATACTATATATATATATATATATATATATATATATATATATATATATATATATATAGTATATCTAATAATCTCCATAATTCTAAAATAAATTAAAAACTTAATAATCTCTATTTCTAGTATAGGGTTTTATTTATAGGAATATGTACCTCTATGTACATAAACCGATTTGTCAAGGATTTTAACAAATAAGTAATTAATATTATTTAATGACTACAATAATGCTAATAATAATCGTAAAATACATGCTAAAATAACTAACAAGGGGTATAGTTGTGGGTGACACATTTACTGGTCTACAAAAGAAATCATAAAATATCCCAAATAATATTAATAATACTTTCTATTATGCTTATAACTACTATTTAAAAAATATTTATCAATTCCTAGAAATATATAGGAATCTAGAAATAAATAGGAAATATTTGTACATACATAAAATGTGTCTATACGAAATCTTTAGATACACTAAATGCCTACATGGGCTTAGGTTGGTTCGGGCCCAGTTCGGGCTGAGTGGGTACAACCGGGTTATCAAAAGAAATCAATATATTAAATAATAACTAATTAAATGATTTAAATGTCTTTTCACAATTTGGCCTGGCTTTCCTAGTTCGGGCATCACTATGGCTAGACCTTCCCTAGCATGGCTAATACACTAGTCAAGGCTCACTGCTACATCTTTTGTGCCATAATTCCTCGATGTTTTGTGCTCCAAAACTCAACAATGGCTAAGTTCATATTTAATAATAATTTAAATAAAAAAATACTCATAAATTCTAAAAAATCCCATTTAAGGCAATTAAATAATAAAAATATATTTTCAAAAATTCAGGGGTGTTACACCTAAACTGCAGGATCGTATCCGAAGAATGGGTTACTACTGGCCCTCTATGGTGTTTGATGCCATCGAATATACAAAAAAATGTCGAGCTTGTCAAATCCATGCAGATTTCATCCATCAACCATCAGAATTCCTTCATCCGACTGCTGCTTCTTGGCCTTTTAAAGCTTGGGGTATGAATATTATAGGTCCTATCAATCCTCCTTCTTCTAAGGGACATCGGTTTATATTAGCAATAACTGATTATTTCTCTAAGTGGGCTGAAGCTATACCTTTGGCTGAAGTCAAAACCAGCAGCGTCATCAACTTCGTCAAACACCACGTTATTTACAAGTTTGGTGTACCTCGACGAATCATTCACGACAATGGACCTCAGTTCATCAGTCAAAAGTTTACCAGGTTCTGTAACGATCATCGGATTGACAATGTCACCTCTACAGCTTACAATCCTGCTGCTAACGGCTTGGCTGAAGCCTTCAACAAGACCATCATCAAACTCCTTAAGAAGTTTGTGTCTACTAACAAACAAAATTGGAGTGAAAAGCTCGGAAAATTTCTATGGGCCTACCGTACTACGGTCCGCAACCCCACAGGCTGTACACCTTTCTCTCTGGTTTACGGTTGTGAAGCAGTTCTACCTTTTAGAACTTCAAATTCCTTTCTTGAGAATTGCCATCGCTAATGAACTTACTACGGAGAACAATGATCTTCTTCGACTTCAAGAACTGGAGGCGCTCGACGAGGGCTATCGGCTCAACAACATATTGAATTATATCAAGCCCGTATCTCGAAGACTTTTAACCGCAAAGTTAAAATCAGAGCCTTTCAGAAAGGAGAACTCGTTCTAACAGTCAGACGTCCCATGACTATGACTCATATGAGCAAAGGCAAGTTCGATGTGAAATGGAAAGGGCCTTATATCGTGAGTAAAGCCTTCTCAAATGGAGCCTATCAACTCACAGAGCTGGACGGTCGATTGGCGAAGACTGTGAGCAGTGTGCAGAGCTGTTTAACTCATGCACACTGAGCTACGCGCGCTTTAGCGCTGCGTACGCAGACTTGAGTACGCTTTCTGTTGGAAGCATGTCTTCTTGAGCGTGCGTGACTTTCACGCAGCTGCTCCCTTGAGCGTGCGTGACTTTTCACGCAGCTGCTCCCTTGACCGTGCGTGACTTTTCACGCAGCTGCTCCCTTGAGCGTGCGTGACTTTTCACGCAGCTGCTCCCTTGAGCGTGCGTGACTTTCACGCAGCTGCTCCCTTGAGCGTGTGTGACTTTCACGCAGCTGCTCCCTTGAGCGTGCGTGACTTTTCATGCAGCTGCTCTCTTGAGCGTGCGTGACTTTCACGCAGCTGCTCCCTTGAGTGTGCGTGACTTTCATGCAGCTGCTCCCTGTAGCGTGCGTGACTTTTTATCTACGCTGCTGTCATGCGTGTATGACTTTTCGTGTACACTGCTCCCCTGACCCCTTGCTTAACCGATTGGCTCTTGGAGTTTTGGTCTTATTTCTTTAAGCTTGGCTCTTCTATAGCCCTATATATTGATATTTTATTAGATATTTTACGCCCATTTTATATCCTTACGCCTTTTGTCATAAACTTGATTTTACTTAATATGTTTGGAATGACTATTGTACATGGCATGATATGACAAGGAACTAGCATAACACGACAGTGACCCGTGGTGGTGTACTCCTGACATGACCAACCTGACATGATAGTGGCCCGTCGTGGCGCTCTCCTGACAAGTACCCTGGCATAATTTATCTTGATAACTTAACTTGACTTGCCTTGACACCGTGGGTGGTTCTTCTTGCTTGCTTGTTAAATCCACTTGTCCTGTCTTGCATCATGTCTAGGAGGGGATCCTGAGTACCATGGTCAGGAGTACCTACTAAAATGGATTAAGGTTAATAACTAGAATAACTCAGTAGTCATGAAGAGAAGACACAGCTACAGGCAATCCCGTTACCTGGGCGCTCTTGGGATCTGTAGCCTGCCGTCGAGTAGGGCACATTTCCAGCGCACCGTCGAGTGTTGCACCCTCTAAGTCACCTAAGGGTACATGTGTCTCCTGGACGATGTACCCACCTGAATTCAACCCTAATCTTTCGTCCTGGGTAACCTGGATGGTCTGCAGGGCTTGTGGCTGGGAACAATCTCACTGCATCTTGTTAGTAATTAGGCCTGTGATAACCCTAGTTAGTTAAAGTAGTAAGCCGTAGGATCTGCTTGGCCGTGATTGATTGAATGAGGTATAACCAGTCTAGTCATGTCTTGATCCCATGCAAGATTGCTTCCTGTCTTGATTACTTACATTACTTATCTTGCCGATAAATGGTGGGAAACCAAGCTCTGTTCAGATGAAGGGTTACAACCCCGGTCCTTGTTTGGTTTACGGGTTGTAACCTGGCTATCGGAATAGTTCCGTGGTTATCTCGTCGTATATCATCCTGACATGTTTTCGTAATTTTAGTTTTAATATTAGATTTTCTGTGCTGATTGCTGGCTTTTGTTCTTATTTCGTGGCCCCCTTGTGGCACTTGCTCTTTCTGGGGTTGACCCAGCTGGTTTTGTGTGGCCAGATTTCGGAGCAGCTCCCGAGGATCTACCAAGCTTCCAGCCCGATGGTGGCGACTAGAAGGAACCCGGGCTACGAGTGGGTTTTCTATTTTGCTTCGCTCACTCTATTGTAAAACTATTCTTTTGAGGCGTTTAGCCGACGAGCACCTGTTAGCTCGATGCACTTTATTTTCTGTCTGCCTACGGGCTGTAACATGATTAACAAATCCTAGGGTTGATCATGTATGACTTAACTCTTGCTAGTCCCCGCATTTTGTACGACTAGCTTCATGATCAGCTGAATATGTAATATTTGGGACGCCTTATTATTGTATATTTAATTATCATACATCTTGTGACCTTACTTACTTGCTATGATTGAGACATTAGGCTTGTTCATGACCATAAGAGACTGTTGGCTTGTAGAAAACCCTCATATTTCTAGACAGCCGTGACCGTATATCGAGGTGGTTTCCATTTCAATATACGTAGCTGGCTATGTCTGCCCCCGCTCTCCAGTATTCTGGTTCTGGGGCATGATATGGCTCGGCTGGACGTTCCTCAGCGACTTCTTCGACCTTCGGGATGACCACAGCCTTCTTGGATGCATTTCCAGACGACATTTTGTGTTACAATTGAAACTGATCACTCCATCTAAATTTTTGTTCTATTTATAGGCAGAGATTCTTGAGACAGTCGATTACGCGAACCGAAGCGATGGATTCTTTACAACATTCATTCCATTCATCCGACGGTTCATCCGTTCATTCCATTCACCCGACGGTTCATCCGTTCATTCCATTCATCCGACGGTTCACCCGTTCACCCATTCACTTTATCCAATTGACGGTTCATCCGTTCATTCCGACGATTTACTTCGTTCATACATTCTGACGACTCATCCGTTCATCCATATCAACAACTTGTCACGTATTTATTACCTCTGATTAAGTTGTCTACCAAAATAATGATATTCAAAAAGAAAATTATATTCTGCCATGTCCACATTACCTCTGAGCAGATATAATGAATATAATTATTTTCTAAATCAACAAATATATTATGTCCTGAACCTCTGAATATATTTTCTATCGCTATTATTTATATCCGTAATGGGATATGCAACAAATAATAGATCCACAAAATAGTCTCTTTTCATTGATCAAGATAAAAGACGTTACAAAAAGACATATTACAAAGAAGAAAATACAAAAGGTTTCTTTCACTCAGTCGGTGGGGTCATCAGATTAGCTATCTGCTGCTTCAAGATTTGGAGTCGTTCTTCACGAGAATCCAGCACCCGCCTTCTAGCCTCTGCCATTCCAGATTCAGCGTCAAATGTTGGCAAGGTCACTAGTCGGCGAGCGATTTCATCTTGATGAAATTTGACAAACTCATTCTTCTCATGGGTCAGAATGTCCAGTTGCTGAACTGCAGCTTGATGCTGTGTGGTCTCTTCTTCAAGAGCAAGTTGAACGATTCTCAACTCTTCTTGAAGTCGAGCAAACTCTGCCTTCAGATCAGCAACCTTCTTCTCTTTCTCCCCAGTAGTAGACGCTACTATATCCATCTGAGAATCATACTCTGAAGACTTCGTGGCGAAAGTATCCAAGAAAGTTTTGAAATCAGCTTTCGTGACCTCAGCTTCTCGAATCATCCTTTCGAACTCGGCAATCACCAGTGGCTCTACCTCCCCTCGGTTAAGATCTTTGTAAATCTTGATTGATTCCTCCAGCTCATCCAGCACATGTTCAAGGTAAGCAGCCTGAGCTTCATCACCTTGATCTCGGATGCCGCCGATCAGATAAGAAGTTGGACTTTTGACAGTGATGAAACCAACATTTTCTTTCTCCATTACCCTTTCTACCAAAGGTCCTAAGGAACTGAAGAAGAAATTGGTGAAGGAACCAACTACAAATTTATTGGTAGCTACTACTGCGCTAGGTGTAGCAGCTACTCCTACAGAAGCTTCAGCAGCAGATGCTTGTGAAGGCGGAAGTTTGGCTTCTTGAACATCGGCCGTAGCCTCTTTTGACAAAGGAGCCATTGTAGAGCTAGTTGCCCCTCCTATATGTTCTTCTGCGAAATCAAGTAAACATCATCAGTTTGCTGTCACTAAAGACTATCAGAAAAAAAGATCAAAATGAAGGCAAGCTTACCAAAACTGGGTTTAGTGACAAGATTGTCATTTAATGAAATAGGTTGGAGCCTTGTGGAAGTAGTTTCAGACATTACTGCCTGACTATTTCCCGCTTCGGAGCCGCCTGATAGATGACGGCTGCTGCTGGCTATCGCCTCTGTCTGTACTATGTCAGTGTATAACGGAAGAATCGGAGAAGGCTGAATTTCTGCATGAATGAAAGTTAAAACATCAGTCATTTAATCTATAAATGAAGATTACCAAAATCAGTCAATACCTCTTTGATCGGTGACAATAGCTTCCTCCGGTGCTACTTCATTAGCAGCACTCTTCTCTTGGGATGCATGGACAGCAGCATCCTCTTCCGGATTGTCATTAACATCATCCGCCAATGTTTTCTCGTCATCTGCCCCCTCCTCTTGTGCTTCCTCATCATCACTTACATCGACTGGATCTATGTCATGGAAACCGAAATCACATCCATCCAGAGCCTCGATCATCAGTCGATCTTCTTCAGTACGACGCGATCTTGGTGTAGCTGGAAGATGAGCAGCTTCCATTGCAAGTGTGGAAGATGGAAATACTTCGACAGATGATTCCGACTCATTGATTGGGGTCGGAGTTGCAGTCGCTTCTCTTGCTTCTGCAGCATCATCTTTTGCCTCCGCGGTCTCTTCTCTTGTGTCTGCGACCTTGTCCCTTATCTCTGCACTGGTAGCTCCTTCTTGTGTATCTGTCACCTGTTGAGGCTCAGGAGCAGGTGTAGGAGAAGGCATCATAACCCCGGCGCCAGCACAGCCTATGTGCGCAAGACATCAGATTGCGCCAGCCTACTTGTGCAAGTCATCAGTTTGCGCTAGCATAACCGACTTGCGCAAAATATCAGTTTGCGTATCGATGCGCAAATCGATGGATTGCGCTGAATATTTTGTCAGCGCTTTCCAACCGATTGCGCAAAGATACAGTTTTCATAAAAATGAAAACTGTTGTACAGGCAGCCGAAATCCTAAACAGGGTGGCACAAATGGTTGAGAATACCATCAATCTCTAAAAAGAGAGAGGCATGAAGGTTCGAAAACATCAAAAAACCCTAAAAAGGGTTCGATCATGGTTCGTCATTCACCTTGAAGAGCTGGATGGCCCGTCTCGTGACGAGATACTCGCGGTGCAACACGAGTCGAAGGTTCGGCAGGGGCCTTTCCCTTCTCAGTGGCCGATCACTTGGGCGCCATTGATGTCGACGACGAGAAGAGGAAGAAGAAGTCGGAGTAGGAGAGGAGTTTCTTTCTCTTGAGAAATCGAAAGCAAGTAAAGATTAAAAGAATAGAAGATGAAACTATTTATAGTTTTCTCACAGAAACGTAACAGTCGCCTCCGATTGTGTCGCGAAAGACGGAGCTAATTCCTCCAAACGCGCAACCAAAGCGCAACTTGATTTCAAATTCAAAATTCAAAGTATTTCGAAACTTTGAATATTTTAAATTTTGAAAACTTTGAAGGGGGTCTTGTAAGTCCTAAAAATCAAGTTACATCCATCAAATAGGCAGAGAAGTCTAATTTGCGCACCCTTCAATGAACTGTGCTGGAGACAGACTGCACTACAAATCAAACGCGCGAGGCTGAATTGTGCTAACGCCCGAGCGCGCTACGCTGACGTGGCAACGCCATTATTACCTGACAAGAAGATCAAATCTTCTAACAGCCTGACATCCCGAAAAGCGAGGAGGTTGTTCGTTTCTTGTGCAACACGGCGCTCGAGAACAGCTGTACAGTCCAGCGGAGTCTGCCATTCCAACCTGAGCGCAGTCTACCAGTCCAACCTTAGCGCAGTTTGACCAAGTCCGAATCCCAGTGCTATCCATTGACTAGAAGGAAGCGCAGTCTGAAGCTAGCGCTATTCAAGTGGCACGATCCATCAAACTTGTTGAAGATAACTGACATTTATTACGTGGCTTACATGCCATCAATTGTTCGCCACGTGGCAACCGCCTGTACACGATCAAGCGTATTTCAATCAAACAATGTCACGCATCTGAATACGGTTAGCCCACGATCGAGCAACTGCCCAATGGCCAGCGCAGTTTGCAGTCTGTGCAGTCTGTCTCCAGCGCAGTTCATTGTGCACAATCCAGAATAACTATAAAATAGTTATTTCTAGAACTCTATAAATAGAGTTTCAAGTTCTTCATTAGGAGGATCATTATTAAAGATCATCAGAGATCAAGAGTTCTTATCCAAGTGCTGCTGCATTCTTCAGATGCTATCGTCTTCAAAGTTCACATCGTCCAAGGGATAAAGCGATCGTCTTCAGATCGGATTCCTATAGTTGTACTTCCCAGAATTCATTGTACTCTTGTACTATTCTTTAAAGTTTTTGAAATAAAAGACTTTTGTTTTTGCAAACACCATGGATTCAAACAGGTCATGAACACGAAAATATATGGTCACGAACAATATGCAAGAATCCATAACTACTATCTCGTGTGACAAGCGTGTCAAGAATAAACATGATATCAATGTAAAACAATATTAAATATAAGAAGTATAGAGATAATCAAATACAAAAACAATCAGAGATATACTCGCCTGAGGTCCTGTGCTGGTGAAACCGATAATACTATACCACTCAAAGAGCCACCAGTCAACACATACAAAAAGTCTTCGGATGCTGAAATAAACAGTACCAACATTTTCAGAATAGTCAAATTAGCTAGAATTGCCTGTCCTTAAGTCCAATTCTAGACACATGGGCAAACGGTAATTTTGGATCAAAACGGTATCCGTCGTTGGACCCGCTTTGCACCGAAAAGCGTACCAAAGACTATGGTCTCTAAAGTCGTTAAGCTATATGTCTATAGGTCCAGTTTTCTGATATGAACCCAATCGTATGTCCGAAGTTGGATTCCGGCGGGCCATGCACAAAATCGTCCGTTGAGTCGGATCATGGGGCCCGCAAAACGGCGATCCGGTCAACTGTCTCAGAATCGGACCAAACTTGTCATACAGGACCAAAAAATGATACGGTTCTGTTGGCGCAAGTTTCGTCTCGATCTGATGAACGTGTACAAAGTAATTAGAAAATTTGCACAGAGGCCGATACGGCAAATTTCGACGGATACGCATCAAATTCATCGCGCACACGCAACCAATTTAAATTCTGTCAAAGCCCACATGTCCGCGAAGCCATTACGCACCTTTCTATGCTTTCGGTTCGCGACCACGTCGTTCGGTTTGACGGGACGCACGTCGTATCGTAGAGTTTTCTTAAATTCTATATTTTAAAAAAAACAGTTTTTTGGCAATTTTGAGGAATCGATTTCTCGATACATAGTCGATGAATCGACCACTGTAAATTGCGTGAAGAAGCCCTACAGGTTGGCTATATCTGTCTTTAATTAGTTTTGAAGTTATGAATGATAGGATCCACATCTGTCTTCTAAAATAGGGTTTATATCTTGAAATTATTCTGTTTCCTAGGGGTTTCTCGGGATTTTTGCGATGATTTCCCGACCGATATAATTTAGTAGAATAATTCTATATAAACAGGGTTGAAGAGGGTTAACTAGGCTCTTTGAAACAATTTACGATTTGAAGAATGATTAAGTATTCAGGAAGAAAACTCAGGACGAACAGGAGTACCTTGCGTCGATGTTCTGTCATGTTGTCGCACGCGTGTGGCTTGCAGCGGCCTTGGCCGGCGCTCCAGCGCGTGCCCAGTGGTCGTGGTCGACGGCGTGGAGGCACGCAAGGTCGGGGTCGCTAGTAGTTGGTGGCATTAGGTGTTACGTCCCATATCCAGAATACTGGAGAGCGGGGAGACAGACACAGCCAGTTACGTACATTGAAGTATAATCCACCTCGATATACGGTCATGGCTGTCTGGATTCATGAGAGTTTATCTACAAGCCAACAGTCTCTTATGGTCATGAACAAGCCTAGTGTCTCAATCTCAACAAGCAAGAAATTGTTACAATATGTAAGATCATCAGACATACAAAGTAAGGCATCCCAAACATTAAATATTCAGATGATCATGAAACTAGTCATACAAAATACGAAGACTAGCAAGAGTTTAAGTCATACATAATCAACCCTAGGATTTGTCAATCATGTACAGCCTGTAGGCGGACAGAAATTAAAGTTTCAACACGAGCTAACACTTGCTCGGCGGCTAAACGCCTCAAAAGAATAATTTATAATAAAGTGGGAAAATAAAATAAGAAACCCATTCATTGTCAGGATTACGTCTGGTGTTCACCATCTGGCTGGAAGGCAGGGAGATCCTCGGGTGCTACTCCAAAATCTGGTCATATAAAACCAGCTGGGTCAAACCCCAGAAAGAGTAAGTGCCACAAGGGAGGCTTCACTTAAGAACTAAAATCATCATATTAGCACATAAGGACATAAATGAATTAACAAAAGATATGAGTTAGGAAAAAAGGGTGATAAACGATAAGATAACTAAAGGACCATTCCGGTAACCAAGTTACAACTCGTAAACCAAACAAGGACCGGGGTTGTAACCCTTCACCTGAACAGAACTTAGTCTCTAACCAATTATCGATAAAGTAAAGCATACACAAGCATGTCCTGAGATAGCCATGTGATCTAGGAAAGACTAGACAAGACTCTATCAATCACGGCCAATCTATGAGTATGGCTTGATACTTTAACTAACTAGGGTTATCACAAGCCCAGTTACTAACAAGATGCAATTGAGATGTTCCCGCAGTCACAAGCCCTGCAGACTATCCAGGTTATCCAGGCGAGGAAATTTATTATATTTACAAGGGTTATCAAGCTTACTGGTGTACTTTCAGTACTTATGTTTTCAAGAAGTGCCCCACATGACAGTGAGCTGGAAATGTGCCCTACTCGTTGTATCGCTATCAACTGTACCTTATTAGTTTCGACTCATACTATAAACTTCGATTAAAACTTCATCTTACATTCTGTTTTTTATAATTTCCTCACTATATAACTATTCTCAAACATAATATTATATTTTTGTACAGGAGAAATTGTGGAGTTTCAACTAGCGATTTTCATAGAAGATGCTCAAGATGCTCTTACAAGCTCTGCCTAAGTTGTTGTCGAGAGATTCGTGGGGGCAGCTTGCTCTCGGAAGTTTATAAGCATGTCGAAAAAACACCTAATGGAGTTAACAGTAAATTCTCCAAGCTTAATTCATCAGTACTTGTTGAACAAGGAGACAAGGTTAGGGATGACAACATTTTTTGTTCAACCAGTGAGCATGCAGGTTATGGTGATGGTATTCTGAATATGAAATTCCTTTTGCCATCTGACTGAGTGGAGAGATCTGATACATAAATGCGCAATAGATTGCTTGCAGTTATGACTTCTAAAGGTTAGATGTTCTTCCATCTCATAGATACAATGAGAGCCAAGAAATACTGGCCTAATCTAAGGGCTTGACCAAGTTGGTTGTCTCATGTCTGTGACAAATGCTTATTTTGATACATGCTGGATTAGGACCTGGAACTTGTATAAGCACCTGAATAAAGGACTGGTTAAGGAGATAAAGCATGTTTTCCAGTGTATGTATTGCAGCTTCTTTTCTTGCTTTTTCTTAAAATAATCAGTTGCCACATCCGTATGATTTCTCAAAAATAAATGGATAGAATGAGGTATGTGGTGTCATTTTAAGGTAGTGATGGTTGATAACACTTTTTCATTGCCTTGCCTTCATATTTCTTATGGGTTTGATGTGAAAGTATTTTATGTTATACTAGTCTTTGATTAGTAAATTTCTATAATAGATGTGTCTTCCTTTAAATAGCTCAACCAGATTATGTTGATGATATCATTTAGTTGTCTTTGCGAAATAATATTTATGTAGTTTATTTTAAGTTTATAGCCATACTACTATACGAACAAGTGCCCAGAAGATAGTTATACTTGTCTCTGTTATTTTTGAATTTTTTTTCTATATTTCCTTCTTTCTATTTTATTATGATTTCTTTCTATTCTCACAGGTCACTAATGCAATTAACAACGCTGCTAGTGATGGTATGTGCCATTATCTTAAAGTAGTTACTCTAATCCGCTAATGCAAATAACAACATTGTATAAAAGCATTTACTTTCCTTTAATATGAACGTTTTCAATTTATTGCTTCTTGCTAATGTGATTAAGAAAATGGCCCTCAAAAGAGCTGAATGGAAGATACAAATCCGTGTAAAATTGGCCCTCAAAATATTCCTAATCATATTATAATTTTCTATGATTAACTGTTGAAAGAGGTATCATGCATCCTAGTTTGTGGATTTTTGCATCAAACAATCTGATTTTGAGGAAATATCACCCAATTATTTTACCAGTTAGTAATCCTATATTGTTTCCTAAGTAGTTTTCTCTTTGTTGGGCATATATGGTTGATGGCATTAATGATATCATTTATTATGATTTTCGGTGTTTTCATTATGTTATATTATTGCATAAATGTGTACAATGTAGTAGTTTGATTACATATTATGCATTTGTGTAACCATGTTAACATGACCTACATAATTCATTGAAATGAAGAGAAAGCTGAGTACAAGGGACCGATCTTAGACATTGACCCTATAGAGAATTCTCCCGTTATCATTGAAAAGGCATATGAATGCCTTATGTTAGAGGTTCTATTTTCAGCTGCAAACTCACGCAATAGTCCATTTTACTCTAGATATCTCTTGAAAAGATTGTTCCCACGTGGATGAATGTTTCTTTTCATTCATGCATATCACTCAAAGAATACAATAGTATCACATCTTTTGTACAATGATTATGCCAAAGTTATTCTAAAAAATCCCTAAGTATTACAAATATTTTTCAGTAGTTGCAAATTCCAAACTTTTCTTTCATCCATTTCATTTCTTAGTACATTTTGAAGTAGGATTGTTTCCTTTTGTTGCTAATGCAATAGAAATTGCCACTTATCAATAGAGCATATGTTTTACATTTTAGCCATTTATTGCCCTTTACCGAATATAAATATTATAGATGTCTTTACATCTTCATTACAGGTATGCATATGGTGCTCAGTAGTAAATGTTCCCCACTCCATGTCGTTGTTATGTCCAATACATGTCCGACATCTATGCAATACGGAAAAAATATTGTTGTTCGGAGTGTCTATGCTTTTTGGAGAAGCACTCAAGGAGAAACTATTGATGCATCAGTAACTGACATGACGGTCAGTAGGAACTTCCTATAATATCTTATGGCAAAATATTCTCTTTTCCCAAAGATGTTATATATTTTCTCTTCTTTGTTATGTTTTTCACTTCATATGCATTCCACTCAAGTTCAAAGCCTAAACTATTATGGTTCTGTTATGATTACTTACCAAGTCAATGTTTTGTCAAAAATATTTATTCTAATATTTTATTGTAATGTCTTGTGTCAGAATATTTTTTTTTCAAAATATACTATCTATTTTCCCTTCTCTGTTATTTTTAATTTCATACGGGTTCCGCTCAAGTTCAAATAGCTGATGCCTAACCTATTGCAGTGATATTATGATACTGACCAAAGGTTTGATGCTACCGTTCGTGCTCTTTGGTATAGGCAACCAAAAACAAAGAGGGTGACCCAAGTGGAGCAAAACTGAAGAACCAAGTGCAAGGCACAGCTGAAAGCAGAAGCAAAAGCAAAAAAATCTGGTTGCATTACCTCATGGGATATATGTTAGCTTCAACTGGAAAGGTGCAAAAAGCTGGAAAGGTGCAAACTCTTTAGTGAGTTTAAATGCTTCCTAGATATGATCTTATTAAGCATCTCCTTGCACAAAATTGTTTCTTTTGCAAATAGTTGATGAATGATAAGAAATGTTGGAACATCTGAAAGTTGTTGCCATGGTAGTTTAGATATTATAGATGATATAAAACTCTGTAGGTTCTTAAATTAGTTGATTTGTCATAATTTTGCACTCATGTGATATATGTTAGCTTCAGCTGATAGCACAGAAGACTAGCATTTTTTTTTTATTACATTAAGCTTGGAAAGGTGCTGAAAGGGAAGGGAGAGTTCCATCACAATCACTATGGACTCGATCCAGATTTGGTGAAGATACCATCATCGGGAATCTTGACCTCCTCATTTCATGCATCATTGGAATCTACATAGTTACTTCTGTCTATAGTTAAACTGTGCTCGGAGTATTTCTTACCACACACTACACCAAAACATGAAATTTGTAACACATTTTTTTGTCATTAGTAACGGTTATTCCCTCTTTTAGCTGTTAGATTACTCTTACATTCTCCTATTTCTTAGGGAGTGAGCATACTGACTCTTTTGTACCGAGCTTCTGTTTCCTCACTCCTCACATATGTTATTACTTATTACATTGAAATATATGTTAATAGTATCTTTTTGGAGCATTTCTACTTAGCTCTTATGAACCCGGTTATTGTTGTTAATGCGAGAACATGTATATCTTCTTTTGATGCCAATACATTTAGCTGCAAATACATTTAACCAATTCATCATAAGCCCTGTTATTTCGTTCAATATTTTTTTCTCTTTATGATCAGTTTTGGAAAAAAGGGTATTCAGTAGGGCTAAACTAAGGAAGCGTTTCACATGGTCTAGCATTGCTACAGATATAATCTTGGTGGCATCTTTGTAGCAACTTTTCAGGTAATATTTCTAGCTCCTTGGATATCAATTTTTGGATGGCAAGTAATTCTACTTCAAGAAATTCTTAATGTCACAAATGCTTATCGTAAATTGTTTGCGCCATGATGTGTTAGTCAAGAAATGAATCTCAAGTGGAGGTTTATAATTTTGAAGAACTTATACAACAACACATGTAATAGGATGTTGAAACCTTAATTGATAATGACTACAATTGGCAAGTTTTATGATCAAAGAGCCATTTTCCTTTAGCATTGACAATAAACATGATATTATCTGATATGTGTTGATTGTACCTATAGTTTATCTTTATTTTTGTAATTTAATTGTAGGAAACCCATTTAAATTCTAGTCCTTATAAGTAATCAATGCCAGATTAAAAATAAATAGTTTAACAGTTAATGTTGCATTTGTATGATGTGGATTGAGAATATTAGTTGTCGTTTTTATCATTTTCTTAAAGGGGCATTGAGTTAAAATTAAATAGTTTATGGATATACGAAACACCAGTGAAGATGTCCTGGTGTCTATTTTTCATAAGCCTATGGTGCTCGACTATATAGTCTATTTGTCAGAAGTTGTTTGCACAATTTAAAAAAGGAAAGATAAAAAAATTTGTTTGAAAGTTTAAGGTTTAGCTTTTTTAGTATATGTTCTTTGGGTACCCGTTAAAAATGTGCCTGGAGGTAGGTGAGTGTAATCCTTTGGCAGAAGTCACTACAAAGGTGGTGTAACGAGAAAGGGAGCGCAGTATGTGAAATATGCCTTCAGGTTTGGAATCGAGAAACCTTTTTGGATGTTTTTGGGGTTATATGTGAATTCTGCTGAGAATTTACAACAATATCATAAATATTCTTGTTGGTTTGAAGTTGGAGATACTATAAGGATAGTTTCTTTTTACTAAAATTTGTATAGAACTGTCTTTTTTAGCTTTTTAATTCAAATGAAAATCAGCTTTTATTATATAATCAAAGAATTTTTTTCCCTTTCTTTCTATTTCTATGATGATTAGCTTTTAGGTGTGCTTTTTTTTTCTTTGGTTGTATTGATGTGTGGACTTTGTTTACTTTGTTGTCAATTTTGTTGCTGGTTTGTTGTTTGTTCTTTCTCTTTCTTTTATTTTATGATGAATACACATTTTGAAATTGGAACCATGCCAGTAGGAAATAAAATTTACTTCAATTTTATGTAGATAAACTCAAATTTTACTTCAATAAAATTTACTTCAATTTTATGTAGATAAACTCAAAATGCATCTACCAATGTCAAAAGAGAATTTACTTTTACTGGATAAATATTCAGGATAATTTTTAGACCATTTGCCAATTTCTGTTTTACTTGCACCAGGAATTTGAACCTGGATACGCAGTTCCTATAAAATTGGCTTTGATTGATATAGCATTGACCGTCTGGTATTTTCCAACCCCATCTCTCTTTTTTATCACTATTAATTTTCATAAATATCCACCATTTTATCGATTGAAGAAACCAATCATGAATTAGTAGTCAGTATGCACTTTATTAATATATATGATGAATGTCAGTAAAATTCTCACCAATAATTGTTGACTATCCCCTTTTCATAATCTGGAATCTTGGTAAAGAAAGTTGCTGGTCCAATATTTTTTTATTTGATGAATTTAACCAACATATTAGAAATTTGAAAATAAAACATAAACTATAATAACTTCACTAACTTCATGTTATTTTACTCTTAAAACCAGCTCATATTGGAACAAAAGCATATAATTTTAACAAAAAATTAAAAAAAAAACATTTTGCTTACAAAGGAAGTACGGAGGTCCCAGGCTAAATTATGAGTCTCAAAACTAAGGCAGGGTCGACTACAAATCGGATTAAGATTACCTTGAGGGTTCGCCCTTATCCGACAGCGGCATCACCATCTGCAGATATGTAGCTGCCATAGTAAGAAAGTCTATACTATGTCAAAATTTTGATAATTCAGCATATGTAATGTAGTTGTAACTTTGCATCCTATCAACTTGCTAAACTCACAAAGTCATTTGCAGGTCACGTTGATTCTGCTGGCTAGACACTTCTTCTTTTAACGCTGGCTACTACCCATACACGCTTGCCACAGTAAGTTCATGATCACTAGAAAGTAGATTTAGGCTACAAAACTATATATACCATTAAGTTTGTTCTTGTTTTCTGTCAGTTAGATCTTACAGATTTAAAACTTTTAGATATTTTTGCTAAAGGCGAGTGGTATCCTACTACCTCTCTATTTTGTAATGCGACTGATTGCAGCATATGAGAACGGGCGCCAGCAGCATCAGTGATATGTGAGTTCTTTCTTTGATGAAACCATGATATAAAATTTTCTCAGTTATGAAGAATCAAAACTGAAACGTTATTGTTTGTAAATCAGCGAAGAGATGCCTCGGCCATCCATAGAGCTCAAAGAGAAGAACATGACCAGGTGGCACAAGTTATAGTTCAAATTCTCTAATGAATGGTGGCAGCTATCAAAACTGAGGCCATCAATATTATGAATCTGGAAACTATATTGTAATGTTGTTGATTTACACATGACAGCTTGAGCACTATTATATAATGTTCTTTGCTGATTAACTCTCCATTCTCTACTTTCTTAGACAATAGGAACTACTTCTCTCATTATTTATTTTTAGACAGTTATTACTTTTGTTAAATTTAAATATTATTGTTGAAGTATTGATTAACTATTTGTCATTAGGAATCTGGTTGAATACATGTACATCGCAAATATTTTTTTTAAATTTTTTTTATATTTTTTGTAATGGTTATAACCGCTACAAAAGTGAAAACTAAGTAATGGAAAAAAAAATATTTGTAATGGTTATAAGTGTTACGAAGGTCAATTTAGTCACGGTTATTATCGTGATTAAATTTGTTTTCATAACGGTTATAACCATTACGAAAAGTGTTACAAATATTAGTCACGGCTAATTTGTCAAGGTTATTACCGTGACAAAAATTATTTGTCACGGTAATAACCGTTGGCAATAGTCTGTTTTGGTGTAGTGATCCCCATCCATGTTCGAGAAGGTCTCTACGACCAGTTCCTTCATCTGAAGCAAGGAAATATGACGGTTGATGAGTATGACTCATAATTCAAATCGCATGAGTAGATTTGGTATGGGACTAATCCCGACAGAGCTAGAGAAGGCAAAGAGATTCCATCAGGGGCTTGCACCCGAGCTCAAGTCTTATACGACTACACAGTCTCGAGCCTCCCATCCAGCTGTCTTGGAAGAAGCTCGCGCTCAGGAGATTCTTCGTAAGGACAGCAACAGATATCTAGACGTCATACACCAGTAGTTACACCAGCCTAAGCTACTCAGGAAGGACCTATCAGGAGGCCCACAGGACAGCACCAACAGAGGCCCTCCCCTTATCAGCACTACTAGAATAAGTCATATTAGCGATGCAATTAGCGACGTTTTAGAAAAGTGTCGCTACCTTTTAAGGAATTAGCGACGTAATTTATAAACGTCGCAATACTTCACTATTATCGACGATCGGCGATGTTTTGCGACTTAGTTTTGTATAAAGAAACATACATCACGGATAAGTCGGTGAACGTCTCTAATATCACTAATATTAGCGACGTTTACCGATGTAATTAGTGTAAAGTTGCTAATATCACTAATATTAGCGACGTTTACCGACGTATAGTTATGACGTCGCTAAAATGAAAATATAAGGCATTCGAGTTTTCATTCCCCCCCATTATTTCGATCGAATTTTTTTCGAACCCGCGCGCTCCCCCTCGGCGACCCTCCCCCTCGGCCCCTGACCCTCCGCGACCCCGCTCGGCGACCCTGCTCCCCCTCGGCGACCCCGGCGACCCAGCTCTCCCTCGTCGACCCCGCTCACCCTCGACAACCGCTCCCCTCCATCTCCAGCTCCCCACCGGCGACCCCCTGCCCCCTCGACGACCCTCTCCTTCGGCCCCGACTAGGTAAACCCTAAACCTATTTCGGACACGACATTGTGACACAAGACACAATACTTTGACACACACACACACTTTGACACAGAACACACTTTGACACAGAACCTATTTCGGACACGACACTGTGAGCATTTCGATATTTACTATTGTTTGCTTTGATATTTATTTTGCTATCTAGTGTATTTGATATATATAATTATTATATTTATGTCTTATTATTTGGTATTATATTAATTTGAATGTGGACTGGTTCAGTATTATTGTAGAAATTAAATAGTGGTACTGTTAATAGCCGTTCATAGGAAATGTTTGAATTTGAGGTTCACTTGGGGTGCTGTTCATAGCCATTAGATTGATGGTTTGAAATTGACTTCAAATTGAGTCAGGGCTTGGGTTCATTATTGGATATATGTCAGTTTTTGGCTAAATTGCTGGGCCATTGAAGTATTATATAGTTACTGTTGTTATAGACCAGGTTCTTGCAGTACTTAGTTGGTAGACTCATTGAATAGGTAGCAGTGGAGTTTATGTTAACCAATAGGGATTCAAGGGTGTAATGGACTTGTGGATGCTCAAGTTGAGTGTTAGGACTTTTCCATTCCTCTTAGGTCAGAGAGTATTACCTGACTCACTTGTTTAAGTAATTTTGTTAATAATTAGAGCCTAGTCAGTAGATTAAGTGGTTTTGTAAACACTAGAAATTGATTGGAGGTTTAAATTTGAAAGCTTCTAAAAACATTATTTCTTTATTTATTGGTGATCTAGAGACATTGTTAACCCCATAAGAGAGGCAAGTACTCATACTCGATCATCACATGCATGCATTCATATTGCACTTGACTTGTTTGTACTTACTTCCACTTGCTTGCATTCGTGTCATGTCGTGTCGGGGAGTGAAGAACACTAAAGGGCATGTAGTCACCTAAAGTCTTAGCGTGTTGAGTATAGGCACGATATACCTTATACTATATTGGCGTCCTATACGACACGTTTGTTTACTTGATTGCTAGTATGTAGTACACTGTATGTCTTATTATAAGCATGACTGATAGCATACCGTTGCTACATACCTTACTCCTGTTAGTGTAGCGTATATGGTATGTCTTATTATAGGCATGAATAATAGCATACCATTGCACTATACTCTTGACTTGAGCCCAACATGTGGTAGGTAATGTGTGTGTGTGTGTGTGTGAAGAGTGTACATGAGATAGGTAATATCATAGGACTCCTAGTTACTATAAGAGTGTATAGAGTATCCTAGAAGTGTAGGTATAATCGAATACTTATGTGTCTATGCATCCATTTGGACAATATAATCGAATAAGTGTATCTATCTTTGCAGAATTATCTTCAAATTGATATGAATTACTACTTACGAAATCGTTCGTGGATGTACAACCGTCATCCTGATGACATGTGCGGTGTGCGGGATGAATTCATAGAGGGTGTACAGCAGTTCCTGCAGTTTGCCAAGGCGTTCCCTCAGTACATGGACGATACCAAAATTAAGTGTCCGTGTGTGAGATGTCGCAACTTGAAATATCATCCAGAAGTGGAAGTCACGTATCATTTATACTCAAAGAGTTTCACGCCGAATTACTATCAGTGGAGCGCGCACGGAGAACTTGTGTCTTTAGCATCGGAGTATGAGCCTTATGTGGATGTCCACAACAACGTTGCTTACGACGATGGGTTGGTGAACATGGTTTTTGACACGACGGGGACTAGTTTCGATCCGGACGATCATGATGCACCTAATGAGGCACCGAACGCCGATGCTGCACAGTTCCTTGGATAAACTACTCGGATGCTCCGGACGATAGGAAGGCCTACTGGTTTGCGCGCTTCAAGGTTAAAATAGATTTGCTTTTAACATGAATCATTTGATTTATGCATATTATATATAACTGATAAATATTTGGTTTACATACTCTTCTAGGATATGTTTTTCTATCCTCCGCACCGGGCCGAGCTGATCGAGGGGATGTTTCCTGTTGTCGCTGCTAAGCTGATCCGCGACGCTATTAATGATCAGAAGGCTCTTGATCGTGCCGGAAAGCCGATCCAAGGTTGGATCACCCCTGATCAGTAGGATGCGATGAAGGCTCGATTCAACGAGCCAAGGTACAAGGAAAAGTCCGAGAAGGCCAAGGCGGCTAGGCAGCATGCCTCGAAGTGGTGCGGTGGGTCGATTCTGATGACGAAACATTTCCGTCGTCTGGTATGTATTTTCTTTTATAAATATTATTTTAATACAAATCAGATAAATTATTACTAAGATAATATATTTAATTACAGGTAATAAAGGTCGGTAACGGCGACATGGTGACCGTCTTCCTGGCCACTCATCGGAAGGGCGAAGGCCTTATTGACGAGAGGGCCGAGCAGACCTATGTAAGTATTACAATACTATTTGTTAATTATAATACTTCATGTTAATTTTAATATAACTTAGTAAATATGCATGCAAATAAATATTCATGTAGTTAGTAATAATAAGTACATTAATTAGAGATTAGAAATCATAGAGTACTATCCATACTTTCTAGGCCGAGTATCAGAGGCTTCGAGACCAGGAGACTACTAGTGCACCTACTGCGGGAGAGGCCGGTACTTCCTCGCAGCCCGCTCAAGCTCCGTCGACGGACGAGCTGTGGATGACCGCCGCTGGTGGCCTCCATAGGGATACGTACTACGGTACGGGATCCTATGGCGCCCTAGTTGCGACCCGGTCCTCTAGGGCATCCCCTGCTAGTGTGCATGGTCCACAGCCGTCCCAGGAGTTTGTCCGAGTCCACTAGATGATGGAGTCTCTCCATGACGAGCTGCTACGACGAATTCAGGACCAGTCTCAGCACCAGTCGGACGAGCCTGCGCTTATAGCACGATTGGATGCGCTCGACCGCAGCATTATGGAGCTCAGAAATGTGACAGAGCGGACAGAGCGGAGCGTCACTGATCTTAGAGCATCGATAGAGCGCAGCATGATGGATCTGCAGGCATCACAGATGTCCATGGGCGAGAGGCTGAGATTGGTGCAGGATTCGGTAGCTGATAGCAGTGATAGAATGTTATCTACCATGGATTCATACCACCAGCGACTTACAGCATTGGAGCGTTATCGTCCTCCGGGTGCGCCTTCATCTTCGTCGACTCCGCCGGCGTCACTGCCTTCTTCATCGACACTGACTCCACCGACGTCACTACCTCCTTCATCGGTGTCGATTTCACAGGAGGACTATGAGCTTTTCTTAGCCCTTCGTCGCGGCGCGCCCCCTCCTGCTCCAGATCCCCAGTAGTCCTAGTTAGGACTGTTTGTATTGAGTGTTTGAGTACTTGTTTGTGTTTACTATTTGTTTGTGACACTTATTTGTTTGTGACACTTGTTTGTTGGTTGCGTAGATACATTAGTTATTGGTTGTGTAGACCCATGACAATTTGGATATTGGTTTATATATGTTGTATGGACTTTGGTTATTTTATGTTGTTATTCGTTTCATTTGGATGTTAATTTATCGGTGTTGAGTGTTCCACCGAAGGGGTTGGCGAACCCAGGGATAAAATGTGCTTGTGTATTGTGTTTCAGTGTTATTTATTAAACTGCAGGGAGAAAATGATTCTGTAGAGAAAACTACATACTGTAATTTATTATTTTATTTTTTTCAAATTTATCGACGTTTACCGACGCTTTTCGACGTCAAAATGCGTCGGTAGACGTCGCTAAACTGGCATATATTACCAGGATACCGACGTATAGCGACGTCATTTTCGTCGGTATGCGTTGGTAAACGTCGGTAGACGTCGGTAACTTTCGCAGGATTTTACCTTATTTTCCCAGGATATACGACGTATAGCGACATCACAAAACGTCGGTAATATTCTCCAGGATATATCGATGCATAGCGACATCATAAACGTCGGTAATTTTCCCAAGAAATACCGACGTATAGCGACATCATAAACATCGCTATTTCATCGACGAAACGACGGTAAACGTTGGTATATTACCAACGTAATTTTGCGTCGGTAAACGTCGGTGTTGGCGACGATCAGCGACGTCTTTCCAAACAGCAAAGATTTCTGCGACAAGAGGAAGACGTCGCTAAAATATTTTAGCGACATCTTTAGGCGTTTTAGCGACGTCTTTAGGCGTCGCTAAAATAACTTATTCTGGTAGTGCAGAAGCCCGTTTGCCATTACTGTGGAAAGTAAGGACATCTCCAGAATGATTACAGGACTCGCCTTGGATTGTGCTTGAGATGTGGATCCAACCAGCACATGCTCAAGGACTGTCTGGAGCAACATGCGATAGTACATGCACGACATAACCCGAGGCCTACAACCCCAGCACTTCCAGCATCACGGCCTGTAGCATGAGCACCTCGCCCATCATTGCCTCCCCAAGACGTACAGTACAACAAGGCCAGAGCTCAGGGACCATGACAGAATTATGGGCAGGCATGCCTTGACTGCTGATGTGGGAACGAGCCATGCCTTGTACGACATCACGCTCCAGCGAGGACGATCAATTCGGCAGAAATCAATGCGATGACGAACGATTTAGTAGAAACGGACATGACAAAATGGTATCATAGCACGATTCACTTCCTTAAGTTTTTTAAAATGTTTTCTTTTGAAAGTTTTGTTACGATTCCTCAATTGTATGGCCCATAGATATTTTGAGAATACTATAACATGTTTAATCTATTTTGTAAGGATGACTAAGAGAGCTGGTGTTACCACTGCGAACATCACTGCGATTAGCACAAGTAATTCCAAGGGAGTAGCCCCTAGCGAAACTACAATGAGGTACAACAACAAAAGGTGGAGGTACAACAGCCGCAACTTCAAGTGCATTTTCAAGCCCAATTCAATGCACAACAGAAGCAAATTGATGCTCTGACTCGGATCATAAGTACCATGGCGACCAACACCAATGCAACGATCGTGACATCTCAAGTAGAGTAAGAAGTCCAACCTCCACTGGTGGAGTCTTCTTTTATGTTCAAGGCGATAAAGAGGGAAGAAAATAAAGAGGGAATGAAGAAGGGTAGGAAAAAAAGAGAAGAGAGAAAGAGAGGGGTTTTAATGAGAGATGAAGGAAGGGTAGGCCCGTTGGATGGGTGACACATCACCATTCAGTATCTCCCACCCAATCGCAACCACTAGGTAGAAAACCAAGTGACTAATGGGTAAAGAGATACCCAGTCATCTTTGTTGATTGTGCTCATAGTACCCCGACGGTATACCATGTAGCGATATACCTACTACTTGGAAAAAAATTCAGTTTGAGCATTTCATTAGTACGTTAGTCTATGTACTGATCCTAGCACGAATCTATGGCAATGCCAGTGGGTTAGCTAGGGCTCTAGGTAGTCTCACATATAATTATCTTGTTAAATCTGAAATCTAAATCCAGTTACATAAGTCAGTTAATCAATTTTAGACCTTCGATCACCTTACAGACGATCTGTCCGCGCGACTCTTGAAATTCTCACAGAAAATCAACAATAAGATACATGCGTCTAGTATCAGATACACGTACTAGCAATACAAGTACATATTACCGTATCGATATTGAATACAGAAAAATACTAAATACAAGAATAAAAACCGATATAAATATGGATATAGGGAACGATGAGTGATAGTACTACCGTTTTAAGAATATTTTCGTCATCAAAATTTCAACTAAGACTAACCCAAAATAGCCAAAACAATCATGCCATATGTAGGTCTATATACAAAAAATCCCATAGTGAAGAAAATCAAACATCCACATAGCTATCTACCAATTACTGAAAATCAGATATGAAGACAAGAAAAAATAGACCTCAAGAGTTGAATAAATGTTGGTACCTGGCTTTTATATTGTCCTCACGCTCCCATGTTGACTCTTTTGGCGAGTGATGGCCCCAAGCGAATCGGACAAGACTGATAGTCCTCTCTCCGGTCAAAAATAGATACATGATGCTCCTTATAGGACAAGTCGGTTCCGTCGACTAACTCTGAATGATCGAAGATGTAGCTCTGATCCGGAGTATACCTAAACAAATGGGATACATGAAACACATCATATACCTCACGAAGCAAAGACGGATGGACAGTATGATAAGCAACATCTCTCATCAGCTCGAAAATCTATAATGGACTGATGTACCACGGACTAACCTTTCTCCTGAATATGAATATGATAATTTCCCGGGTAGGCAAAATTCGCAAGAATACATAGTCGCTGACACTAAATTCCAAAGCCTATGTTGCCCATTTTTAACTTTCATAAACGGCTAAGAAATTGAGCTATTTGGTAAAAATATCCCTTGAGGGACCAATATGATTATTTTTTTGGAAACCAAAATACCCTTCGAACATTTTATTAACAACTTAAAAAGGGAGGGAGGGGTTTTGAAATCGTAAAACAAAACCCCAAACGATTTTAATAAATGGGGGTCGGGTCCGTGGGGGGACCGGGTCGACCCATGCCTGGGATCGAGTCATCGACTAGACTTGGCGGGGTCGACCGATTTTTCAGGACCGAGCTCAACTCGAGTCGATGGGATAGTCGGGCTGTGCTAAACCCGGATTTGCGAAGCACAAACTCAACCCAAATTGTAGAGAAGGATGGGCCGGACTAACCGAGCCCAAATTTGACTGGACCGAACCCCAAGTAAGCTTCGGGCCGTCCGACCCGTTTAACACCTTGACTTTATCCGAAGGGGTTCAATTTCCGTAAGCCAACCCTTGAAACTCTAGGGTTCAAATTGGTGGGACCAAATATGTAGATTATGTCAACCGCGGACTGGACCAACTGACCCCGAATTTAACTGGACTGGCCCGAAGTGGGTTTCGCCCGTTCCGTTTAACACCTTGACTCGAACCTCCGGGGGTGTTCAAATTCCGTATAGGCAACCCTATAAAACTCCAGGGTTCTAACTGGTGGGATTAGGGCTGGGCACGGGTCGGACCGGGGCCAATTTTTGTGGACCCGCATCGGATCCGTTCTTTGACGGGGCGGGACGGGACGGATCAATTTTTTTTTGGTACCGGACTTGACCCGACCCGTTTGAAACAGATCCAATCCACCAAAACCCGCGGGTCCAAATGGGTCTTGTACCAAAGTGTACAAAATTCAAAAATTGTAGAAAAAGGCAAAAAAAAAAAGTACAAAAAACCACCTGTACCTGTATATTGTAGTGTTATATAAATTTTAAGTAAATTTTGGGTTTGGTAGCAGTAACTTTGTTAGGTTTTTACTTTTGAGTTTAGGAATTTTAAGTAAAATTTCTAATTTATTCCTACAAACGGGCTGGGCCGGAGTCCGTTTGCTTTCAGATTATGACCCGTCCCGAACCGTTTATATGACACGATCCGTCCCGTTTAAATTACAAAATTTAGAACCCGGTCCGTTTGACCAATGTACGATTTGGGCCGAGTCGGAACCGCGGACCCTGAAACCGTATGCCCAGCCCTAGGTGGGACCCAAATACGCAGACATAAGTCACATAAGTTGATCCAAATCCCTGTCTGACATTCCAAACAATGATTCCTCTCGCCCCTATAATTTGATGGCATCGACCCCTCTCCGATCCATTCCTCTCATCCTCTCCCGGACCCGGATCCCAACCCGAACCCTCTCCTCGGCCCGACCCGATAAGCCCCGCCGCCGCCCTCCGCCCCTCTCCGCCTCCGCCGCCGCCGCCTCGCAGGAGACGATGGCGCTGAAGATCGGCAAGGCCGTCCGCCGCCTCGGCGCCGCATCCGAGGCCAGGATATACACCGACGTCAACGTCGTCCGCCCCAAGGAGTACTGGGACTACGAGTCCCTAGCCGTCAAGTGGGGGTGAGAATGCCGAACCGAAAGAAACCTAGGATTCTCTCGATTAGGGTTAGGGTTTTGAGTCTTGTTTTTTTATGGGTGTTTCAGGGACCAGGACGAGTACGAGGTGGTCCGGAAGGTCGGGAGGGGGAAGTACAGCGAGGTGTTCGAGGGAGTGCACTGCACCAACAACGAGAAGTGCGTGATCAAGATTCTGAAGCCGGTCAAGAAGAAAAAGGTGACGTTTTTATTGATTTGGTAGGCATGTTTGGTAGTGGACTCCGCCAAAATCCTGAAAGTGGGTGTCATTGTTTGGTATGAGATTTTGGATTTGGATAATCATGACAACCCGGAATCCTGACCCCTTGTACCCCTCTAATCCACCATTCCCCATCCTCTTTTTTTAAGAGGACATGGTATGAAAAAAAAAGTAGGTTTTTAAATTATTTTAAGGCTAAATTGCAACTTGATACCCTCAACTATGACTGTTTTTCAACTTGATACCCTCAACTTTTATATGTACTAACTTAATACCCTATCTCAACATATATTTCTAACTTGATACCCAATTTTTTTATTTTTTTATTCCTAAACTATCCTCCCCTCCTCTCCCCTCCCGGCTGCTACTTCCTCCAACCCTCCCCTCCCCTGGCGGCCATCACCCCCCTCCCCTCCCCCACCGGCGACCACCCCCACTACCCGTCCTCGCCCCCGACCACCCCCCCTACCCTACTACACCGGCGACAACACTCCCCCTCGGGTGGCCCGCGCGCCGCCGTCCGCTGCCACCCACAGCCGCCGGAGAGAGAGGGGGTGGGGGGTTGGGGGGAGAAGGAAGGGGCAATTTGGTCCATTTTTTCAGGGTATCAAATTAGTACCTATAAAGTTGAGGGTAGCAAGTTGAAAAACCACAATAGTTGAGGATATCAAGTTATAATTTAGCCTTATTTTAATGACGATTAATACTAATTAGTTATCTATATATTAATTCAAAAATAACTAAGTAGTCTTATGTTAATTATTGTTAGTTAATTAAGATGCTTAACTTAATTACTCTTTGTTAATTAAAATAACACAATATTATTATAATTAAGATAATTAATATTTAATAAGTAATTAAATATTTACTTAACGATTTTTTTAAATTTTATACTAAAAAGATAAGTTGTTAGGGTATTTATTTAATATAAATAACAAATATATAAATATATAATAGTAACAACTAAACTACTAATTATAAATTTAATTAAATTGAAATATTTAAAATATAAATAACTAGTTAAATAATGAAAAAAATATAAATAACAAATATTTAAATTTATAACTTTTTTCCTAACTAGTAATAAGTTGCAAGTATAAATAATTAAATTAAAATAATTACTTAGTTAAACATATAATATTAATAACTAATTTTCAAATTAACAAATACTAGTCTACATGTACGTGCAAAGCACGTATTTTAATTAGAATATCATAAGGTCAGTTGTCGTATTTTCGTCTTTTCCAGGTGATTATTTATGTGTGCGTGTTTTCTTTTTACAATGCTAAGAGATTCAAAGTATAAATTTTATTCTTTTTTTTAAATTTTCTATGGAGAATAATAATCTTTGAAAAATGGTAAGAATAGAAATTTTTTACCATTAGAACATGAAAAGTTGTATGAAAAAAGGAAACTTGCATGCATACTTTATTGTTTTGGCTCTTAAACATAAATGACATGCAAGTTGACAAAACATCATGTTTATAAAATACTTGAGGGTATTTAGGAATTCAAAAGTTTCACCACCAAATTTTCATGTTATATAGTAGAATATAATTAATTATCTTTTATAAATTAGGATAATTAATCAATTAACCAAATTAATTTCTTAATATTAATTGTTTGTAGTTAGTAGTTATCTTAATGTGTAAAATTAAATTTTTTTTTTTATTGGTATTTAACAATTATGTTAATTTGTTATGTAAATTAATTATCATTCACTATTATTATACACTATATATCACTTTACACTTCCTCACTTTCTTACCCTAACAAACTATATTTATGCCCTACCAGGGGAAAATAAAGTGTATGGATTTTCATACGCTTGCCATCCATGAATGGGAAAAATCCAAATCGTTTCCAGTCTCCCTTTACCAAAGGGACCCTAATGGAATTAAGAAGGGAAGGAGTGGAAGGAAGGAAGGAGTTGCATTCTGTTAATTTTATGTTAACTTTCATTCGGATTTTTTAATTTCTTTTTGTCGGGACTGTTGTGAGACATTTTTAAATATCGGATATCAATAATATCTACAATATGTCATATGTACTAAACATTCAAAATATATATGAAAAAGAATGTTGGATATCGATAAATAAGTCCTATTTGATGGAGAAAGTAGGAAGGAAAAGATTGATTTTGGGTAAATCTACAAAGACTGGATGTTTTTTGGGACAAAATCGTGAGAGGAATCTGGATTGGAGAATTTTTTTGGAGAAACGAGAGAGACACATGTTAGATGAGGGATGAAACTGGATTGGAGAGTTTAGGGGCTAGAGTTCGGAGTGAAAGAGAAGTAGATTGAGAAATGGTTAGGGGTTCACGACACGGGGTTAATAAGAACACATAAGGAGGAGTTGGGGTTTGATTGAACGGGTAGGGTCCTCAAAAAACCTACCTTAACCTGTAAACCGATTCGTGTAAAATGTCGGCCTACATTTCACTTTCCTGTATCTGCGGACATCAGATTTAGGCGCTTTGTTCACCGGTTTAACCAATGTAAAAGATTTTGTTTGTTGATGTGTTATTTGTTAGTCAAAACCAAGGTTCCTAATGTCTGATATCGAAGTCATATTGGAAAATGGATACCAGACCATATACCGGACATATCGGGAGATTAGACAGGAGAGCAATTCACTTCATGTATGTCATATATGAAATATTCAGAGTATTAATATCACTATAGTATAATTAGTCTTTAGTGTAATATAGAATATGGCTCTATCCACACATAAGTATTCTAAGTCACAATAAACACTCCAAACACTCTATGTAAACGGACACGGATAAGACATGACACAACCTGACATGGTAAGGACAGAACGACATGGATGTGACACCTATTTTGGTGTGTCCCTACTTCTTTGAGGAGAATAAATTTAGAAACAACTGGAAGATAAATGTGGAGGAAAGATTGCAATTTGAAACATTTTTTTAAAGATTTTTTTCTATTTAAATTATTTATTTTACCTCTTGCACTATGGTGACTTTGCTAATCGAAGATGTCATAATATGCTTTTGCAAGTTGCTATACCTATTTGTAACTACATGCTGAAAGGTGGGTTAGAAACAATGTGTTTGATAAAATCATGCTTTCTAAAGGTAAAATTATTTAACATGATGTATTAATAAAAAGATAAGGGTATAATCATATAAGATGGAATTACAAAAAAAAGCTAAATGGTGCTTCTGTAAAAGACATAGTGAGTTTAAGCAGCTTTTGAAAGCAACCTCTACTTTCAAGAGCATCCCATGAAAAGTAGATTTCAAAATTAAGCAGAAGTAGGTTTTATTGAACACAGTTATGTGCTGTTTTTCAAAAAAGAGAGAGTAGAAGCAGCTTCCGTAAGCTATACCAGTAACCAAACCCATGTGTCAATGAGAGTGTGCTAAAAGACCATAGTTACCAGGATCATTCCCTTGGGTCAATATTCTGAATTGAGTGATCTCGATCACGGTTCTTTTGCGAGTATGGTTTGCGACTTGGATGACAAAATTGATGATCCAACAATTAAGATAACATGTGGTTACCCGAGGCTTGTAGATGGATATGAGATAGATCGGATGGAAAGAAACTCGCTTGACATGGAGAGTCAGAAGGCCCTAGGGATCTTCTATGTCTTCGCTGCAATTAGAGTTCTTTTGAGAGGGCAAGTAGGAAAGATGGGATTTTCCCTAGTGAGGGAAAGGATAAAGGAAATGCATTTAGTATGGAATATGAAGAGAGAATGGAGTTTTGCGACTTTGGTGATTTCCTATGTTTGGTTGTGACTTGTGTGATTTCCCATGCCTTAGACAGTTAGACTCCTTGTGTATTGTGACATAAAGCCAGAGAGGCTCTTTCATTTATGATGGGCAAGTCAACAACACTCTGTTACAAGAGGTCTTGGGATAGAAGAGAAATTCTTCACTTAATTATCAAACTCGTATCCCTAATCACATGCTTTCTTTCTCAATGCCAGGTGGGCAGGGGAAATCATTGGTCGATACACCGCATTTGGCCCTGTTATTGAGGCCAGGGAAATTGGTTTAGGAAATAATTAACGGCCTGCCAATTGAGCTAAGAATTTGGATCCAGCCATAGGGAGCCACTTTTACTTATGACGATCCAGTGGATTCTAAAGAGCTTGGATTTGGATATTGAAATAATATATGTGAATTAGGAGTCTCTTTCTGTATTACGAGTACTTTTCTTTGTAACTTTTTTCCACTCTAGTCAGTAATAGATATTGTTGATTTCTAAAATATACTAATAGTGAACCAAGTAAAACTTTAAAGCATGCCATGATCCCAAAAGGTGAACCAATGGACCTATCCTATCGAACCATCGTATTAGTTGAGTGGCGTTCCTGTTCCTGATTTCATACTGCGATCCAAGGTGTACGGTGTTCCTGGTAACTAATAAAAACTTTGAAGCCAGCAAGAAGGAAAAGATGAGGTTCTCTTTTTACATTACTTTGAAGTCTTTTTCTCCTATGCCACATTAGATTTACTTGTCTGTGTTAGTTGCTGAGAGGAACATAATTTACAAGGAAAGGAACATATACGAACAACAGAAAGTGCAACTTTTTATCATTTCCATTCATTTGAAGTGGGAAAGATTCTTCATTGAAGAGAAAAAGTTTCATGTTTTTTTTTTTCTCAAAGCTTTTTAAAGCCCACATCCACTCCTTTTCAAGTGCCTTCTAAGAATTTCATGGTCAAAATTCTTTGTGTCAACCAGTTTGTTGTGTTATTATGAATTGTTTACAGAATTTAGGCTGGGTTTGTTGTAATTACAATAAAAGAATGATGTTCTAGTGATTTCACACCAACACTGCTTATACTTATACGTGGTCCTCATTCAAGATCTGTAAGTTGCATGTACTTAATTTGTGATGACAATGCAGATCAAGAGGGAGATAAAGATATTGCAGAACCTATGTGGCGGACCAAACATAGTGAAGTTACTTGATATTGTCAGAGATCAACAATCGAAGACACCCAGTCTTATATTTGAGTATGTCAACAATACAGATTTTAAAGTGCTATACCCAACTTTGACAGACTATGATATCAGATACTACATCTATGAACTTTTGAAGGCAAGTTCTCTCTTTAGTTGCACATAATTTATTGCTATTGGAAAATGTATCTGCTATTGATGTTTTCGTTTTTTATTTCTCAGCTTGCCTTTTTCGTTTCACCAAATATCTAGAAAACAACTATTAATATATTATCAATACCGTTCCTTCTGTTTGATGATGAAACCTGAAAAGAGGGAAATCTTTTCTGATATGCTTGAATATATGGAAATGTGCTTAGATTATCTTTTTCGATAGGCCTATTTAAAGCTTCTTCTTAGGCTGTGATAGCTATACCCAGAGCTACCTAGGAGTATGGTCTAAAGGGAGCATTGGTTGCAAGTCAATGTGCTGATGTGTCAAGTTGGATTGCATACAATCTCGAAGATAATGCAGTATAAGTTATAACATGTGGAGTAGAGGTTGGGAACGTGGATGTCTGAATCATGGTAGGACTTCAATGTCAAATATGTTAAATATCATTGATGTAGCAATGTACTTTGTCTTGATAGTAGAGTTGTTATGTCTTCTCTCTTCTAAAAGACTGACAAGCCATCTGAGGAAACTGAAATGGGTAGATCAACTATGCATGAGTAGGCACACAAAACAAAGGAATGTAAGAAGAGAGAATTCGAGAGAGAACTCCCAAGAGTCGAAGGATGTGTAAGATCACCACAGAACTGGTTGAGACATTGGGCATAATCAATGTAAGAGGCGGGTTACTTGATTAACTTATTTGCGAACATTTGACAGTGACTGGTTGGGTATTAAGGGTTTACTTGGCACAAGTTGAGGCGACTAGAACAATGATGTTATTATCTAGATTCACTCCCTCACCGTGAAGATAACTTCTAGGTTTATGAAGCCAGAGAGTAGTAATACCCATAATTAGCATTCTTGATACTGCCTCTTATGAGATCTCAGTGATGTAGGTGAAGTGGATTCGGAGGTTTTATAAAGCACAGGACTAATGGTTGCCATATTGGTATGCTTGATGACACCTGATATGAGCTGCATCCTACCATTTATAGTTATTGTCCTATTGTCACTGATATAGAGATGATAGATTGTCATTAAAAGACGAATTATCTCGGAAGCTTGAAGTTAGTAGAAGAGGAAAAATTGCTTAGTTGGTGTGGATCAGGAGATCCTAGTGTGTTTCCAAAATCCCCTGTCAGTCAGGGGAGTTTATAATCAGGTTTCAAAGCACTGTTACTCAACTAGGATTTAGAGTGAGGCTACCAAAACCCTGCTCTGTAAAATGGACATGACACACAACTATGTTGGGTGTTTTCAGCAAGGTTCGCATTATCGATGTCTGAATCGGTTTCAGACCCTTCTTTCGAGTATCAGTCAGTTTCGGCAAAACTGGGATTGTAGATTTATAATTCTTGGTTTTAGAAAGTCGAGGACAATAAAAGTAGAAAAAGGCTTGATACATTTAGGCATAATTTTGTGTTATTTGTTATTTTTTTGTTAGTTTTAAAGGAATAAATAGTCAATATTGTTGAATCTTTCTCCCACATAGATACTTTTTTTAGTTGCTTTTAGGCAAATGACACTGCTATAGGTAGTTTTGAATGGATTAATTTGAAGATGATAAGTTGAAGATGAATGAATGTTGTGAATCATAAATATACAAGATTGATAATGGTAATGTTTATAGTGTGTCAATAGTAAATATTATGAACACAATATAGCATGTCGGTATTTGACACAATGGAATCGTTGTATCAAGATTGTTTTTTCGTACCATCTTTTTCACATTTATTTTTTGTTTGTTGAATTCACTGTAAAAGAGAGCCTCATATGTCGGTAACAACCAGTATCAAGTATCAGACGGTATCAATGCGGCTAGTATTAGATCAGGACAAGACAAAAGGATTCAATTCACCATGATATGTATTGGTATTGGCTGATTCTGCGAACTTTTGTTTTTCAGATTTCCAACATATGGGACTTTTGGCTATAGATAGAAAAAATAACAACATTGTCTTGACTAACACGCAATAATAAAAAATAGAACTCCAAGAAAACGAAGAGTTTGGGGAAAATCTCAAATATTGGGTAGTGAGTGATCACCCAATCCACACCCCCAAATAACCAATGAGAAGCCCCCAGATTGGAAACAACGGACTTGTTTGATAAGCCAAACCCTCAATTCCTTAAAACATCCAGATTCTAATTTCAATACTAAATTGAAGTATTTAGCTGACCCCAAAATTTGGAATAGACTTTTTTTGTAGCCATATCAATGTTTTAAAAAGAGAAGGCGCAAGGCGAGGCACAAGTCCCAAGACGTAGGGCTAAGTTTTTTGGGCAATCTAAGAAAATCATAATACTTTTTAAGATATTGAAGGGTAAGTGAAATGATCAACAATAAAACATAACTAAAAATATGATACAAATCTTTATGACGATTATCAACTAGATTACTTATATATGGTAAAAAAAGCATATGCTTAAATCAGAAAACGTATAGCACAGCTGAAGGGGGGCATCAATGCAACGCGGAGGAAAATAATAGGGTTTTCTTGCAATTTAGGGATGTCTTGAGTTGATAAGTGAAAAACAAGGCCCATTGTTGCTATAAACCTCCCCCCCACAAAAAAATCCTATTGGCCACGAGTTTTTCACATGGGGTGTTTAAAATGTACGCCTATATAAAAACATAGGCTACAATAAAAAAGCATGCGTCCGTAGGCCTATGTTTTAATTAAACAAGTTCTATGACTTTTTTGGGATGTCCCGCCTCGAAACATTTCCGGAAACGAGTTCGATGAGTTTTTTTTTTAAAAAAAAAGATAGAGCCATATAGAGGCAAATTTCAGCACTAGATCGTTAAAGCTTCTGGTGTGATTAGATCTGGAAAAATATTTTCCAGTAGTAAGAAACTCTTCAAGTAGAAAATAATGTTTCATCCAACAAAATTGACTTTCAGCTCCAAATAATTTAAAATGTAACTATAAGTACCCAAGTTCACGTCAACAACACTGGCCCAAGTGAGTTTGGAGACACAAGGACGCAGAAAACCAGGTTGATGTTTCGAATTCCGCTAGGCGTGCTATGTACTTGACTGAAAAGTAGGATGAACTGGGATATCCCAATAACAGCTGCCTCTGAGCCGAACTTTGAGGAGCAATCTATGCGGGCAGAAAGGATTGTAGGACTAATGGTCAACCAAGGTGGAGCTTGCGGTGGAAATTGGCCTGAGAGGTTGATCGAGGAAGGATGCAATAAAAATAAAAGAAATCGAGAATCAGTGTGCAAAGAACCAGACCCGAGCCTAGGCTGGGGAATTTGATGCAAGAAAAAGGTCGCGCTTACGCCAGGTAGGAGTATATTTACCTGTTCAAGAAAAATACATAATGTTCAGTTGATAGCATACTTTTATTATGTGCTCGGTCCATAGCTGAATCTATGATTATGAATCAATTGGATTACCACTTCCGAAAATGTACGACATGCAAAATACAATTATGATATGCAGTAAAAGTTTCCTAGGTGGTTAATCTAATTTGTAAGATATGTTAAATAGATCTGAATACAAAAGGGTATCGTCATTGTGAAATGGGTGTGGCAATGAATTTTGGCATGTCTTAGCGATCTTCAAGTGTTTGTACAACATGGACTTGGCACCAATTTTGGAGTTATGGGGCTTCCTAGTTTGTACTGGTGTACAGAATAGAAACATAATTTCCATTTTTTTTTTTGATGTAATTGAAGTATTCATACATATTAACTATTAATATTCTCTCTTTATCCATTTGGTTGAAAAGCTTAAAATATGGTTTTTTTTTTTTATTATGGGCAAATGAGCTAAATTAAATGATAGTACATTTTTTAAATCCATGATCGTAGAGATATCAGGATTTTCACTCTGTGTCAAACACCTTATTTCTAAGTTCCTGAAATTTTGTTTTCACATATTAATGAATACTGAGACGTGAGTTAATAAGCAATGAAAAATCACACCTTAGTATCCAATCTCTAACTATGTTCGAAGGATAAGTCAATTAGGGACGTAGTTTATCTACTTTGAAATAAAGCCCTTATCCCAAAGCTTTTTTGTTTGCCATGTGAATAGTTTTCCTCCAATTAGATTGAGGTTTATTTTCTCAACGATATCTCATTGTGTTAGCAATTATTGTTAGGGCTTCTATACTCCATTTTTCTTGCTTGGTCTCCCCTAATCCTAGCAACTCCTTCGACCCTCTCGAATTACCTCTCTATTCTGGAAGACTTCATGAGAGACCAATAGAAGGGAGGAGTATGAGACTAGAGGAGCTACTTTAGGTAAGCAATTGATCTTCTTTTGATGAATTTAAACTCCAGATTGCAATCATGGCAATTAGTGTGATGTAATCATAAAACAGTGAATCAACTAGTTGATGCTGACATCACAATTTGTTGTTGAGTTTGAAGCTTCCACTTCGTATAGGATATGTGCAACTATAGTATAGAGCTAAATACACTTCCTTTTAATTCCCTGCAAGGCAATTAATGTAGATGTGAAGCACTGGGTTTATCTACAAAGATGATATGGTATTCTTGTCTTGGTAACCAGTGTTAGTTTGCAACTTTTAGATGCATTGTTTGTCTTACAAGTAGACAGTGTCACGGTCACCCAAAGGAAGTGGGACCAACTCATGACTTGACCATTTTATACATCTTACGGGGGGATCCTGTAATGACCCGCTCCGCCCTAGCGGAACGCCGATTCAAACGGCAAGTGTAACGACTCAAACGAGTCGTCGACTCGAAGAGTTGCGTCGACCCGATGAAGTATCGATGCGAATCGATGCAAGACTTACAATGGCCCGTCAAAGATGAATCCAGACTTAGACTATCAAAGGCGCGCTCGGAGTATCGCTCGGCCGATGCGAACATCGCTAAGGTGGGTGGCTCCGATGAACCCGTCTTTGCTTAGCCTAGACACATAACAATACGGACACTATCACTGAAATTGCTAGGCGATAACACCGCGCATGCTAATAAATGACCCAACGCACCTAGCTAAGGGATTAATTCCATCTTGTATGCTTGTATAGAATATGGAAAGGAACATGGAAAATACGAGAACTCTCGCACCGCGCTCCACGCTCGTGCTAAGGCACAAGCTTACGTTCAAGTCCCTTATGCGTTCAACAATGAAACAATGAATGGTTTATAACAATGAAACGGAAAGACTATCAACATAGTCGTTCCGAGTAGAGTTTAGCAACATTGAAAGACTATGAGACCGATGGGTCGCCAAGGCGACTCCCGCACGGGAAGTTGCATAATGTATAAATGAAAGAATGAACGAATAAACGAGTGAATGAATGAATCAACGAATGGATGAATACGAAAATGAACCAATGAACGAATGGACAAGTGAAAGAAAGAAAAGAAAGAATGAATAAAAGATAAGAAGGAAAGGAATGGTTAGCGACAGGTGTGACGGGCACGTGCATCGGGGCTCGCTACCCGCGCTGCACGGACGCCAACCTGGTCGATAACGCATTGTGGCTAAGGGTTAGCCTATGGCGATAAAATACGAAATGGTCGTGGACGGACCCGTGCACGGGTGATACGGATTCCGCGGCATGATCAAAGGGAGGATCGTGGCCGGCCTAGGCGGGATCAAGTCATGGCTTACGGGCTGCCTGGGTGCGGACTCGGCCACCCGGGGGACGTAAGTGCAGGAGTATTTCAAGAGACTAACGGGGTGTGTGCCAGTCCTCACCCTACGCTAGTTGAGAAATACCACGGCTTGGATGTGTCCAAAATGGCTTGTGATGCCAGCGACCGGTGCATATAGATTTAAGTGGGCTTTGCTGGTGGCAATCCACGTGCAAGTCCTTGCATTGAAATCAAAGTAGTCTAAGTTAACTGTACAAAGCACCTTCTGAATAGGCTTGAATATAACACACAAAATGATCAAGAGTACTTCGAGCAAACAAGTTAGAAAACGTGCCCACGACGTACTAGAACCCGAGACAAGGACACGCACTTGACATTGAATGCTTTCATGAACTACGTTAAGTTATTTCATATGAATTGTTGACTAACTTGGTTTACGTTGGACAGGGAAGGCCGGACGGTAAGTATGGATAAGTCGTGCATGTATTTCCATGCGACACTTGTATTCGGCAACACGAGATAGGCTATGAGATACGCCATGAAAATGATCCTAAGGCAAGATTAGAAAGACAATGAATGATAGAGATGCACAAAAGTAAATGGAACGTGTTTGGTAATGATAGTATTGTGGGTGAGCTAGCCTTCCCACAAGTGCATAACAATGTACTGATAACCCCACAGTCTGCTTGCAGGATGCAGGAGACGCCGGCGGGTGCGGAGCTTCCATCGAACGTGTTAAGGCGCGGAGCCAACATCCGGGGCCTTGGGACGTTGCAAGAAGCTGAAGCACCCTATACAGGACATAATGTATCGGAATATCGCCATGAATCATTCCATGTTGTAAGCCATTTGGCACGCCTTTTATGTTTCAGAGAGAGCTTGAGCGATTTGTAATATCGGCCTAGCGCCGCTTGTAAACTTCTTGAATATCAATAAATAGTTGAATTCGCTTCTACTTGTGTTCATTTACTTTCCGTCCCAAATGGGAACACTCTGTGCGACTCTGTGGCCTAGCTCAAATCGGCCGTTTCTGGACTTAGCCTTGCACGGACGCAACCTAGGCCCGTGCGGCATCACGCCTTAGCGAGGACGATCGCTCCTGCGGGAGCGGGGCGTGACAGATCCAACCTAATTTGGTCTCACCGTAGTACTAAAATATAATATGTAATATAATGAACAAACAAGAAGAAAAGATGAACAATAACATAAAACTAATATAGTATGCTGGGAAGAAAATACTGAAATAAATAGATCCAACATAATGCAACTAACTGTAAGGGAATATCTGCGAATGTCAAGTCCAGTACCGTATGACTATTGATTTGAGTTCTAGGAGATTGCTCTTTGCTTTCTTCTAGAAGTAGGTCAAAGCCTTTTTCCTTTACTTTCAATTGAAAGAGGATAGCAAGGGATATCTTAACTATAGCAAAGGGAGGATTCGCGAACAAACTCTTCTCGGCATAAATAATGGCCGAGTCAAGGCACTACATAGGATAGGAATTGCTCATCCCAAATGCATCATTTGGTGAAAACAATCGAGTCTAGTCACCTCCGATCAATGATCGTCAACCACTGGACCTCCTCACCGAATGAACAAACCTATACATTACTGAAACAAAATACGAAAAAGCAGGAAGATAACTAGATCAGTATCGGCTAACTAGGTAGTGTACTTGAATTCCAACATGAAGTCCTACCAATGCTCATGGATACTCTACCGAATAGACCTCTAAATCCTCTGTTGGATATGCTCCTCATGGATACTCTACCTAATATACCTCTAAATTCGCTGTTGGATCTGCTCCTCAGTCAGCTCCCGAACTGTACTCTTTCGGGTAGTCCAGTTATCCTAAAACTGGAAGGGAATCAGGTCCTCAGAGAAATGTAATAAGATACATAATAACATACCAAAAGTGAAACTATAAATGAATACACATATACACCTCAATGATCAAGGGTACAACTATAACTAACCAACTAAGTGATATGAGGATAACGTTCGTACGCATGAGCTGTCAAGCAAAGGGGGTAAAGGCCAACAAGTAGCACTTTTCTGAGGCACTAGCGACCAACAAGGGATAAAGATCACAAGAATACTCATGCTGAGCCACTTGAGGACAACGAGTAAAAGGGATGCATATCAGAGCTCAGACGCTTAGTAACTATACTCCCTACCCAATAATACTACACGATTCCTATGTTACCTGGACTAGGGTACAGGTGCTAGGTACGGGTATATGTCCAAGAGCTGGGCCCTTCAAACTCATAATTGAAGGACATGCGGACTCGGCTTAAAAGGATCCAAAATTTGGGTATGGATACGGGAATACAACTATTAAAATAAATATATTTGCTAAATGAAGATAAGCCACATATTAACTGAATAATTTGGAAAGGTAACCCCATTAAAAATGCTTAACGAATTAGGCAAAACCTCAAAGCATCCAAACATGCTCCAATATTACTAATTTCCATATTCAACTGGATTAGGATTGAAAAAGCTTTCATTGTAGCTTTGTGTATGCTAACTTGACCTATTGGTTCATTGAATGAACAATGACAAACACAACCAAATTTGAATGAAATGAATGAATGCATTCAACCAATTTAACCATTTTTACGATTATTATAAAGTTGAGTAAGAGTCCCTTCAACTTCCATGCTTTTCTTCAAATGTTTTTTTAAATGAGCATATTACTCCCAAGATACAATTGTTTAGGTGGAGCTCTACTACTCCTAAGATAAAATTAATAATAATTGTAACTATATAATAATGCATGGAGGATCTACTAATGCCGTAAAGCGTGCTTACCTTTTTCTTCTAATTTGTGCATCAACAACAAATTATAAAAAAGATAGGTAATCATATAGCTCTCCTAATTTCTTCTTCTTCATTTGCCGTATCAGATTGTTACCATGGAGGATCCGATCCGGATTCCTTACCCATGTCATGTCTGGTCGACACGGATAACTTTGCCTAAAGTGACGAGTTGGGTAATAAAACACGAGTTACTTCCATAACATGTCTTGCGAAGATCTAATGTCTATCAAAAATCCACAAGTAGTCCACAATCTAAGAATAATACTAAATCTATTATTCATACTCATTACAACCATAGTACAACACTATGACTGGTATGCGTCCTTAATCATTCCGACGAAAAGTCGAACATATGTGTCCTAACATGGATGCAAGGTGAAATCATGTCCTGAGCTTTGCATGTGTCCAATAGATACTCCGAAATTAAGTAACCATGAACTCGGATTTGGAAACTAACTATAGCTATAGCTAGTATCGACCTCTATCGACATTGACGGTCGACCGCACCCGAGTCTGACTTTGATGCCCGGATACGATCTAGTAATCACAATCATAATTTATAAATAGAAATAATATTTTATGTACGAACTTAAGTACATTTGGCAACGTATACTTGCCTGATTCACGTTTGGAAAGAGTCGATGTGTCGGACACTATCTTGTCGGACATAGAAGTAGGGGTGTGCATCGGTTGGTGGTCGACCTATTTGGTCACAACCGAAGTCGAACCGAAGTTAATCGGTTTGAAAATAATCACAGCCGACCCAAACCAACCAGTTGGTTGGTTCGGTTTGGATCGGTTCGGCCGATCGGTTTTGATCAGAATTTTTTTCAAGTATATAAAAGTGTTTCATAAAGTAAATTCACACAAAAATAAATTATAACCATCTCCTGTTTGGAAGATGTTTGTATGAGATACCAAAATGAACAATAATCTTCTAAGTAAATTACTTTGCATAATAAATTTCTTCCACAAATCCAAAATGATTCTCGAAAATAGATCATAATCCTAATAGATCTATGAATTGAAGATGGAAAATAAACAAACCATGAGATGGATAAGCCGGACCGGATATAAATCTAACTTTAGCTTGTTACTAATTAGGTTCGGTTTGGTTCAGTTTAAGCGATTTTTGGAATGACCAAACCGTGAACCGAACCAAATCGGCCGGTTTTTTAAATGGTAAAGTCGAAGCAATCCGATCGGACCACTGGTTCGGTTAAGAACCGATCGATTCGGTTTGGTTTGGTTCAATTTGATCGGTTTGGTCCAAATATGCATACCCCTACATAGAAGGATACCGATAACCAAATCTCAATCTGATGAGAATGGCATGTTTAGAATTTCGCAAATAATCACTGTGCAAATTTTAAAAAATGATTATTGGAGTCAAATTTAAAATACACGGACGCCCAAGATGCCAAAAATGGATGAAGTTAGAACGATATCAAAAGAGAAATGTGAAACGGTAGAAAGCACCGAAATGACGATGCAAACTCACTGGAGTTGACAGATTTGAAGATCGAATTATGGATTGGCGGGACCACGTGGCTTGCCACAATTCTACCAAAAAGACGCCTCCTAAAAAAGGTCGACGAAACTCAAGGAAAACTTCATAGTAGGGTAAACCTTGATACCATAGTTTGCAGTATCGACCGATGCCGATATAGTCAATACCGATACGGTTTGGCATGTATCGATCCAATATCGATCGATATTAATTATGACCGATGTCGACATCAAGGTCCTTTTTTCAATCAATTTGTCAAAGAAAATTGAACGAAAAAGACCAATCAACAAGGGTGTAAAGCATAGTAATGTTGTAAAACCATGCGAAAGAATAAAACTTATCTATTACAGTAAACCAATCGACAAGGGTGACTAATATTTTATTTAGTTCCAAAAATTCTAAGATACAATACATGAAATACTTAAAATTATCTGGAAATTGCTGAGAAACCCAATTTTGGGGTGGACTTTTATGAAATGCTCACCCGCTGGATGGGTTTTATGAAATACCCAGAATTAAGTATTTCCACGTTAAATATTCCAAGATTCTCTTTAGATGCTCTGTATTTACAAAATTTGCCATTTTCATAGTTCCAAAAATACCCCTTCGCGCAAATTTGGTCATATATATATAATTTTGAATTCGCAAACTCAGATTTGGATTGGAAAATTCGTATTCTTCTTCTTCTTCACGAGAAATTTGAAATCCATTGATATCATCTTTATCAGAGATCGCAAAATCGTTCGTAGTTCACTGTGGTTTTCGTCAGTCGAACGTCGATCATCCTTCATCATCATCATCATCTTCGTGGTTTTCGGCGATTAGGTCAATTGTGGAGAGAAGATCTTCTTTTCTTTTTATAGATCTTAAAACAAGGTGAGAGTTCAGATCTGTAGAAATTCATCCATCAGCTTCGTATATCTCGAAATTTATGCCGAATTTGAATTTGTTATGTAGATTATTAACTGAGAAACTGTTAGAGAGATATTTAATCTTGTTATTTTGTGCGAATATGTCGCCTAATATGACGGTGAATTGTCATTTGTCATAGAGAAATAGCATTCTCCGTTATATTTTCACGGAAAATGACAATTACTTCTGAGAAAGATCATTCTCCGTATGTTATAGACGGAGAAAGATCATTCTCCGTATGTTATAGACAGATAGTTATCATTCCGTGTGTTTTTAGACGGAGAATGAGCATTATCCATAAGTTACAGACTGATAATAATCATTCTCCGTTATATTTAGACGGAGAATGACTATTCTCCGTATGCTTTAGACGGAGAATGTCCTTCTCCGTTTGCTTTAGACGGCGAATGATCATTCTAAGTTATTTCCGAACGGAGAATATTTATTCTCCGTTATTTTTAGACTGAGAATAATCATTATTAGACGAGAATTTTATTGTTCTATTTGTGATCTCTTATGTTTTTATGTTATCAGGGGGGAAGGTGTGGAATCAAGTTGTTTAGTTAACATTTGTTTCAAGGGAGACATAGTTTCCTGCCGTGTCACACATGAAAGTACCGTGGATTTTTTAAAGAATAAAGTGTGCGATCGATGGACTTCTTTGGATCCACTTTCCTTCCGTTTCAGGTTTTTGCACTCTGATGGGACTGAACTGTATGTTGAAAGTGATTTTTGGCTTCGCTCATTGGTTGGTGGTTTTAACGGTACTCATGATGTGAGTTTTATCTATTTGTGGAGCAAATATACTCTCCATGTTCTTCATCAACATCTTTTCTTTGTCAAAGCTTTCACATGGGACCTTCGTCTTCCTCTTCTAGTTCTTTGAGTAGATGTTCTCCTACTGTAAAGGACAAACGAGTAGTACAATTTTATGAGGGCTCAACTGAGACAGTGAAGAAGAGGAAATCGGATATGTGGCCTGGATCAATTACTGGTGTTGGTCAGATTTTTCTAAATGGTGTTGAAGAAGTTAGGAATGCTGTTAGAAAGGTATGTTTTGAATCTCGTCATCCATTCCACATTTTGAAATCTGAGCCGGGGAGGTATACTGTTTGCTGCAAGAATTACAAGACACATGCTTGTTTGTGGAGCTTCCATGCTATATCTATTTTGAAAGATAATCAAATTTTTGAGGTGAAGAGGTATGTGGGAGAACATAATTGTGGAACTGGCTATATGGATAAAGGTAATCTGGTTGTTCCAGCAAAGTTTGTAAAAAGTTTGGTTAGTGACATTGTTCGGATGCATCCTAAAAAGTCCGCAAAATCTGTTGTCGATGATTTCAAGGTTGATTACGGTTTATCTGTTACATATGGGCAGACATACCACGGAATTAGGTTGGTGCACCAGAAAATGTACGGAGATGATGTTAGATCTTACAGTGACTTGTGTTGGTATGTCAACAAGGTAAAGGAAACCAATAATGGTTCCGTTATCGACTTCCAGAATGATGATTCATCAATGAGGTTTGAGCGGCTTTTTCTTTCATATGGGACTTGCGTAGAAGGCTTTCAATATTGTCGCCCGATGCTATATTTGGATGCTACTTTCCTTACAGGGAGGTTTAGAGGATGTTTGATGTCTGCTACAGCGAAGAATGGTTACCAACAGTTCTACCCTCTTGCATACGGTATAGTCTAAGGCGAAGATGGCAACAATTGGGAATGGTTTCTTAGAAATCTAAAGAATATTGTTGGATGTAGTAGGCGTATTGTTTTTCTTTCGGATCAAGGCACCGGTCTAGTTTCTGAAGTCCCTAAAGTGTTTCCTAATGATTACCATAGCTATTGCTATTATCACATGAAGAATAACATACCGCTGAAAGAGAAAGGAAATGAAAGAGTGTATTCGCATGTACTTGAAGCTTGGAGGCAAGCAGTATATGCTCTAACTCCAGGTGTGTTAATGAGACAGATATATGCACATTTTTTATGCATTTACCATTAATTTAACAAGGAGAATGACCATTCTCCGTGTCAGTAGGAGAATAGTCGTTCTCCGTACGTATTCCTGCATAGAACGGAGAATATCATTCTCCGTTAGCTTTGAACGGAGAATGGTATTATCCGTCTTGCATAGTACGGATAATGTTCATTCTCCGTTTCCATCACACGGAGAATGGTCATTATCCGTCTTGCATAGAACGGAGAATGGTATTATCCGTCTTGCATAGTACGGATAATGTTCATTCTCTGTTTCCATCACACGGAGAATGGTCATTATCCGTCTTGCATAGAACGGAGAATGTATTTTTCTGTTAGTTTTTGAACGGAGAATGACTATTATCCTTATTTTAAACACGGAGAATGCACTTATTTTTCATAATTTTGTGAATTGACCTAATTCTTTATTAATTATTTGTTTTTCTGTATAAAGGTGGGTATAGACAAGCAATCAAGAAAATTTATGATCTGAATTGTGGTCATGTTGTGAATTGGATGAATAAACAAAAACCTGAACACTGGTCAAACGCATTCTTCCCGGGATGTAGATACGGTAAGGTTGCTTCTAGTTGTGCAGAGTCATTCAATGCATGGATAAAGGCTGAGAAGAAATTGCCTATATCAGCAATTGTGAATGTCATCAGTGTGAAGATGATGAAGATGATTTCGGATCGCCACAAGGATGCAATTGGTTTGAATAGCAAATTGACTCCATACGCCGAGGATATGCTGAAGCAGCTTACAGATGATGGCATGTGTTATAGGGTATATCGGTCCGGTGATTTCGAATTTGAGGTGATCGCAGATACTTCCTCCCACATGGTGAATCTTCTTGATTGTCATTGTAGTTGTCGTAGATGGAAGGTATATGGATTCCCATGCAGCCATGCAATACAATGCATCAGAGTTGGTTCAGATAAATCTGTTTACGACTTTGTGGAGCAGTATTGGACGTCAGATTATTACCGGAAGTTATATTCATGTTATATTTGTCCAGTTCCAGATTCTGAAAAACAGTTTGAAAATAATTCCACTGATGTTGTTCTACCCCCTGTTCCGAAACGTGGTCCTGGACGACCAAAGGCGGACCGTTATAAGAGCAAATATGAGAACAAGGGAAAAGAGAAGAGAAAGATAAGGTGCCAGAATTGTTTTGAATTATGCAATCACAATCGCACCACTTGTCCTCTGCCTCCACGTGCTGCTACGGTGGTCGAGGGGGCAGCGCCCCCTCGTTAATACATACACGTATATTCCTTCTTTTATATAATTGTTTTTTGAATACGTATCTTACATTTTTTGATATCAATGGTAATAGTTTGAACTCTGCATATCTGATGTTTCACATATATATTAACAACATAAGAACTTATTATCCGTTATACTCTCTGATTTTATAATGCATTGAATGACCATTCTCCGTGATTTAACACGGAGAATGATTATTCCAAGCATTACATTTATATGTTAAAAACATATAACCATGAAAATGACTATTCTCCGTGTTCAATTAACGAACATTTTTAGTTTATGTTTTCTGTATTTTTAACACAAAATCAAACAACAGAACTTTAACAAAACAGATTTATATATAGAACAATGTAATTATTTAACTACACAGAAAATGTCATTTTTCGTGTATTTTAACGCGGAGAATGACTTTCTCCGTGTATTTTAAAACGAAGAATGATCATTCTCCGTGTTAGATACACGGAGAATGGCCATTTCTAGGTCAAAATACACGGAGAATGACATTCTCCGTGTGTATTAACACGGAGAATGACATTAAACACGGAGAATGGTCATTTCTAGGTCAAAATACACAGAAAATGTCATTCTTCGTGTATTTTAACACGGAGAATGACATTCTCCGTGGTTGAATAGCGGAGAATGGCCATTTCTAGGTCAAAATACAATGATCATTCTCCGTGTATATTAACACGGATAATGATCATTCTCCGTGTTAGATACACGGAGAATGGCCATTTCTAGGTCAAAATACACGGAGAATGACATTCTCCGTGTATTTTAACACGGAGAATGATCATTCTCCGTGTAATTTAACACGGAGAATGGTCATTTCTAGGTCAAAATACACAGAAAATGTCATTCTCCGTATATTTTAACACGGAGAATGACATTCTCCGTGTGTATTAACACGGAGAATGACCATTCTCCGTGAATTTTAACACGGAGAATGACATTCTCCGTGCTAGAAACACGGAGAATGGTCATTTCTAGATCAAAATACAAAGAAAATGTCATTCTCCGTGTATTTTAACACGGAGAATGACATTCTCCGTGGTTGAATAGCGGAAAATGGCCATTTCTAGGTCAAAATACACGAAGAATGACATTCTAGGTGTGTATTAACACGGAGAATGACATTTTCCGTGTATTTTAACACGGAGAATGACATTCTCCGTGTATTTTAACACAGAATCAAACAACAGAACTTTAACAAAACAGATTTACATATAGAACAATGTAAATTAGTCGAAAAATTGAGTTTCATTACAAAGGACAACAAATACATTACAAAAGAAACCTGACAGACAGAATATATATAAGGAATTTCTTAGCCAATTTACATTGTTGTTTACATTGTCATTTCTTTTATGATACAAAAGGAATTGCACACTCACTTTTAAGCAAAAGCTTAGCCAAAGTTAACCTTCTCTTTACAATAATATTGTGAACTACTCTGTTTGTTTTCTTTTGGAAATCAAAGGGAGCTTTCGACAAGCTATCCATATAATATACAACGTACAACATGCAGCTGGGTGATAGTTGCTGTGGGCATTCTTTACAAATCTTGAGCTCTGTTCTTTCATATTCCTGAATTACCGGGCTTTTCTCCCTCATCAATGCAATTTTCTTTATTACAATCGGCTCGATTTTACTCTTCATATATTCTGCATCCTCGATTCCCTTAGCGTCCGTGTTTTTACGCAAGGAGTTGTAGTGTATCCAAACGTAGGAGCTGAAGTTGAATGACAGCAGTGTATAGTGTTTATTTTCTTCACGGAAGAGTGGCACGAATAGCCATTCGATGTCATCCTCCAACTCCATGATAAAATCTTCTATATCAACTTTGAAATTGTAAATGGCTCCATCTGCTGGTTTGTCTACATCGACAAATTCAGCGGTACGCTGTTTTCCAGAAAACAAAAAAAAATAATAATATCATGAGTTAGTTTTTTACAACCCTATTAGTAGGTGTACACATTAATATTTATTTTTCAGTTTTGATTCTTACCAATGAATGGGCATTATGATTGCAGACCATTCACATTCTGCACCCTGCGAGCTTGAATGAATGGTACGTCTTGTCTCGGCTTGTATTTCATTCATAATCTTTATCATCAAGTTCATTACACTAGCCTCTATTTCTTCCTCATTTAATGTCTTGTAGTTCTTTAGCATTTAACAACAAGCTAACATCATTGTTTCTTCTTCTTATTTTACACTCTTCTGGAGCAGTTGGAAAGTATTCGTATACATTTTTACTGCACATAAATTTAGTTTCAATTATGTTAATAATATAGTCTAATGATATAATTGAAAAAAGTCACTCCAATAGAGAGAATGATCATTCTCCGTTATGAATTGGACGGAGAATGACCATTCTCCGTTATGAATGGGACGGAGAATGGTCATACTCCATGTTATTTGGACGGAGAATGGTCATTCTCCGTCCAAATGACACGGAGAATGATCATTCTCCGTTATGAATGGGACGCAGAATGACCATTCTCCATCCAAATTACACGGAGAATGACCATTCTCCGTTATGAATGGGACGGAGAATGATCATTCTTCGTTCAAATGACACGGAGAATGATCATTCTCCGTTGTGAATTGGACAGAAATTGGTTCAAGTTTAGAATACTTACGTTGGAGACATCCTTCTTGGGTATACGATGCTCCTGTATAGATCCTTCAGCTCATTGTCTGCTTGCTTCCAAAGTTTGAGATTTGGACATTGCATCAGAATTTTTTCCTCTGCCACCAGCTTGGTTGTTTCAGCAGATTCTTCTTCAAGTTCTTCAGTTACTGCCATCTTCTTTTTTTCTTCTACCTTCTCGGGACTGGAATGAGCTTTTCTTTTCCCACCAGCAGCTACATTCTTACTTGTTGTAGCATCGGCTGTTTTCTTCTTTCCCAAGGTGGTAAAATCATCATCGGCTAGAGCATTTGATGGTTTTTTAATCCTTATTGGTTCTCTTGCTCCTGTGTGTTGTTTTTGAGGAACTGGTTGAGTCTCCCCAAGCTGCAATGCTGTAGCCATTGCTTCGAGGTTAGCAATTGTATCGTTCTTCTTTTTGACTTCGTCATTCAATGATACAACTTCCTCTAGAAGTTTGTTGTTATCATTAACGAGCCTTTCATCCTCCTTTCTGAGATTCTCTGTTATTTTTACTGATATAAAACAAACAACAACAAAAGGTATGATGTCAATATTATATAATCTTCTTTTTAAAAATAATGAAAAATATTTTACCTTTTAGAAGTAGCTCCTCAACATGTTGACGAAGCTTCTCATTATCAGCAATAAGCTCTGATTTCTGCTTTCTCAGGGAGTCTAGTTCCTGTTCCGACCCATCCTTAACAATGTCAACTGAAGGTTGTCGGGCCCCCTCTGCCTCTAGTTCTTCAACTCTTCTGCGGAGTTTCTCATTATCAGCAATAAGGAGAGATTTCTCGTTCCTTATAAAGTCTAACTCCTTTTCCAACCCATCATTAACGAGCTCCACAACACGTTGTAGGGCTAACATCTGCCTCTAGTTTTTGTACTCTTTCGTGGAGTTGCTCATTCTCAGCGATAAGCTGAGATTTCTCCTCCAAGACACGCAACACATTTTCATTCTCAGCTGTGTTTATTGCTGGTGCTTGGGCTTCAGTTTGTGGTTCTTCTTCATTACCAGCATTATCTCCACCTTCTATACTATGCTGCTCTACTGGGACTTCGCCTTCTTCAACAGTCACTGCAACAAAATCTTTGAATATCAATTCCGAATTCGTCTGAGCCCCTTGATAGTCATGTTTGAGGAATATCGAGATTCTATTCCCATCCCATGTATAGAATCTCGGGTATGCACTTATTGGTTTGCACTTCCTTTCTAACAGTTGACTGTGCTCTGCAAACCAATACAAGAAATATATCGTACAACCTTCAATCTTCTTATACGATATCTCAATATCCCCATCTTCAGTTTTTGTAACAGCCCTCTTTATGCTGTCCATGATGTACGCCAAAATAATACGTGGCCAACAGATATTTTTTATAACATCTATGCTATCTACCAGAGCAAAGAACTTGTACGGCAAGTTCGACCCACCCATTCTGGTGAAGAATGCTGTTTGGCACAAGTTGAATACTATTAACTTGGCCAACTCATCAGGTCTTGCATTTCTGTCTCCCAACAACTCTAAGAACCTTTTTCTGACTTCTGCATTTGAAACTTCTGCATGTTTTCCCTTGGAATTTGTCAGCAATCTTTTGAAGTGTTCTTTACACATGCTGAATGAGTCTGCTGGTGGGGGGTCTTCTGTTTTTCAGTGATGATTTTTAGATATTTCTCATCAAATTCACTGTCATCCTTCATTGGCAGACCGAAAATGGTTGCCATCTCTTCGGTAGTTGGTGCTACCTTGACACTGTTGCTCAATTGGAAGTATCCAGTGCCATCTTCTTCCAAGTAAGTCCCTATCAGGTTCTCCAGACCTTTTGTGACTTTAGATAGTTCTGCCTTTTTGACCTTGGATTTGTAGAATACATCTACGAAATTGTAGAATCCAATATTCTTCAAGGATTCAATAACTGCATCAGGCAAATGGCCACCCTTTTTCTTCACCTCATCCATAAGAGAGTATTGGGGTGAATGTTGCACGGAAAACTCTTTCTTCTTTGTTTCTGACAGTTTTTTTTCCTAAAAAAACAACAATTAGGTTTACGTCAACATTATTCTTTATTATAACACGGAGAATGACCATTCTCCGCTATTCAACCACGGAGAATGACCATTCTCCGTGTTAATATACACGGAGAATGGTCATTCTCAGTGTATTTTGACACGGAAAATGATCATTCTCCGTGTCAAAATACACGGAGAATGACCATTCTCCGTGTTCTTACCACGGAGAATGGAAATTACTATGTTAAAATACACGGAGAATGATCATTCTCCGTGTAAATCACACGGAGAATGACATTCTCCGTGTATTTTAACACGGATAATGACCATTCTCCGTGTTAGATACACGGAGAATGGCCATTTCTAGGTCAAAATACACAGAAAATGTCATTTTCTGTGTAAAAATACACGGAGAATGACACATTCTCCGTGTATTTTTGACACGGAGAATGATCATTCTCCGTGTTAGAATCACGGAGAATGGCCATTTCTAGGTCAAAATACACCGTATATTTTTGACACGGAGAATGATCATTCTCCGTGTTAGAATCACGGAGAATGGCCATTTCTAGGTCAAAATAAAATGATCATTCTCCGTGTATATTAACACGGATAATGATTATTCTTCGTGTTAGATACACGGAGAATGGCCATTTCTAGGTCAAAATACACGGAGAATGTCATTCTCCGTGTATTTTAACACGGAGAATGATATTCTCCGTGTTATATGCACGGAGAATGGCTATTTCTAGGTCAAAATACACAGAAAATGTCATTCTCCGTGTAAAAATACACGGAGAATGACATTCTCCGTGTATTTTGACACGGAGAATGATCATTCTCCGTGTTAGAATCACGGAGGATGGCCATTTCTAGGTCAAAATACACGGAGAATGACATTCTAGGTGTGTATTAACACGGAGAATGACATTCTCCGTGTATTTTAACACGGAGAATAACATTCTCCGTGTTAGAACACGGAGAATGGTCATTTCTAGGTCAAAATACACAGAAAATGTCATTCTCCGTGTATTTTAACACGGAGAATGATCATTCTCCGTTTACTTTGACACGGAGAATGATCATTCTCCGTGTTAGATACACGGAGAATGGCCATATCTAGGTCAAAATACACAGAAAATGTCATTCTCCGTGTAAAAATACACGGAGAATGATCATTTCTAGGTCAAAATATACAGAAAATGTCATTCTCCGTGTATTTTGACACGGAGAATGATCATTCTCCGTGTTAGAATCACGGAGAATGGCCATTTCTAGGTCAAAATACACGGAGAATGACATTCTAGGTGTGTATTAACACGGAGAATGACATTATCCGTGTCAAAATACACGGAGAATCCTATTATCCGTGTTGATCTACACGGAGAATGATCATTCTCATTTTTTGTGTCAATATAAACGGAGAATGAACAGGACTCAAAGTTTTACCTTTTTTTTTCCTTCTTCTTGATCTTCTTCTTCTTCTCTTGCTTCTTGTTGTTCTTGTTGTTCTTGTTCTTGTTCTTCTACTTCTTCTTGCACTTCTTTTTCTTTTGTAGCTTTTCGTTTACGAGCAATCCTCTTAACACCCATCCTTTCTTTCTTTTGTTTTTCAACATCTACTTCTTCTCCGTCTTTTCTAACTCGGTCTACATCGATTGATGATGATTGCGACATTGTGTGAAACTTGCGAATGGAGATTCGTTGGCGATTTCTTATAGGGTTTTTCTAAGATTTTTGGAGGAGATGACCTAAAATCGAATGCGAACAGAGTATGAAAGAGGAGGGAGCGATCGAAACGTTTTTTTGAAGAGTTGCTGGGTTTGTGGATATTCTTAATAAATTAGAAGGGCAAAAAGGTCATGCCGTCCCCTTTTATATATTTTTTAGATAATGCTGGGCACGCGATGAAAGTTTCTTTTGCAGTGGGTTTTTCATAAAACTTTTTAAATCTTTAGGCATTTCATAAATTTTCCCTAAAATTATGTTTAAATATACAAAATATTTTTTCTAAATTTTAATAATGATTTGTTTTTCGATACTCAATAAATTCGGTACTCCGATCTGAAATCGTCGATCTTGCCGATAATGTTGATCTCGATACTCATAGGATGGATTCAATATTGATTCCGCTATTGCGAAGCTTGCTCGACACACGAATCCAATGGTACAAGTTTTGTGTGCAACATATAACCGGACACGAAGTCACGAGTCTGTGGCATAGCGAATCAGCGACGATGTCGAAGATTGATACAATGTTGATTCTCCATGAATACTTGACGGAATCGAAATATTGGACTAGCATGTAGAGGATGACGAAGCGAAGGTTATGGAGGTGACAATTCGCAAAGAGGTGATGTCTGTGCTCAAGACGACGACGTGATGACAAAGGTCTAAAAACAGGGACCGACTGCGGCTGTCGGGAATTCGCCGAGGATTAGCGAACACGTGGGAAGGCTTTTGATGCTTTTTGCGGACATTGTCGGGGTGGCCTGGTAAGGGTGAGGGCGAGGGACAATCTCGGCTCCTGGTGTGGGGGTCCTCGTGCGGGTGTTCGACGATGACGGGAAGCAGCTCTGGTTGAGACGACTTCAATGTAGAGGTGTACGGGGAGGTCGTGGTAAGGTTACAAAATCGATGGCTGGTCGAGGCGGTTAGCGAGGAGGCGCTTGAAGGATGGAGGATTGAATGGTGAGAGGGTCTCACCAGTCATACGAATGGTGCGATTGCTCCTTTATGGGGACGGGGACGACTCAGTTCAATGGGTGGAGGCGAGTGGGTACTTGAGTAGAGATAGCTCATGATTGCGCAATGGTCTCGGAGCGTGGTTTTGGGGTCCGGGGACGACTCGTTCTAATGGGTGGAGGCTAGTGAGTGCTTGAGTAGAGGGTTGCGCAACAATCTCGGAGCGTGGTTCTGGGGTCCAAAAAAGGAAGCTCTTGTCGGAGAATAAATAGAGGGACAGAGACAAGGATGCTGGTGATGTGCCTTAGGGGGCTTTGAAGAGAGTTGGAGTCATGGATGATTAGGTATGCAGAGAGGAGGGAGGTTGGAGAGTATTAATAGGTGAACGGTTTGTGTACATGGAGAGCCCGAGTGAGAGGAGGGGGAGAGAATAAGTGAGCAAGCAAGAGAAAGGGCTGGGGCGGAGGTGTGTAGTGGTTGGGATTAAAAGTAATTCAATAGGTTTATTTTGTGTGTGGGGGGGGGGGGGGGGGGGGTGGTGGTGGTGGTGAGTGTTGATGAAGAATTATTGGTGAGGGGGTGTGAGTGAGCTGCCGAGGGAGAAAATTGAATGTGACTGGAGTGTTCGAGTGCGCTGGTGATTGAGTTAGGAATTAGGTTGTGATCGGTGAGCGGGAGATGTGATTAGTGAGAGGAATTAAGGCTGTCTAGTGACTGTTTAACAATTAAAATTTTAATTAAAACTAATTTAATTTGATTTTTTTTAAATATTCTATAATTGAACTTTGATATAATTGAGTATGAAGTATGAACTCTGTATTTGGGTGCTAGTGAACTTCGATTATATACTAATTGGATCAAATAATCATGGGAGTGTTGTGCTATGATGATTATAGGTTCATACCCTAATACTATATAGGGTAATTTTGTGAAGTTATGTGAATAGTGTAGGTGCATAACAATTATACCGTAAGCATGTCATATCAGCTTTCGCTCTGTAAGTCTTTTGCATGCACTTAAGAATGTGGAGACACAATAATTTCTGAGGATATCAAGTCCATTTTGCTCTCCCTGTGAGGGAAGATTATGCTTCTAAGTTGAAAGATCAATTAATTAGCTGTCCTAGTGTAGATAGGAGGATATGTATATTCTATAAGTTGAATGAGGAGGTATCTAGGAATTCAGCTGAGAATATGAGTTTTATGCAACTCAAGCATCTCTTTTGATATGCTTTGTTGCTTTTTAGATGCTATTTATTATATGCTGTTAATCTATCTCATACGATACACATTACAAATTTTTTCGTGCATATCATGTAGGTGTATCAAATGGGACAAAAACTTGTGGGATACATTTTTGTATCGTGCGATATGATACATTTTTGTTTTTGGATTTTTCTTTCTTTTACTTTTAGGTGTTCCATTGACCACTGTTTCTACTGTGGAATCTATGGTGTTGAGTGGGTAAATTTATGGATGCTAAGAACCTATGTTGTATTAAGCGTGAGGCGAGGCGAGGCTTGTCGCCTCGCTTAATGGCGCTTAAGCGGCGGTTAGTTAGCGCCTCACTTATTTTTGCTCCTATATGTAAAATAATCTATATAGTATATATACATAAATTTTAATATTTTTTCATACAATTCTACTAGTATATGCATAAATAACAATACCAATTATCAATCAAGCAAAGTAACACTATAAATACTAGAATCAAGATGTAAACTACAAGCCACACAATGCATAGATACTACATAGTCATCAAAATACCATCAAACATAAAAGTTTCTCTAAAGTTCCTACTTAAAGTTTTCTAACTATCCAACTATGTAAATAACAAAAGATTCGGTTCATTTTATTAAAAAAAAAATTGTTAAGCTAGGCGCTACTAAGCGACGCGTAAGCGCGCTTAAAGCGCTGATCGCTTTTATGGGGAAAAATTAATGAAGCGAGACGCCCTAATTCTAAATCTCGCTTAAGCGGCTCTTAAGTGCCGCCTAAGTGTGCTTTTCACAACATAGCTAAGAACTTATGATAGTTGTCTAACTTGTGTTTTAGTTGCACCTTTAGTTGTCAACTTCATAATGATTGTCATTAGATGCTTAATGATACTCTTTATTGTTGCTCAATGAGTTCAATTTATCCTTGTACTTTATATTAATTTACCTATGTATTTGTGAATTGGATTATGTATCTTACGATACACTATTAATATACATGAATAATCAAGCAAACCGATACATAATATGTATCGCAATATGACAACATAGAAGATAACTATATGATTTGGTATTTTCTTTCAGTTAGGCATGAAAGCTAAATAAATAAAAATAACCTTCCCCTTGTTCCTAGAACTGTTGCAGCTGCTTTTAGTCTTCAAGGCCATATTTTGCCTTTCTATCCTAACCTAAATTACTATTATAGTGCCAGTGTCAATCTTCAATAGTCAATACAGTCTGCTTACTGTTCAAAAGAAATTTAAGCTTCAATTACTTGTACACGAGAAGTATTCATAATGCAGTAGGCTTTCAAGTCTCCATGGAAGGATATTGTACAGAAGCACCATCGGATGCTTTCAATTGAACATGCCATATTATGTAGGCACCAAGTGTTGAAGAAACAAACATCCAAGGAGTTGAGCTGATTGCAGTGGAGGGAATATTTCTTTTTGGTACTAGGCTATTTTGACAAAAGTTCAATTATGAAGTTCTTGTTATGATACCTAGCATACCTTAATGCAGATTTGTCCCAAATAATATTGATGTCAGTTAAGCTTTATGCTCTTTTCTCTTTTCACATTTTTATACTCTCTTATGATTATATTTATCATATGTAATTGTAACACGGCCACCAGAACAACAAAACACAAGATAGCCTCTATTCCAAATTTTTAGACTTGGCTATTTGAATTTTTTCTTCCATTCTGCTGTGTTGGGTCATTTCTTCTCTATCAATGCAATTACATACCTTTTTACAGCGTCAATATGATGCAACAATGTAACAAGTTTCTTGCTGCTATTCTTTGTTGCATTAGTCATTTTATTAGATAGAACTGCTTTACAAATTATTACTTATGTGGCAATATGGTTGTTTCATCTATGTTTTAGTAGTTAATATCTTATCTAAGGTGGTTATGTTATTATATTATATGATACATATTTATGTACTCTCACATCTTCATCCTACGATTGTCTAGAAAAGTAATCTCTGTTAAATTTGATTATTTACGAGTTTTTCAGGTATTTGTGTAGGCACTAGACTATTGTCATTCACAAGGTATCATGCACCGTGATGTGAAGCCGCACAATGTTATGATTGATCACGAGCAACGCAAGCTTCGGCTTATTGACTGGGGGCTTGCAGAATTCTATCATCCAGGCAAAGAGTACAATGTTCGAGTTGCTTCAAGGTGATAATGCTTTGTAACATCTATTATTTAGCTCACAAATGGAGGGTTCTAATCAGTGGTTCAACATTGTGTTTAGAACATGTTCAATTAGCTATGTTGTCACAGACGACGCCTAGGCGTGCAGGTTGAGGGGAGCTCGCCTCGACCTGTGGAAAAATCCACTATATGAGACGATGGGCGCCTAGGGTCGACCAGAGGAATTTAAAGATGGGCGCTTAGGGTCGACCATGGATAAATCTATGTTAATGCTTATTATATTGCTTATTGCTTACCTTTATTCTTTTGTTGCTTCTTATATGAACATGAACATTTTCTTTTATTCAACTTTTCCTTTTTGTTTTGCTTTCATTATTCGAATTCTTTTATACCTTTCCTCTCTTTGGTCTTCATTTATGTTCCGTTCATGTTAAGGCTATGTTGTCGTGTCCATTGGTGGATGTTCATGTTATATTGCTTGTGGTAATAACAATAATATGCATAATTGCAGATTTTTTTTGCAAAATAGTAGTTGTATCCTGGACGGGCGCCTAGGCACACCTAGGCGAGGCGGGTGGGCTGTCGCCTCGCCTAGCGCCTAGTACAACATAGTCAATTAGCTGCTTTGTCCTTCTAGAGATTTTTTTTTTTTCCAGGAATCAATCTGTAGCCAACTTTTGTCCTAATTATGTGAAGCACTTTGAGCTTTAATTGAAAAAAGTTTTATAAAATTAAGGATTTCTTGAATATGTTCAAAACGGTATATGGCACCTACTTGTGACAGGCAATTTCCAACCACTTTCACTTCTTGTACATATCTATCATCTATGATACCCTATACACACTAAGATAAGAATCATAGTTCTTTTATTTTGAAATTAAGACTTGTGCTTTAACTGTAGGTGATTATCATTATTTAAGCATTATCAGTAATACATGATGAAGGGATTATAAGTACTACATGATGAAGGGAGAGGATTAACATAAATCATACTCCCAACCTTAACAGGGCAATGAGTGTATTTATTCGGCTAGAACCATGGTATGGGGTTTTAGACAACTTATGAATGTGGAAGGTAAGTATCAGTGTAGTTTTGGAGTGGTTAAGTCCAACTCTACAAGGTTCAACATTATCATGAAACTATTATAGAGGACTGTTACCATTATTGTAGTCATATGTTAGCTATCTACCAATGTATATTTTTAATACTCTTATTTTATTTCAAAGTTAATTTCTGCTCTCTTCTAGCTCTGAAAAAGTTTGAAGCTGTATGCATTAAATGTGACTTGAAAAGTCCTCTTTTTTTAGGTACTTCAAGGGTCCTGAACTGCTAGTTGATCTGTTGGATTATGATTATTCATTGGATCTGTGGAGCCTTGGTTGTATGTTTGCCGGCATGGTAAGTATCTAATATAGCCTTAATTAGTAAGAAATACATAGTTTTCTCTTTAACACACATTGTTGTACAGATATTTCGTAAGGAGCCATTTTTCCACGGCCAAGATAATCATGATCAATTGGTGAAAATAGCTAAGGTATGCTATATTTTTTGAGAGAATATAGCTAAGGCATGTTATATTTCTTTAGACAATAAAGCTAAGGCATGTTATAAGTTTTGTGACAGAGAAATCAATTTTCTTTCAATTGTTGTTTTGTTTAATGCTTAACTAGTTAGACATTGTTGAAGATGAAACAATTGATATTTATTATGTATGCAGAAAGAAATCGTCTTGAACCACCTTTCATATTTTAATTTGCCTCCTATTTTCAGATATTTCTTCATGGAGGTGAAAGTATCTTTGTGGCTTTTCACCTTAGTTGTACTGTTCTCAGTAATTGGTGCCATGTCCCTGTCACACATGTACTGACGGACATGCTAGACATGGCATTCACGCACCAAACTGGTGTTGAGCCCAGACTGTGGTGTCTGTGTCTTCAATAATTCAAAGAGAGCATTTATGTTGTGTCTGAAAATGAGAGAGAGAGAGAGTGTGTTGTTAGTGCGTATGTACTATGTAGCCATGCCATGAAACCCTTGGAGAGAAAGATTGAGCAAAAACTAAGAAGGAAACAAGTAACTTTAGAGAATCGATTGGTTTTATGCCGGGAGGTCTATTATGGAAGCTGACATAGAAGATTAAGAAATTATAGAGAGCAGGAGGGCATATGATTTTTAGGAGGAAAAGAAGTCTGTAGTTGAAATTATTAAGGATATTTATGATGGAGTTACAACTAACATGTGGACTATCTGAAGAGAGATTACATCATTTCCCATTATTATATTATATCAAGGATCAACATCAATTCTCTACTTGTTTGTGCTAGTTATGGATGAAGTTACTAGGTATATTATGGCTGAGGTTAAATGGTTTATGTTGTTTGCCAATGTTGTTGTACTAGACACTAGTTGATGAGAGTAGAGAAGGATTAGACTCTAATATAGACAGAAATGTGTAGATAAAAAATTGGAATATAAGAGTTTCAAAATTAGTAAGGACGAAACCGTGGTATATGAAATGTATTTTCAACCAAAGGTTAGAAAGAAATGAGTACACACATTGGGAAGCATGAAACACCTAGGAGCAAAGAATTTTGGTATCTAGGAAGATCAGTCATCTTGATGGAGCGATTGAGAAGGATGTTGTTCATAGAGTTAAACAAGATGGTTGAAATGAAAGAGGGGCTTTTGAAGTGCTTTGCGATCGTGAGGTACAGTTGAAGTTGAATGGAAAATCGTATAAAATATCTGTAACTCCAATCATGCTTTATGGATCAGAATGTTGAGCAATTGAAACACATGTCGAGAAAATATATGTAATTGAAATGAGAATGCTAAGATGGGTGAGCGGGCAATACATGAAAGATAGGATAATAACTGAGCTTATTTGTGTGAAGTTGGAGTGGAGAAGATGAGAGAAAATCATCTCAGGAGGTTTAGATACGTGCAACGTTGACTAATAGATGCACCAGTTACAAGGAGCCATAAGATACAGTCAAAGGAAACCCTAGAACTAGGGGTAGGCCAAAAGGAACTTGGACCGAGGTTGTAACAAAGGATATGGTTTTTGCTTACTAGGGGTAGGCCTAAAAAACTTGAATTGAGGTTGTGACAAAAATACGGTTTTTGTTAATGTTACAACAGACATGACCCTTGATAGAGCTGAATTGAAGAAAATGGTTCAAATAGATGACCCCAAAATTTTGGGATGAGGGCTTTATTCTTGTGATGGCGGTGTACTGTCAAAATTTATCGTTATAAAACAGATTTAATGGCATCGATGTAACTGATGTTATCCTACTGAGCCAAGGTTACTGCCTATTCCTACTCTAATGCCTATACCTATTACCTACTGTAAGACCCTTACTGCCATTCCTGGGAGCCATTACTGTCTATTACCCATACCTACTAGAACACCTGTACAATAGTGGCTTTCCCCTGTTTTGCTGCCTTCAACTTGTTCACTCAACTTACAACAACAAAAAAAAACAATATCTTTGTACCATTTTCTTGCCGTCTTCTATTCTGTTCTGTCAAGGTCTCTGTCCAATGTAACATACCCAGGGAGCCCCAATGTGCAAGGATTCATTTCATAGGGATTCGGCAAAGCTTTATGCTTGTCGGCTGCCTACCTCTTTACCTTCTTTTCGGCAGTGAAAATATAATATTTAAACACATCGTGGCGGAGCTCATTCGACCTAAGTAATAGCATACTGAATCAGCCACAGTTGCCACTAGACTTATGTGACTCATCAAGTCACTCTCAGGTAATGATAGGTTGTACAGGATTTCCTTTGCAAGTATTCTTATCCTTGTAGTGATAGTTAATATGTCATTTTAGGCTCAGTCCTCTCTCTATTTGATATGAAACTTCCAAATCATTCACCATCTTTATTAGGTGCTTGGGACAGAAGACTTGAATGCTTATCTCAATAAATATCGTTTGGCGCTTGACCCTCACCTCGAGGCACTCGTTGGAAGGTTTTATATTGACCACATGAATTAGTTTCTCTTGTGTGAATATCAAAACCATAATGTGAGCTCTCTTCATGACAGGCATAGCAGGAAGCCCTGGACAAGGTTCATTAATGCTGATAACCAACGTCTAGCCATTCCCGAGGTACTTGCCTATTTGTGGTTAACTGAATCCTTCCTTTGTGTTGCTTTACTTTACTATTTTTTAAATTTTGGTTTTGAAGGCAATTGACTTCTTGGACAAGTTGCTTCGTTACGATCACCAGGAGAGACCTACAGCCAAAGAAGCGATGGTAACTGAATAGACTTTCCTGCATCTTTATGCTTTTTAATTTAAATATTTATTGTTGCTGATTTCAATATATTTCGTCTAGGCCCATCCTTACTTCAATCCAATCAGGAATTGCGAAAGCAGCAGGGCTCCAACTCGTTAGCTTGTGCCCTGTCGTGTTCTTATATTGTCCTCTCAGCCCATTTGGTTGTAGTAATTTATTTGATTAAGATTCTTTAGCGTTGTTTGTGTGAATTATTATATACGAGTTACATGTTGATGGTTTTGTTTTTGCTTACTCTTAAGCCATTGTTTTTCTTTTTCCATTGCAAGTACAAGTCATTTTTGCTGACATATTTGACCCAAACTTGTGGTTCAATTATCATTGCTTTTTAAATTCAACTGTCATTTTCCTAAATGTGGTTATTGCTGTGACGTTTCTCTCTGTATAGTCTTTACAAGTCATTATTGGAGGACAAGTGTGACGCCATTCTTTACTTCAGAACCTGTAGAAGCTGATGTTAAATTTTACTGAGGTTATTTCAAGTTCCTACTAATTCTGGACAATCAAATTATATGTTTAACTTTATTTATTTATTTACTTATTATTATTGATGAATCAGTTTATCTGCCTCTATTGGTACTTAAATTATAGTCGAATTGTTCGTCTACAGAATATGTTTACTTTCGTGTGAGCAGGCTGCATCAAATGTGTAGCCCATAGTTGGCTCCATGCCATTACTCATTCACATTCATTTCCATAATAAACTTATAATGAAGAAGAATGCAAGTTCATGCTGTGAGATGAGTCTAGATTTATTTACGTTCAGAATAATCTAATAGGCGTATGCACCACAAAATAATCTTTATCGATGTTTCGGTTTTACTGGAACTCTTTATGATAGTTGGGATCCTTGGCAAGTCCTGGATTTCCTTCCAGGTATTCTCAGCAGCTTTGCAAGCTCTATGACGATTGAGATCTTTGGTTTGAAAAATGATTTTAACTCGTGAATTTGCATCCTGGGTGCTGCTAGTGATGACTAACCCTCGAGTCTCAAGACTAGGGACCGGATCTGCTGTTCTGTAGATTTATGCGTCCATTTTGTCCCATCTTCTATAAATATAGTTTTTGGTATTCATAATTATTTAAATAAAAATATTAATATTTTAAATAGATGAGTCATTATAATGACAGTGTCCCGTAAACTTTGCTAACCAAACACGTGGCAGACACCTGTCTCTCACAAACTTTGTGAACCAAACACGTGGTGCGCTCCCAGACCCGTTAACGTTCATATCGGACGATCCAACGTCTGTCCACTACATGGGAACCTCCAATTGCTACCCATCAGTTAGGCCCGACCACACGTAACACGAAAATGTGACAATTTGGTAAGTCAGTCGAACACTTGGCATCCTTTAAACCCTCCACCAATAAGTATTGCACCTCAAATGTCAATTGACACAAACAGAATGTTTGTAATATCTAAACTTTCATGGATGCATGACCACTGCTTTGCCATAAGTCATGAGAAACCATGGCATCACATCAACAGTGTATGATCATCGTCATCGCCATGATAATGATGGGAAGTAGGTCCCGTTGCCTCCATGTCGAGAATTTTGTACATATATTGGCCTACACCTCCATGCTCACTATTTGCTTCATCCAATAATTGTTATGTGACTATGTCAGCTGAAATAGGAGAGAGAGAGAGAGAGAGAGAGAGAGAGAGAGAGAGATACTTTGGCCTCGAGTCATTGAGCAGACCAAAATTTGTGTAAGAATAAGATAATTTTGGGAAGTATGTGTGTCATTTTGTTCCATAAATACTCCTCTCAACTCTTAAGTCAAACCAACATGAATCAATGTCACACAACAGTTCATGCATAATAATAGGAAGAATCCATCTGTCTAGAGCCTTGTTAGCAATTCAGCAAACCGAAAAAATTTCGGAACGACAAACGTACGAGTATAACTCGGCTCAGTGCAACAAATATTCGAAAAATAAAAATATTGATATTTGAAACTTCAGATTTTTAAATATGTTGTTAAGTTTGATTAATTAAACATAAAATTTGTGGTACAGATAAAAATTTATTAAAATTTTGCTAGAAAATAAGAACTTTTCCAAACTACATAAAACGATACAATCAGCCAGACCGTCTGGCAGAAAACGAGCATGCTCAATTTCTGCCAGACAGTCTGGCTGAAAATGAGCAGCTACACAGGTTGGATTGGGTTGGTTTATTGGTTTGTTTGGCTTAAGTTGGTTTTTTTTTTTGGGTTTTTATTTGCCCTCGATTTTTTTTTTTTTTTGTTTTGGTTGAGTTTGATGTTTTTTTTTTGGTTTGGGTTTTTTAGTTGTTTGGTTTATGTTTGTTTGTTGGGTTGAGGTGGGCTAGTTTTTAACTTTCAATTGTAAGATTCCTCCCAACGTTCCAGTTCCAACATTACAATTCCAACAACTATATTATACTACATTCCTATGCATAAGTATCAAACCAAGCAATCTCCTCTTCTCTAAAATTTTCTCATTCCCTTCACAATATCTCTCATTCAGTAAGAAGCTCATCCCAGTCTACTTCGTTGAAAGCTCAAGCTCCTCTCGTCCTACCTCCACTTGAAAGCTCATCTTCTTGTCAACATGGATCAAAATCTAACAATATTATGCTCCCAAATAGGTTAGCTTATGAAGGAGGTTTAACTCAAGTTCTTTTAATTGATCGAAACATTTCATTTTTTAGTTTACATAATCTAATTATTAATTAATATTCTATCGATTATGAATTTATATTAGTACATATTTTCGTATCTAATTGTATAAATGTAGATAGTGAACAAGCATGAAAATTTATTCTTGAAGTTAATGCATAATCACCGTATATTAATATCTATGTCACTCCACTCCCATCAAGAATTAATAATGTAAGTAGTACACTTGCTTCTAATATAAATTTAATGTTGGTCCTAGTTCTTCTCACCAAGTTATTTCATTCACTGAAGAAGAACATATAGTAGATGATAGTAATAACGATGATGAATATAGTGATGGTTAAATGTTAATGTTGGTCCTAGTTCTTCTCACCAAGTTATTCCATTTACTGAAGAAGAACATATAGTAGATGATGGTAATAACGATGATGAATATAGTGATGGTCTAATTGAAAATTTAGATGATGAATTTGATAATTCTGTTGATAGTCGTAGCACTCCTGAATTATTTATTGGAAACAATTTGAGAATCGTTCTAAATTTAGAAGTTTTATTAGTGATATAACAATTAAGCATAATATTACTTGTTCGACTACTTTAAACAATGCTACTGGGATTATAAATAAATGTAATATTTCAAATTGTCATGGGAGAGTATATGTTAAAGCCATTGGTAGAGGCGAAAGATTTTCTATTGTACGCTAGAAAATATACATTCTTGTTTAGGTGGACTTACAATAAGTTGTCATCCATTAGCTGCTATTATATGAGTTAAAAACCAGATTATTGATAAAATTCAAGATAATCAGTCGTATAGTCCATCACATGTTGTAAAAGATATATTTAGGGAACATCGAATACATATTAAATACTTTAAGGCTTGGAAATCTAGAGAATTTGCTCTATCCGAAATAAATGGTAGTTATATTGATGCATATAGTAGTCTCGAATAGTATGGTCTCAGAATTATTGAGACAAATCCAGGTAGCCAATGTTCTATGCTGATTACAGAAAATAATAGGTTTGAAAGAATTTTTATTTGTTTCAAGACATGCATTGATGGATTTCTAATGAGATGTTTACCTGTGAATCGTATTGATGCTACTTTTCTTTCCTCTAAATATAGAGGTAGTTTATTTTTTGCTTGTCACGACCCGCACCCGATTTTCGGACGCGAGCTCGTGAGCAAGCCAGCTACGCATCAAGCAGACTCCAGCCCGACTCGAACACGTAAACGCTGTCACGGCTAGGGTAAACTGCCAAATCATGGCAAACAAATCTATATCTCAATCCACAATAAGAATATGAAACATGAATGAACACTATGGGTCGTGGTCTGCAGCCCACTAGCATATATGTCCTATAAGACTCTAAGAAAATAACAAGAGTCTAAACTGAATCAGGAAACATGATAAAGTAAAGAAGCACGAAAGGATAACAACGTAATAATGATACCTGAATTCCACAAGCGGATCATCACATCCGAAATTCACAAGAATCGCACATCCTCCGCCACCCAGAACTACTAGCTAACTCCATGCAACCGCTAAACCTGAGGAGATCATCAGGTCCTCAGAGGACATAACAAGATACATAATATACATGCCTATCTAACAGTTTTATCATGCGCAAGAAAATAAACAAGAAAATAGGAACACGACAAATGACTACGAATACGAACACGAATACGAACACACGAACACTAGAACAACTACGTATAAATGAACTGCCGGATGAACGATAAACACGAGATCAATGGAAGAATCAAACCCTCATCCCGAGTGTGGATTCACTGGTTTGAACTAAACACTAACTCTCGTCCCGAGTGTGGACCCTCTGGTTAGTACTAACCCTCGTCCCGAGTGTGGACTCTCTGGTTAGTTCACGGTAAGGCACCCTCGTCCCGAGTGTGGACTCTCTGGTGCAAATACTACATCCTCGTCCCGTGTGTGGACTCTCTGATGTAAATACTACATCCTCGTTCCGTATAGACTCTCTGATGTAAACACCCTCGTCCCGAGCGTGGACTCTCTGGTGCAAGTCAAGTCAAGTCTACACTCTCGTCCCGAGTGTGGAGTCACTGGAGCAATAATCGACATCCTAGTCCCGAGTGTGGACTCACGGATGTAAACAGATCAAGAAAACACCCTTGTCCCGAGTGTGGACTCTCTGGTGCCAAGAAAGCAATATCAAGGATTTGGCAGTTCAATTACACATACTCGTTCTATGACACGACTCAAGCAAGATACTGACGAGAAACTCCAAGGGTGAACCTCAAGTCCAAACATGAACACGGCTATATACAATGAAAACAACTCAAAAAAATATAATACGAAAAGCATATGTCCATAACAATCAAAGACTGAAAACTGAAATGAAATGCATGTAAATAAAACTTTAGAGGAAGGCAAGGTGTACTTGCCTGGAGGTTGCACGCAGATCCAACAAATATATAGTCGACTGGTAAGCCATACAGTTCAAGTCATCACAACTATCTTAGAAAGTTGAAACAGACAGTGCCAACAGTCTCAGAATAGTCAAATTAGCTAGGATTGCCTGTTCTTAAGTCAAATTCTGGACACATGGGCAAAACGATAATTTCGGGCAAAAACGGTGTCCGTCGTTGGACCCGCTTTGCACCAAAAAACGTGCCAGAGTCAATGGTCTCTAAAGTCGTCAAACTACATGTCTACAAATTCATTTTGATGATACGAACCCAACGGTATGTCCAGTTTTGGATTCCGGTGGACCGTGCACAAAATCACCCGTTGAATTGGATCGTAGGGTCCGTGAAACGGCGATCCAATCAACTGTCTCAGAATTGGACCAAACTTGGCATACAGGACCAGAAAAATGATACGGTCCCGTTGGCGCAAGTTTCTTCTCGATTTGACGAGCATGCACAAAGTAATTGAGAAACTTGCACAGAGGTCGATACGGTGAATTTCGACGGATACGCATCAAATTCGTCGCGCACACGCGGCCAATTTGAATTCCGTCAAAGCCCACACGTCCACGAAGCCGTTATGCACCTTTCGATGCTTACGGTTCGCGACCATGTCGCCCGGTTTGGCGGGACGCACGTCGTATCGGAGGAATTTTAAAATTTTCAAAAACAGTTTTTAATGATAAAATCTCGATTTTGAAATCTTTTTTCTCTGCGTATAATTTAAATTAAATATACAAAATAGGTTAGGAAGACCTACATGTTGTCTCTAAATTGGTTTAATTATACTGCAAAAATAGTAAACGGGTTTCTTGGAAACTGTGCACGAACATGGGTATTTGGGTCACATGGAAACTGTTTTCGAAACAGTTTTTCCCGAAGTTTAGATCGATTTTCTAAACCGATCTCTCGACTATATTAAAAACTAATTTATGGAGAGTCGAGAGGGTTAGGTTGGCTTCGTATATGTGAAAATGAAACAACGAACGATCGAACGAGGGGTGAGAACTTTACCTGCAAAGTGGGGGTTCGGGCTGCCGAACTGCTGTTGCTGTTTTCTCCGCTACGCCTGGCGCGCGCGCGTCTGTCGGCCGGCAGCGGCGCCGAGGGTGCGTGCGGAGGGTCGCCCAGGGGAGGAGGAAGGATGGCGCGCGTATATAGTTAGGGTTTACTATGAGATTTCTCCCTCGATATACATTCGCGTGTCTCGGCTTAACAGCCCGAGATCGAGGCTTATCAAAACTGATATGAGGATTTCGTGGGCCGGGTCTGGGACTCAGCTGGGCTGGACTTTGTTCCACTGGTTTCTTTTTGTAATCACGAAGGACAGAAGTTTAGGTAGGTTTTGGGCAAAGGGACGGTGACCTTCGCACCTTTGGTTACGACAAAGTAAGAACTAAGAAGGGTCCGGCTGAAGCCTCTAGACAGCCAATCAATGGGCTAAGAAACATTACATAAAATGGAACAAATGGATCATAAAAACAGAAAATGAACATTGAAATACTTATGAGTAAAGCTACAATCAGCTACCAACTGAAAGCCTGGCCCAAATTCGAAAAATAACGGGTACCCACAACATTTCATGATTCCATCTCCCGCTAGACAACTTTGCCTCACCCTATTCTTAATATTGATTACCAAAAATTCATCATACTTCATATCCAAATCCAGTGTTGTGATTGACACACTTACTACAATGTTCTACGTGTACAATTACCAATATGGAAATCACTTGGTATGGAGATTTTTATCCATGATCATCTAAACAAATATTGATAATGAGGATCCTGAATTCATGTTCCAACCTTACTTAAGTACAAATACATTTTCAAGGTACACTCATTTATGGTAGACATCATATGAAAATATGATAACTTTGAACGGGTTATGACTGCCTAAAGTTCTATGTTTCTACAAGAACGCCAAAAATCTTAATTAGGATACCAACTAAACAGGAGTATCAATACGCCTATCAGAAGGCTAAGGATAATGTATACAAGTTTAGCTGAGAAGGCCTACTTGAACTGTACAAGGAAAGAACCAAACGTAAATGTATCAGGTACAATGTTTGGAATAAGTATGTGAAGAAACCAAAGTCATGTTCAAAGAAACTGCCAAAAGCTATTCGCAAATAATCTTGTACCTAAATTTTGTAACATGATAGCATCTGTAGAAAACTAAGATGATGTCCAAGATTCTTAAAAACAAATGCTCAATGCATAACCACATTGTACATATAGACAAAGAGAACTTTAAAGAAGGTCATACTTCTAAAACCAAGTGATAATTATGCCCAACCAAACATGATACTAATCCCATAATTTATCATTATAGAATTGTGCTTAAACAATGAGAAAGCACAAGAAAGGAAAGAACCCAAGGTGAAATTTCAGTTGATTCATATATCAGCATAGTCCAGGCTTTTAACTCCATCATGGCTAAAGAAATCTACTGTAATAATTAACTAAAATAATTATTTATAACAATCTAAAAATCTCTATTCAAATCAATTAAATAATAAATAAAAAATATTTCAAAAAAATTTTTCGGGAAAGGAGGCTACAAATCTACCCACCTTAAAAATAATTTCGTCCTCGAAATTTTAATTCATAACTATTCTTAAAAAAAGAGAGTCTACCTTTTACCTTAATCTCCTCAAATTTAATTTATCCAAATTATTTCTATGGCCTTCTCTAGTCATTTTGTAACTACAAAATCTCGAGACTTCTACCTACCTTTGGTCACATTACTCCTCAAATCATGGCCACTAAAATCGTATATCCTTCTAACTAATTGTTAACAATTCTACCAACCGTTATCTAGGGCGTATGGCATCTATAATCCCTCCTATCTATAAATAATCAAATATTCAATAGTCAAGCAATATTATACTTATAATTTAAGAATCTCTGATGTATTCTAGGCAGCACGATCATTCGTCACCCCGAAATAGGAAGGGACGAGAATCAATGGTACGAAAAACAAGGAAGTATAATCGAGAGCAATTATGGAGTTTTCAAGGACGTAGAGAATTTCTAGGAGAATTTTCAAAGTAGAGTGGATTGAGATTTCTAAGAGTTTAGTCATTGTCGCAGGCTCGTACCAGTACAGTTACGTAACCGGTACGATATGCTCTGACCTGCATGGGCCACCAAATTGCTTGTGCTCATGATCCTAACTATCAATTATATCCAATTGCTTATGCTGTTGCTGAGAGTAAAAATACTGATTCTTGGACTTGGTTTTTAAATGGTTTAAGAAATCTTCTGAAAGATTTTTTGATGCGTGGAATACATTTTTTTTATATCGGATAAACATAAAGGATTGATAAATGCCATGCGTGCTATTTTTAGAATCATCTCATTTTTTTGTATTCAGCATTTTAAACAAAAATTGAAATCAGTATGTAGATCAAAGCATTTTCAACATACTTTGGACTATCTTGCAAAATGATATAATGAAACAGATGCAAATAATTGCTTGGAAATAATTAAAGCTGAAAATATAGATGTTTAAAATTGGCTCGTTGGAGTAAATAATAAAAGTCGTGTTTTTTCACACTAGATTACAGGTTATTCTCCTTGTCCAAGACTATATATTAACATGTCAAATCTTGCTGAATGTTTCAATAACTAGATTAAAAATCTTCGTGATAAACCAATAACAACACTACTTGATGGTATTTGAGCCAAGATTATAACACTTCAGGACAATAACAGACAACAAGCTGAAAATCTTGAAACAAAATTTTGTCCGAAGATGTTAAAAATGATGGCTCGTATCACAAAAGAAGACCATCAGCTAGAAATGTTACGTATAGTTGTTCATTTGTTTGAAATATTAGATCGTAAAACAAATAGAACATATGTTGTTCATTTAATGAAAACTATTGTTCATGTTTAAAGTGATATCATACTTTTCTTCCATGTGTACATACATGTTATGCCTATAATTTTTGCAATATTAGGATTGAGCATTATTATCTAGCTATATTTTCAAAAGAAGCATTAAAAAGTGTCTATGAGCCGCACTTGGAACCAATCCCAGTCCCTTACAACATTCAAAGTGCATTGGTTAGAGACGACATTGGAGTACCAGATGTACGACGCAAAGCCGGAAGACCAAAGAAGAATCGTATTATGGTGAAGGATCAATCTTTAAGAGATCTCCGATGCAGTAATTGTAATGGTTTAGGGCACAATAGAAGGAGTTGTACAAATCAACCAAGAGAATGAAAAGAAAACATCATACGAAGTAATTGTAATAGTTTGTGAAAGAAAGCTGACTTTATATAAATAAAAAGAAAACATCATGCAACTACAAAATATCCATCTATCTTTCTTGTCTGTCTAATTGCCAATAGTCCGGACGATCAACTTCTCTGAGATTGAGTCGGGCTCTCCTTCTCATCGTATACCCGGGGGCGCGTCACCACCTTCGTCTTGGGTATCCTCATGTTGCGTAGGTACTGGTGATGATGGAGTCGTTACTATCTGTATATAATAATTTTCATCCATACCGTAGCTTTCAAACCGATATGTTACTCCAGCCCACTGTGAAGTCCTCTGGCCAGCCCAATGCAAAATCCCTTCGCCAGCCCATTGCGAAGTCCATTCGCCAGCCCACTGCGAAGTCCCCTGGCCAGTCCACTGCGAAGCCCCCTGGCTAGCCCACTGCGAAGCCCCCTGGCCAGCCCACCGAGAAGTCCTGTGGCCAGCCCACTACGAAGTCCCCTGGCCAGCCCACTGCGAACTCGCATGAGGTGGGATCTCGTCAGCTTGCTGAGGTGGGCTATCGGGGATGTCCGGTTAGGTGACATGGTGCCTAACCTTACGGGGAAGTGGCTGTCGTTGGCTAATAATACCTGCAGGATAATCTGGTGGAATATGTAGTAGAAGGTTCGGAGGATCCGGATCTGCTTTCACCCAATCCAAAAAGTTTCTTACCGTCGTCTTTAATACTTCAGGATTTGGGTTGTCATATGCTTGCTCCAAAGATGGAACCTGAATAGTAACACATTACTTACGGTAGTTATTATGTAAGATGAAATCGAGGCTGTAAGATAGAATAAAAAATTACTTACATAAGTTCTTATTGTATGTTCACGAAATTCACGCAAGCTGTAATCATCTATAGCTCTATGCTAGAATCGATCCTCCTGATATACGTAGAATCTGTTGCTTATAATTGGAAATCCGCACCAAAATCTATATGCAATAACCCCGTATACTGTACCATTTTAATAATATGCGCATATGATACCATATGAGAAAAAAGTACTGGTTAACTTTAAAATAACTTACAATCCTCCATAGTTGCTATCCTCTGAGATAAATGTGAGATATTATGTTTCTCCAATTTAGAATTCCAAGCAGGAATTAATTTGCGAGCTCTTGCGGTTACACTTCTTCTACCATGATTGTAGCATGGCGAGTCTTCGGGTATATGTTGTTTCATACCGAATTGTCGCATAACACGATCAGCTGGATGATACATTATGTCTCCATGGTATATTATGTAAAACCTATGGAGACTTAATTCATATGCTTTTTGTTCTATTTCAGGAGGATAAGGATTAATACAATAATGCACCATTTGAACCTATTTTATGACAAATAATGTCACTACCCGCACCCAGTGTAGGGGCATGAGAAGTGGGTACGTCCAACCTACGCCACAGTGTCGACGGTAGAACGCTATTCTAGGTCATGAACATGACTAACACAATATGAAATACTGTCCAACTGGAGGCCAAGTCACATAAGGTACAACTCAATCATAATCTAAAGGTAGAATATAGCACGATGGAATAGATAAGGAAATCCTAAAACTGAGGTACAAACAGAAGTGAAATGAATCAAAGTTAACAAACACAAGTCTCAACATCTCCATAATAATACAACTCTGAAATCAAAGACAATAACTGATATGAAAAGAAAGAACAGTATAAACTATCTATACTATGCATGGGTATCATCCTCAGCAGCTGCCTGAACCTCCCAAGGGTACAGGTCGCGAGTGTCATCTAAGCAAGCTCCATAGTAAGGGGTTCAGGGTTCCTCATCATCCTCTGTAATATTTTCAACAGGTCCAGTCAGGACAAGAGCGAGCATAATACACCTCATGCAGATCATAACAGGTTAAAAAATATAAACATGCAAGAGAGTACGATACATAAAAACTGAAGGAATGTACATGATGTAAAAGAGAGAGAACTGTAAAAGAAATATCTACTATAAGTAGAGAAATATCAGTGACTAGTGATGTAGAGTACAAAGTCAACATGTGAACGGCTGGATTTGCACATGAATATACTAAAGAGGCTCACATGGTTATACTACTTTAAAATTGTTCACATGACTATTTATACTCCTCCATACCCCAATCAATACACAAGGATCCAGACAAGTTATGTTACGTACATGATTTACACATGAAAGCCTATAGATGGGTATACATGAAGTATACATGAGGCTCAGAACTGAGTGCACATGAAGGCCCATAAAGGGGTACACATGAAGTATAGGTTACACATGAAGCACATGAGAAACATGGCCGTACATGAGAGCACATGAGAGTACACGAGCGTACATGAACGTACATGAAGCACATGAGTATACATGAATAACATGAGAGCGAGGAATACATGATGTATATGAAACACATGACATGAAGTATCCGATGCTCCCGAGGAGGATAACATCTCAATGTAGGGATCCATATAGTACCAATCCGTGATAATATCGTGACAGCATCAAATAAGGTAATCTAGAGCAGGAATATAATCCTAAGCAAGTTATAAAATGATCAGAGAATGTACTCGCCTGCGATATGAATGTCTGTGAGATTAAACTGTCCGAGGTGAGGTATTTGACTCCTATTCTGAGCAACACAAGTCAAGATGTATACATGGGATGCTAAATGAAATGTACAATGCATCTGCATGCCGTCTAGGTCAAACTAGACTAAAGTCAACCCTTGGTCAACTCTAGTCAAACTAGGTCAACTAAGTCATTCCTAGTCCAATCAAGTCTAATAAGTCTCACTAGGCCTAACCAAGCCTAGGCTAGCACTCAACATAAGCCAAAACCAACCAAGCAATCATATTTACAAGTAGATATATGCTTACATTTATTATATATAGATAGGTACACACATATAGGCTATTGCCTAGATAGTTCCATTAACAATGTCTAAATATAACATACATTCAACTTATTTAAAAGTAAACCTACATTCCTCCTCATGTATACATTCATATATATATATATATATATATATATATATATATATATATATATATATATATATAAAAATATATATATATATATATATATATATATATATAGGCAATCATGTATGTGTATAGGCAATTTGACCTGTAATACATGCTCATATGACTATTTATGTATGAAAAGAGTGCAAGGTTTCAGTTTTAACAATATGAGTGTCATCATGGTTCAATGCATAAGTATGTGTATAGGCAATCATGAATGTGTATAGGCAATTTGACCTATAATACATGCTCATATGACTATTTATGTATGAAAAGAGTGCAAGGTTTCAGTTTTAACAATATGAGTGTCATCATGGTTCAATGCATAAGTAGGTTTCAGTTAGTGTATAATGTGATATAGATTATAGATAATTGTATGTAGGAAAAGTGGTGTGTGGTGTGTCAAGTGTCAAGTTCAGGTTTTAACAAAGTATAGGTAACATGGAAGGTTAATGCAAGTTAAGGTAGTTTGATGGCAATTCATCAACAGTTAAGGTTCATTAATAAGTTAACATATAAATCTCTAATTTCAAGTTTCTTTCCAAACCATACTCAGTTAACAAATAGCCAAACCAGTTTACATACCTCAATCCTAATCTCATATTTGTGTGTGTGTGTGAAGTGGTCATTAAACCTCAGTTTACAATTGTCTAGTTAAGGAAATATCAATATATATACACATGAACTTAGGTATAGATGCTCAAATCCAGAAAAGAGGTTCAGACATTCGAAACCCAACCCAAGACCCATCATGCAATCTAGGTTAACACTAATATATATATGTAGAGAGAGAAAGATAGAGTGACAGTGTTATCTATATGTGTGTGTCATGTGTGTGTACATGCATTTAGGTTCCTGTGTGTGTGACAGTAAGGGGGTGTTCTCAGGTATCACATTTGAAAACTCAGGTTAGCTTAGCATTTCGAAATCTCAGTTTTATGTAAAGAAGTAAACTCAGTAAATTAACAGTTCAAATAAAACCCTATTTCAACATCATGCAACCCAAAATGAATTCGAAACTCAATTTCAGTTTCTTATCAAACCAACAACCTACATTACATTTCTATCATCAAACTTATAAATCAAATCCCAGTTCATAATATAGTGCATTAAAATCAATCCCTGGTTTGAACTCAACCTAAACTCATGTCCCAATCTTAGTTTTTATACGAACATCAGAAATTAGTGAACAACTTAAGTATCAACCAAACCTATATTCCAATATAATTCTCAGTTTTATGTAAAGGTATGTGTGTATAGGTATCAGTGTATGTAGATAGGTTCTTATTTATCACATGTGTGTGTGTGTTATATAGAGAATTCAGTGTGAACACTGATTTCAGATTCCAGTTTTCAGTTTTCAGTCCCATGTTTACAGTCAAATCACAATTCGAAAACCCATACACCTAGCCAATATGAAAACCCAACATTGTAGGTTAATCTCAGATATATAATGTGATTCAACATGATAATTTAATCATTCAAAATCAGTTAAACACAATGTAAATCTCAGAAATTCTAAAATCAGTACCTAGTATCAGAAAATTGGAGAAAATCACCAACTCGAATTCAAACACAATTTAAAATTAGTTTAATGGGTTGGTAATGTGTCGTGTAGGTGTACACATGCTACACAGGTCGTATCGTGTCATGAAAAGTAGGACATGATGTGTCCTGACTCGAGAACACACACAGACACACACACGGCTGTGCAGTGTCGTGCTGCGAGTCACAGGTGTCGTGGACATGACACACGACACCTCACGCTACGTGGTCATGCACACGTGTAGCCCACGTGTAGGGCTACACATTCAACCACTCATGAGGTGTCCACGTGAGTCGTGTCGAGCAAATAAGACGCGTATCAGACACAAATCTCGTGCTCATGCAGTACAGTGTAAAATCGATGCGGGTGGGACTTTTCCAATTCGCTCGATTAAATAACCTAAAATTTAATACATGTCGTGTCAGTCATGTGTCCAAGGTGTCAACCAAGTTTTACGTCAACTGGTGTCGTATCGTGTCCGCTAGGATACCCGAGAAGAATGGCATAGTGTACACTGTGTCATGTACGGGTTCGTGTGAGGTTTTGGACACGAAACCGACACGAACCACTCTCAGTCCTCACGAGGATCCAAGAACACATATAAGGCTACAATTATATGAAATTAGTTTTGAAATTAGTGAACAAATTACTACTTTAGATATTTCATCAAACACATTGATACGTGTCCGATACGGACACGAAACGGACACGATTTCTTACCAAACTTGAGGGACAGCTTGGGGACACCTAGATCTACACACCCATGCAAAGAAATTAGAATTAAAACATAGTTTAGGGTGTTTACCTATAGAGTGTCAGTGACAAGGAAAATACCCCAAATAGGATGATTCTTCTTGCAAGCCAATAGCTCCAAATTGTACCAAAACTGAGATTTCTCTCCATGAATAGAAAATAGACTGGGATTAGACTCTAATGCAAGAAACTAGAGTCAAAAAGGAATTAAAATGGAATAGTTATGGATTGGGGTAGAATGACCAATACCTTTCTTTTTCAAAAGTTGATTTGATACAAAAGAGGCAAGAACAATAGGAAGAGAGATTATATAGTGGGGGGATCCCTATGTGGTTGGCCAATAAAGGATAAAATTAGGGTTAGGGTTATGACTAATGGGCTTGGGCCAAGTTTTAATGGTAAAGGAAATCACTCCTTAAGTCATAGTCCATGAACCTAATAATTTATTCTCCTATATGAAACTTGATTCTAAATGACTTAACTTGGGTTTTCTTAAGTTAGACTAGGGTCTCACCATGCTATTCAAGTCACCATAGCTAGAGTGAACATCTAGGTTAGTCTCTTAACTTGCAACTAGTAAAAGTCAAAATTTAACAACCATCAATCCAATAATTAATCAAATAATTCCAATAAGTCAAAATGACCAAAATTACCCCTAGGCTAAAAATGATAAATAAATATTCCAATCACATGGTTAGGCTCTAGTTCAGACAGTCTCTAGGATTTCACTAGTAGCACATCATAATCACAAGTTATGGTTTTTAAATAGTTTTTAAAATAGGCTTAATTGCTACTTGATATGCTCAACTATTACCGTTTTTCAACTTGGTACCCTAAACTTTTTTTTGTAACAACTTGATACCCAGATATTATTTTGGACAAAAATGCCCCTACCCCTAACCCCCCTCCCCCCTGCTAGCTTCGCGCCCCCCTCTGCTAGCTCCGGCCGCAGCTTCCCCCTCCCCACCCCCCCTGCTCGCTTCAGGCTATCCCCCCTCTCGCTCCGGCCGTCCGCCCGCTCCTGCCTCTCCCCTAGGGCTCGACAGCGGGAGGAGGGGGGCTGGGAAGGGGGGTGCGGGGCGGGAGGCGCGGCAGGGGGTGGCCCGAAAGCGGAGAGGGGGGGGGGGGGGGGTTGGCCGGAAGCGAGGAGGGGGGGGCGGTTGGCCGAAAGCGAGGAGAAGGAGGGGGGGTTCGGCCGGAGCTAGCAGGGGGGGTGGCTGGAGTGGGGGAGGGGGTGGAGGGAGGGAAGGGATAAGGGCATTTTGGGTTTTTTTTTAAAATGTTAGGTACTAAGTTGAAAAAAAATAGTTGAGGTATCAAGTTGTTACAAAAAAAAGTTTAAGGTACCAAGTTGAAAAACGGTAATAGTTGAAGGTATCAAGTAGCAATTAAGCCTTTAAAATAATTTAAAGTCACCAAAATTTATTTTATGACTTAAATATCATTAATAATAATTAAAATCACAAAATTTCAAATTTACCCTCATTTAGAAAACTGGGTGTTGCAAATAATTATAAGATAATGAAACATAATAAACTTATGTAGAATGATGAATTTAATTTACCTCTGAAATTCGTAGTGAATCAAATTGGCCCCGATATATCGGGGCAACCGAGTAGACACAGTATGCGGGATCTACTGCATCTATAATCCACCGTAAAGCTATCGGAAAGACATGTGTGTCGCTATTGATACGGAAGACTGGCCTACCGATAGAAAAATGTTCGTAGGACCAAACATAAAAAAATATGATATAAGTGTAAAATTTTTAAATGTATACCAAATTCAAGAAAATTTTGTACCTAGATCAATGTCACGCATCCATTTAAATTTTTCATTAATTTATCCTTTGACTAGAATTGCACAAAATCTGACATAGCACTGTATAGATATGCCAGCATTGAAGCTCTCCAAGTATGAATCGTAGGTTCCGTCAAATCTTTCAGAAATGACAGAAACTATAAATTTACCATGTTCGATGAGTCGAAAAACAAAACTGTACTAATTAGGCCTATTAAATAATCTCTGGTGCAAGCAATGACCTGAACAGATTATGATAAAATTATATCAGCTAAACTAAATTGATATATAATTTATAAATATGAACAATAAATGTTATACTTACTCGTTCCTCATCAACTGAGATATCTTCGTCACAAATACGATCTATGTGCATAAAATTCTAACGGAGCCATGTATACGTCACTAAACTTTTGTCTTTCAATTTTGGTGCCTCCAGACCTAGGTACTCCATGATCAGTCTCAGCGAAAAATGACTCATCAAATATTATAGGTTTACCTGTAATAGGTTGTCCTAAAATATTTGCAGCATCTTTAAGAAAAATAGTCATTTCGCCAAAAGGTAGCTGAAACGTATTTCGTTCGGGCCACCAACGCTATACTAGACTGAGGATCAAGTCTCTATCGTGACGTAGAAAACGTATTTGATCAATGCACTGAAAACCAAATACGTGCAATAAAGCTTCTTGGTCGCTAATCAACTTCCAAAAACCAAGTTGGCCCTTATAGCGCCATGCGACATGTTCTCGAGACCGCACATCACTTTTATAATCACATAGCTATATATAAAATATACGAACTATGTTATTACTGAACATATAAAGATGTAAATTTTAAAGACTAACACAATTAAATTTTAATCAGACTAGATATGTGCGACTCACGCTGCTACTTAATCAATTCTGTAGTGGGGCCCTCTGGTATACGACCATCGTTTTCACTAGCCATCTGCAAAAGGATGTTGATCGAAACGTATAATTTCATAGTCATGGTAAGGTTTTAGAATTAGGGTTTGGGTTCTAGATTAGGGCTAGGGATACGGTTAGTATTAGTATTAGGGTTAGGTTTCTGGACTAAGGTTAGGGATATGATTGGGGTTAGAGTTTGGTTAGGGTTAAAAGGCTAGGGTTAGGTTGGGGTTAATGTTAGGATTAGGGTTAGTTAGAGTTAGGGTTGGAGTTAGGGTTAAGGCTAGGATTAGGTTGGGGTTAGAGTTAGGGTTAGGGTTAGTTAGGGTTGGGGTTAGAGTTAGAGTTAGGATTAGTGTTAGGTTAGGGTGGGGGTTAGGGTTAGGGTTAACTAGCTAACTAAAACAACTTACTAAAAATTAAATTTATACAAGAAATAAATTCTAACTTACCTCACTTTCACTCCCTTCTCTCACTTCTTTTTCACTCCTTCTGCATGTTCACTCGTCATTTTCTTGTTCTCTCTCCTTCACTCCTCCCCCGCTCCATTTATAGGGAGTGACTTAATATCCCAACCTCTAACCCCCAACTTCCAACCCAAAATTTCTAACCACCTAACATTACTCTCCCAAACATTACTCCCCCAACCGAACCGGACTACCCCACACCCCACAAGCGAGCGAACTAGCCGACTGACCGGCGGGATCCGAACAGTCCTTGATGTCCGCCGGACGGTCCGGCAGAAATTGAGTGATGCTCATTTTTCGCCAGACAATATGGCTAACTTTATTGTTTTATGTAGTTTGGAAAAGTTCTTATCTTCTAGCAAATTTTTAATTGTACCGTAAATTTTCTGTTAATTAAACATGTTCCCACCATATTTTTTGCCATTTTTTTTTATAATTTATAAAAAAACACATTTAAAACTTCGTATGTTTGAAACTTACGTACTGATTCAAATATTTCAAAAGTATGCAAGTATTATATGATTCTGAAAGATACAAAAAAATATCGTATAATACGAGTTTTATTCGGGTGATTGCTAACAAGGGTCTACAGTCTTACAAAGATGATTAGGACGCGACCAGCCAATCCTTAGAGCTAGGTCAGGATTTTTTGAGTTTTGAGGGGTTACTTCTTCATTAAGCTATTTCAAAAAAATAAATAAATAACTTGTAGACGAGTAGAAATAAATATACACCCCACATGTTTAATGGTTATTACAGGTATTACTCCTATTTTAAAAATAATTACACAGACTATCCTTCCGCTTTATGTTTTATTTTTATAATGGGGGTGCTAAGTATTATAACTCTCGATAGAAATATAAAATATAGGAATGAACCGTGTAATTAGTTTCAAAATATGGATGACTAGTGTAATAAGTATAAAATATAGAAATAGTTAACATAAATTGTCCGAGATGAGTAATTCTGACCACACTTTTTTTCTTTAGATGTGGAAGAAAATTTCTCGTGTGCAAACATCCCAGCCTTCTCTCGTCATAATTGGACTACGAAGCATATGAATAAAAAAAAGTTCAATAACAAACTAAAACTTTTTATAATTAACAATTGATTTGTGGTTAATCATTATGCTAGCATCAAATTCATAGTCAAGATAGGTACAATCATGAAAAAAAACAATATTTTAGATGACCAATTGTTTAGTAGGGTTATCTTTCGACTATGAAGGGTTATCTTTCGACTATGCATTTAATTTCATACAATCACTAAGCACCCTAAAAAAATTATTGACTATACTAGCTAGTACTATTGTACTAAGATACCATGTTGACCATATTAGTACTAAAAGAAAGATACATAAATGCTTGAAATCGATACCTATTTGAACAATGATCTAATTACATGTATAATCACATCTACTTGTCATTATTAAAATATTCAAAAGATATTAACCTATATTTCATCAATTTATGTTTCAATTTGTTGATGTCACTTTCAGTAATAGATCTAAAAAATAGAGGAAAAGAAATATCAAAGAAGTGACTGAGAATTAGCCGATTGTAGATATATGAATCCCAAAACCTCTTAGGGGGAGGATAGAGAAAATATACTTCTGAAACTTACTGGACCTAAGTATTCACACACACACACAAAATTTTAGCCACCTAATAGCCATCAACTCGGCCTCCAAGGACATACAACTCACTCAATGTAGTGCCTAACAGGGGTACAAACTCATTCAATTCAGCCGGAAGGCTACAACTCGGCCAGTAGGCCTAAACCCGGCCTGTAGGCCCTTCTCCTATGCAGCAAAGCATCTTCCACCAAGTCTTGAACCCACATCCACTGGGGGGATGGCGCCCACCTTAACAACTTGAGTTAGAGGTGATTGTCTCTCTCTCACACACACAGACACACACACACACACACACACACACAGACACACACACACAAAAAATATGTGTGTGTGAGAGAGAGAGAAAGAGAGAGAGAGAGAGGGATGGTAACTTCTGGAACTTAAGTAGCAACAATAACACTTCGATTACATTTAATACAATGCTTAAATATCACGGGCAAGTGCAGCTTCGAATGGAGGGGATCATAGGAGAGGATCATGAGGGATGGGGCATCCACTAGTCTGTGCTACGATCCATAGATTATGCATAATAGCTTGGCATACATCGGAGGTGGAAATGCCATGTGTCGATCGAGAACCGTGGATCGGGTATACTGTATATTGTAGGCGAGATCTTGGAGGTCGGAGATCACGAAGGAGCACGAAAGGTTGCGGAGGCTATCAGACAAGTTAAGGTTGATGGTCCTTGCCTACCAATAGATGGGTATGGGAGGGCTCAACTTCAGGCGGGTTTGAAGACCGTCTCGCTTACGGGAGTGTTTGGGTGTCTTACCTGAAAATGGCACGGTTTGAGTTCATATGGATTAAGGGGGCTGCCCAAAATTTTTAACTATGCATGTATAAGCTGTTGATGGGGAGACTCCTTACGAAGGATAGACTTGTGCATTTTGGTATTCAGATGGCCGATCGGGGATGTGTGCTGTGTACACGACATGAAGAGAGTGGGTCACATTTATTTTCATTGTTCATTGGCTTGGAACTTATGGCAACAACAATGTCGCAGGCTGTATGTGCATGGAGGGGGGAAGAGATGGAGGATATAATAGAGAACTTGAGTAACTCCAAAAGGAAGGAAACTAGATGCACTACCAGAATATGTCGAATTAGCGACGTTCCCAAACGTTGCTAAACCCAGTAAAAATGTCACTAATTTGTTTTAGCGATGTTATATAAACGACAGAAAAAAACGTGTCGCTAATCGACAAAACGTTGCAAAACGTCGCTATGGCGACGTTAATTAGCGATGTTGTTAACGTCGCTGGTTAGCGACGTTATTTGCGACGTTCGTGTGTGGTTGCTAATTAGCGACGCTATTTGTAACGTTACTGTGTGGTCGCCGTTTAGTGACACTTTAGCAATGTTTTGGCGATGATGTGGTAACATCAGATTCGGTGCCACGTCAGAAATTTGGCAATGTCATTAGCGACATTTCGTTGACACGTCAGTAATTTAGCGACGTCTCTAACGACGTTAATGAACGTCGCTACATTGTAGCGACGCTTATTAACGTCGCTAAAAACGTCGCTAAGTTAAAAAATATAAAAAGATACAGAATCCAGAATACAAATGGAGCTGGAGCTTGAGCCAAAATACAGAATCCGAAATACAAAATACAGAATCCAATCCCTGGGTTCGCTGATCCCCTCGGTGGAACACTCAACACCGGCACGCACAATACAATCCAGAATAGACAAAATATAAAGAACAAATAATATCCTAAACGAATAGTATAAGGTACAAATACAAAGAACAATGTCCAATATCCTCAAATACGAACAAAGTAAAAATATAAAGTCCTCAGTCCAAAAATACAAAAAAAAACTACTGATCGCTTTGAGCTGAAGCTGGAGGAGGAGCGCCACCAGATGACTGTCGTCGCAACGCTACAACAGGTTGACGAGCATGTCCTCTCATTCACCGTCGGATGTTGACGATGCTCCCGGTAGTAGATTGGTACACTCAACATCGAATGTAGATGATGCTCCTGGCGTGTAATCTTGGATCCAGATTGTCAAAGACTTGCTTACCTAGCCAAGCCCTCTAGGTAAGTACCCTTTGCTCTTGTGATGGTTTTGTGCCTATACACTTCTCGTCATGCATTTAATTTCTTATAATTATTGCACTTGTAAACTAAAAATTTATAGTAGATTGATAGATATTTATATTAGTGTAGAATGGTTCGATATCGGGCTGACATCCATATCGAACAACTTGAATGGGACATCCACAACTCCGAGGACACATGCACGACCTGGTTATGAGGATGGTCCCTATATGCTCCGTATCCGACTCGCAGTCGGGTTACAGTTTAGCCCTACATTACTGGACTTGTGTATTATGGTTTGGTTAAGGACAAAGATCTATGTGGTGGTGCACCCTGTATGGTGATTGGTTTTCTATGTTGGCATGGTGTCTAGTACGCAGTGTAGCACTGTTGGAGGCCGAGAGTTAGTGTTCTCGGCTTAGGATTCTATGGCGTGTTGCACAGGGTGGATATTCTTCTATTTTGCTTTGCATGTTATGTTTCGATCCTAGAAATATAGATGAGGTTCTGCCAAAATTTTCTAGAATTTCGGTTGGTGAATCAATTTGTATTTTAGTTTTTTGATTAATTATGACGATTTGGGTCGTGATTAAGGACTTGATTTGGGGATTTGATTCAGGAGTTACTTATTTACCCTTTTCTGTCGGATATAGTGAGGGGTGTAGTTATACTCGGGAGATGGTCTGTGACCCTGGTCCTTGTTTGGTTTAAGGGTCGCGGATCTGCTCCAGAGTGGTTCATGCATTTTCTTACAACTTTTCGACAACACTAATTATTGGATTCATGTTCCATGACCATCCTTCTAGATAATATTCTAGTTTTGCCAAATAAGAATAGCAGTTGTCGTATACATCAGGATTTGTAATCTTTGGATATATTTTAGGATTGAGTATTATTGGAGGATTGATCTGGAATAAAGATTTAATAGACTCATGTGTATGTCTGGATTTTGATTATTATGTGAATATTTTGCGAAACGAGAAGAATATTGAGGTTATCGATATATGGTCTTTACCCGACTTCCCAAGCGCCCAAAATCTGGTACCATTATTGTATTCCAGTGGTTGGGAGACTTGTTTACTTATAGCCTGTGATCATTGATTTAGAGAGAGAGGGCCTAGCATTGTTTATAGTGATTAGCTTTGTATCTAGTGATCGTCTTTCCTGACATGATATTTATTCTATCATGGATGTAAAGAATACTGATAGATTGATCCGGTGGATAGACCTACTTGATGATTAGAGCTGTAGGCTCCCATATGTGCTTGAGATGCTATTATAGTAGAGATCCTGACCGTGTACCTGACTTGATACCTGTCACCCCCAATTTTCGAATTAGGGGTATTTTCGTCATTTTTTAAGTTCTATAATTTTTAGGAATTTTATTTGATTTTATATGATTTTTAGGGATTTGTTTGATTTAGTTTGAATTTTATCTAATTTGGACTTAAGTTGGAGACCCGGGTAGTCTGGACCCTAGTGGGACCCACATACTAGCTGGGCTTGCCCCACATGCCATCCTAATTAGGATAGAATCAATAAACCACACTTTCATGGCTTAACTAGTCATTTAGAGACTTAATTAGTCAATTTAGAGTTAAACCGAACCAAACCGAACCAAACCAAAAACAAACCAACCCAAGCTAAGTCTAATGGGTTGGGGGCTTAATGGGTCTCCACCCAAACCCACCAAGCCCCCCATGGCCGGCCACAAGTAGAGCACCCCCTCTCTTTCCTTCACCACAAGCAACCTCTCTCTCTCTTCAATTCCATTCTTTTCAAGCTCCTTCTTCTCCAAGGGATTAACCAAGTCTAGGTATGCTTTTAAAACCCCCATTTATTTCTCTTTAGCATTTACTCCTTCACAATAAATGTGGAGGAGATCATTCTCCACATTTTGACCATAACTTATTATGTTTCCCCAAAAATCTAGTTTAAGGATTTATTAGGGGTTCTCTTTATTAGAATGTATATATATATGTGTATATATATATATATATATATATATATATATATATATATATATATATATATATATATATATATATATATATATATATATATATTTATATGTATTAGTGTGTGTGTGAGAGTGGTGGTGGTGTATGTGAGAGTGTGTGAGTGTGTTGAGTATGTGTGTGTGTCTATATATATATATTTACATGTGTGTGTGTATGTATTTATATATATATATATATATATATATATATATATATATATAGATATGTGTGTGTGTATGTATTCATATATATATATATATATATATATATACATATATATATATATATATATATATATATATATATATATATATGTGTGTGTGTGTGTGTGTGTGTGTGTGTGTGTGTGTGTGCGTGCGTATTTATATACATATATAGATGTGTGTATATATATATATATATATATATATATATATATATATATATATATATATATATATATATATATAAATATATATATATATATATATATATATATATATATATATATATATATATATATATAGAGGTAGGAAGGAGAAGTAGAGGAGAGGAGGAAGTAGAAGAAGGAGAATGAGAAACAGCAGGGCAGCAGTAGCAGCTGCAGCAGCAGTAGATAGGAGCAGCAGCAGCAGCATCTTTAGGTAGCAGCAGCAGTAGCTCCCAAGCCCCCCTTTTTAAGCCCATATACAACCCCCCTATATATATATATATATATATATATATATATATATATATATATATATATATATATATATATATATATGTAGATAGTTAGATAGTTAGATAGATGTATTTAGGAATTAGAAGAATAGGATTAGAAGAAGAAGAGTTAGAAGAGGAATTAGAAAAAGATTAAGAAGAATAATTAGAATAAGAAGAATAGGAATAAGAAAAAGGAGAAGAATAGGAATAAGGAGAAGGAGAAGGAGGAGGGAAAGAAGAGTGGTGTCGGTAGTAGTGTAGGATACGGTATAGGAATGTAGGAAATCAATTTAGAGAAGATTGAGTGAGTCGAAATGTGGTGAAAGGGTGAAATTGAGCTCCGAGTGTCGGAACGCGTTGAAACTTGGAGGAGACCTAGATTACGTGAATTAGATTTTGTGGGTAGGCCTCCGAGTTGAAATTGGAGTTTTAGAACGATGGTATCACATCGTACCATTGCGTATCTTGAGATATTCAAGATATCGGCAATAGGCCGTAAGATGGACTGGACGTCCACTCTAACTAGGAAGCTTGGTAGGTAATGAATGTATAGGCTAGTATCCTACTACCCTAGGAAACATGGATCAAAATACCAAGCGTAGGTAGGCTAACTTGGTATTGGGCTAGGTTAGGAATTTACCTTGGTAAAGGGTAAATTTAAGATATTGGCCTACGGCCAAGATACGGGTTTCGGAGTCCAAGATGGACTCGAATATGGGTTGTAAAGGTTGGTAATGATTAGAAATAGTCGCCTAGACCTAGTCTTGACCTTGGTTGACCACGGTTGACTTTTTAGACAAAAAGTCAACTATGGGTCAATACTTTACCCAATTTAGTCCCAAATTTCATTAGACTTGAACGGTTGACCAAAAGTCAAATGTTAGTCACCATTGACCTAGGATTGACCATGGATTGACCTAGAGTTGACCCGTTGACCAAAAGTCAACTGTAAGTCACCTCTTGACCTAGTTTGATACGGGTTGACTTCCATTGTTCTCCTATGACCAAGGTTGACCAACTAGACTTGTCTTGACCTAGAATGACTTAATAGGATTTAATTTGATTTGACTTTACTTCCTAAACATAGTATTGATACATCTTGTTATCGATAGGTTCTCGAGGCGCTGCATTGGATCCAGTTGACATATTATATCATATCATAGGCGAGTACATTCTCTGACACTTTTTCCAATTTATGATGATTGTTATAATTCATGTAATTAGTGTAGATATGCTTGTCTCGATACATTGATCACACGGATTGGTATTCATAGATCCCGACATGAGATATTATTCCGAGTTATCTTGGTATATATTGTGCAAGCCCCTTGTAGTTCTTGTGCAGTATATGGACACCGATTCTCAAGGAGACTTGCTCCCTTCTCGCAGAATTCCGTGTCGTAACGTGTCTTGCTTGGATCCACTCTACCAGTCGGAGGTGGGGAGTATTAGTGTAGATATGTGGTCGAAGCCTGTTGTGCACCCATTGTGCACCTATTGATTGTGAGTGTTGATCATACACCCCACGTATGATTAGCCAGGCCTGTTACTATTATGCAAGTTCCCAAGCCGGCCACATATTGTAGCTAGTACTCACACACCTAGATAGATGATTCTTGATTCTTGTACATGCCATGATCTGTTTTACTTGCCTTGTTCTAGCTCTAAGATTTACAGCTTACCATGCCATGATACTCACATGTACATTCCATGATTTCTTGTGTATACTCTCTATTTACAGTCTTATAGCTTTTGTCATATCTTGTGAACTGTTGTTAGTTGATTGTACTCGTTCCATCCTGACCGGATATGTTAAAAATATTATAGATGCAGATGAGGACTATTATTGCACTTACTACGACCCACCGGACGTAGTGGATTTAGAGACAGATACCCTAGATCCGTAGGGTGCAGTACCACAGGGTGAGACACCGCCTGTCCTGTAGATATAGTAGGTCTTTTATACTGGACCTTGTCTCCAGTTACTCTTGGGACTGTTATTATTTTGGCTTGTATTAGAGTCTTTGGACTTAGACTTGTATATTCTTTGTGTTTGGACTTGACATGTTATATTTTATTGTCATGTTGTCTTTATCTTTCAGTCTTTACTTTATCATCTTAGAGTTGTGATTGAGCACTCGTATATTATCATTGCTTGTCCTCCGTTCGGAGTTGACCATATTTTCGACAGGTTTTGATATTATATATAAACTGTTGTTAGAGTAAAAAACCTACAGCATTCTACGCCGTTTTTACGGTGAGGGCTGGGCGTTGTTACGCACACGTGCCCTTACAACGGGTACGGGTCGTGACAATATCCATGCCACGATGAGGGCAGATGACTTCATGTGACTGACTGATTGTCCTTATTATTGACATGACTACGTGTATTCGTACTATGATTCCAACTTACCTTTTGAGGTACTGGCCCTGATTATATTGCACTAAGGTGCTATTTCCTTGATTATATTATACTACAATGTAATCCAGTTGTCCTAGCTATATGATATGATTACCTGCACGGGTGTTTGCCATCGAAAATGCGACAAGGTTTTTTTGATTGATAAAAGTTTAGGATTTCGATTACAAATAGAACAATATATAATGTAGAACTTAGATGTAGTCCTAGGAGTACACTTTTGTTTTTATCTGAAAACTATATCGGTGGAGCGAGTGGTAATGCGTAGACTCCGTTGACGATCAGACGACGATCTTAAATTCTCTGAAGGTCTTGGCTGCTCTGGATACCAGAGCGTTTGGAGGAGAGGTAGACGTTACGTGTCTCTTCTTGTCTCTGTATGTAGATATGATGATCCCCTTCTGTATGTGTGGATGAAAGAATGATCCTTCTTTTTATATGCAGCAGATTGGTCTACTCATGCACGGATATATAGGATGCACTTGTATGTAGGAACGCCACGTAGCTGATGCTGTAGGACACATGGACGATGCGCCCTGAGTTGAAGCCAAATATGTTAAACCGCTCTGTTGGGCTACGATGGAGCTGACGCGTGGCAGTTGTGGAGATTCGGTTGTTGCTGAGATCTTAGATGGTTATCACCCATTCATATACAGAACTGAGTCAAATGACACGTGGCACGTGTTCATGGCTCAAAGATCTTGAATTTGGTGGAGGGTGATCTGTCAGGATATGCCTAGGATCTGGCACATGGGGCGACTTGGTCTATGACTTTTAAAGGTCACAGACAAGTCTAGGCGCATAGCTTTTGAGGTGCATACAGAGCTTCGAGTGTATGGCTGTGGAGGCACTTGCAAAGACTTGGCTTCTGTCATTTGGGATCAGAAGTAAGTCAGGGCGCAAGGCTTTTGAGGCGCATGCGGACTTCTAGGCGCATGGTTGTGGAGGTACATGTGAGTGATCGGCCAGCCATGTAGCAAGGACAGCTGTAGCCGACAAAAGTAAGTAATGATGATACTGACGTCTGTGTCTCTTCATTTTTATAAAAAGCTGCCAAGCGTTCAGTCTTAGGGGAACATGCTGCCAACTCCGTCATATAGCGTTAAATGCTTGATGGGTGACGAGTTGAAGTAGGTGCGTCAGTTTGTGCCCCACTAGGCGCATGGGTTGATATCCTATCGGTACAGAGCGCATGGTACTGACGGCGCACAGCCTTATTGATCTGTCTGTTGAGTTTTTCAAGATGTTAATGGTTGTTTTAACTTGACTGAATATGAATAGGCAGATTCATCGTTATTAATGCAAATTAATTGCAAAGAATATGAGGAGACTGCCACTTGGCGCATGGGTGAGGGTTGCCCCGGCCTATAAATAACTTTGTGAAGCATTTAGCTTTCTCTCATGGAGAAGAACTCGATCGGTCCCCTGCCTTAGCGAGTTGTTGATATCCTCGTTCGCAGAAGCTTTGACGACAAACCCCTTCCAAAGACGAATATGTGCCGAGTTGGTTTATTCTTCATCGGCCCTGTTTTCGTACAAGGCTGTGAAAGTGCCTGTTACATCCAAATATCGGGATCGTCGTATCCTGACACAGGCTGAAGGTGCATGACCGCTTCACGTATTGCTGTTGGGGCGCATGTTCTGCTCGATTTTAATACAAGAAGATAACGCCTCAAATTTTGAAAGATTAATGATAATCTTTTTGGAAGATATGCAGCCGTTAGTTTCACGAGACCCAAAGATTTTTTGCTGATGTCAGTCTTTATCGGTTCACGCACGTGGCTCAAGCCTATAAATAGGCGTCTGTGAGAGAGAGAGAGAGAGAGAGAGAGAGAGAGAAAGAGAGTCTTTTACTTTTTTTCTCTCCTTCTCCTTCTTCCTCTAGAGTCTTTCGAAAACCCTATCTTCTAGATGGCTCCTAAGACTCCCCGCAGTGGTGCTTACCGAGGAAGTAGAAAGGACAAGAAGCCCATGGAGGTCAACATAGAGGACATTTTTATCATCGCAGTGACGCCCGATGACGTTCGGTCGACGGTGATCGGTGGGTGATCCTCTGCCTTGGTGTTCTCACTTTGTTGCAACACTGTTGGTGCGCGTGGGTGACTGAAATGAGTCACATGTCCATTGACACGCCTAGGCTTCCTATTGCTGACGCACATGGACTTTGTCCTGATGATACGGCCAAGCTCCTTCTGCTAACGTGCATAGACTTAGGGCATGATGATACGCCGAAGTTCCATTTACGGACGCGCATGGACTTAGGTCTGATGATGCGCTGAAGCTTCTTTTGCTGACGCATATGGACTTAGGTCCTGATGATGCATCAAAGCTTCTTTTGTTGACGCGCATGGCCTCAGGTCCTCATGATGTACGAAAGCTTCTTTTGCTGACGCGCATGGACTTAGGTCGTGATGATGCGTCAAACCTTCTCTTCAAATACACTGGGCCTTGGTATTGTGTGTGCGCCTTTGGTGAGATTCTATCTGTGCGTATAGTTTTCGACCCATTTGATGCGCCAGATTGTTGATGCGCCTCAGATGCTTATATTGAGCTTCTAAGTCTTTTGCTAACTTTTCTTTGATTCTGTTGCAGTATCCATGCCGAAGGCGAAAGCTATCATGAAGGAAGAGATAATGCCTTCTCTCGTCAAACAAGAGCTGTTGACCGTTAAGGAGGAGGTGTTACCAAAGGTTGAAGTCAAGGAAGAACTGGTGACTATCAGGGCGGAAGTTACTCCCAAGGTTGAATTTGCTTTCAAGGAGGACCTACTGTCAGAGGATAGTAGCACCGAAAGTTCTGACCCCCTGCCCCTACAGAAGACCTCAACCAGATAGAGCCTTTATATACGAAATGGCTGATGGAATAGTACATGCCTCGATGCAACTATGATCCATGTCTGTAGGATTTCGTCGTCCATTCTACAGCTGCCATTTTCGGGAAATAAAGCTGAAGCCATTTTTCTTTTTCTTTTCTTTAGTGTTTCTTTATCTTTGTTCGTTGATGTCTTGATATGTAGTTTGCTTTTGTTTCTTTTCGATGCAAATGTAGTCCTTTACTCTTATTGGATGCAGAAATAAAGAACTTTTACTTGTTCAACTTTTGTCATGAACTTGTGATTTTTTGTGGACCTATTATCTTTTGCGCACCTTGATTTCTAGATACAAATAATAAGTTACGAAAGGAGGAATCCGACATTACTCAGAACTAATATGGACGTGGTAAATATGGGTTAATGATAGAGCTTTCTTACTTAGAGGTGATATGGACATGGTATGAGTGAGCTCGGTAGGGATATATAGAACAACTCATAGGTGATGTGGACGTAGATGTTCTATGATTGACATATAAAAACACGGGAATTATTGTATGGGATGTTTACTCAGAGGTAATATGGACATGGTAAACATAGGAATGAGCATGATCCTACGTAGTGTAGAATTCTACTTTGTAGGGTGTAGAGAAGCAACTCAGAGGTGATGTGGACATAGTTGTTCTCCTATTGGGAATGCAACGGAACAACTGGATTGCAGTAGCACTTGATTGTCATAGAACGGAGTGAACTAAATTTATCGAGTTCCCAAATTCTCTTGCTGGGGAGAAGGAAGTATATTTTAAAGGGTGTCAAGAGTAGTACTTCTTTAGGAACTAGCCATTGATGGGCATCATGAACAAGTCCCCATTAGGTTGAGCGAGATGGTAAGCACCGTTTGAGTATACCGTCTCCATGACGAAAGGTCCTTTCCATTTGGGTTCAAAATTTTCCGGTGACTGTGAGTCATCACCATTGGTCTCCTGACTGCCAGAACCAGGTCGCCTACTTGGAAAGTCCTCTGTTTGACTCTTCTGTTGAAAGCATGTGAAATGCGAGATTGATAAAGTTCGATGCACTGTTGAGCCAAGAGGTATTTGTCATCCAACGCTTCCAACTCTTACAGACGACGACGTTGATTGTCTTCTTCTGTCATCTGGTTCGTGATTGCCACTCGGAGTGAAGGTATCTGGATCTCTAGAGGCAATACTGCTTTGCTTCTATAGACCAAAGAGAATGGTGTGTTACCCGTCGGGGTTCGTACCGTCGTGCGATAGGCCCAAAGGCATTCACCAAGCTTCTCGTCCCAATTGCGCTTGTTGGATGATACGACCTTTTTGAGTAGCTTGATGATGGTTTTGTTAAAAGCTTCAGCCAATCCGTTTGGTGCCGGATTGTAGGCGGTTGATGCCACATTCTGAATACAATTCTTGTCACAGAATCTACTGAATACATGGCTGATGAATTGTGGATCGTTGTCGTGGATGACCCTATGGGGCACCCCGACACGGTAGATAACGTGATGCTTGATGAAGCTGATATCCTTTGAGCTTTTTACCTGTGTCAGTGGTACTACTTCTGCCCATTTAGAGAAGTAGTTGGTGATCGCCAGGATGAAGCGGTATCCCCTGGATAAGGGAGGGGTGATAAGTCCCACTATGTCCATACTCCAAGCTTCGAATGGCCAAGAGGTGACCATAGGATGTAGAGGCTCCGACGGTCTGTGGATAAAGTCAGCGTGTAGCCGGCAAGCACGATATTTTTTTTGTATACTTAACAGCGTCGGCCATCATAGTGGGCCAGTAATAGCCCATACATCAAAGTCGATCCTGTAGTTTATGACCTAGTTGATGGGATCCGTATTCTCCGTCATGAGCTTCTCGAAGAGCTTCGGCTACAGACATCGGAGGAGAAGTCCATTGTAGGAGCGTCGGTACAACATTTTAGTAGCCGTATCATAATAGAACCGGAGCGAGCACCTTCTAAATGAGACTGCTTCTTTTGGGTCTTCTGGAAGGATTCCGTAGACGGCAAAGTCGATGAACGGAAACCTCCAGTCTCTGACGTTGATGATGGTGTCTGCATCCATGAGATAACTTGTCCGCATGCACAGATTATTTTTGGGGCATGCCAAATCTTGGCTCACCACAGTAATAAAGTGTTGCGTGCCAACCGGTGCTGCTAATGAGGCAGCGAGGCCGGCCAGAGCATCAACTTCTAAGTTTTATAGCCGAGGCACATGTTCTATGAAAAATTTAGCGAAGGTTGAGATGATGTCCAACGCTATTTTGTGATAAGAGATCAGGTCTTCATGGTGGACCTCGTATTGTCTTCAAACTTGATTGACGACAAGCTTCGGGTCGTGTAAGACTTGAGGTATTCTACCTCCAACTATTTTGCTAACTGGAGTCCCGTGATGAGGGCATTGTACTCAGTAACATTATTGGAGCATGGCTCTGAAAGGGAATAGGCACGATGGATAACCAACTTGTCGGGAGAGATCAGGACTACCCCTACTCCTGCGATGAACTAGCCTTTGGGGAATGTTCTTAAAGCACCATCGAATAACATCCTCCAAACGGGGTTCTCTTTGGTAATGTTTGATTCTCGCACTTCATCTGGAATATCTTCATAGAGCCTGGGCGATTTCAGAATTAGGTGCAGGGCTAGGAAGTAGGCCAATGCTTGGCCCTTGACAGCCTTTTGCAAGACGAATACCATGTCATATGGTGTCAATAGTATCACCCAAGTAGCCAATCGGGAGTTTAGCGCTCCCGGCTTTGTCATGAGAACTCTGAACGGATTGACTCGGGAGATGACATAAATTGTCTGTCCCGAGACATAATGACGAGTCTTCTGGATGGCGAACACCAAAGCTAGATACTCCTTTTCGACGGGATTGTACCGATGTTCGGCCCCGATCATTATCCTACTGAGGTAGTAGATGGCTTGTTCATGGCCTGCATCATTGTTCTGGGCCAACAAAGCGCCAAGGGAATGGTCCATTTCACGGACATAGAGTAGAAATGGTTTACCTGCGACAGGTGCCACCAAGACTGGGGGGCTCGTCAGATAAGCTTTGATGTTGTTGAATGCTTTTTGACATTCTTCCGTCCATACATAGGAGACTCCCTTCTTCATGAGCTTGGTGAAGGGTTGGCATTTCCCGAAAAGGTTCGTGATAAACCTTCAGATGTATGCAAGACGTCCCTGCAGGCCCCGAAGTTCTCTAAGGTTCTTCGGAGGGTCCATGTCAAGGATGGCTTTAGTCTTCTCGGGGTCGACATGGATGCCTTTTTTAGTGATAATGAAGGACAAGAACTTTCTACTAGAAACCCCAAGGAAGGATTTGGCAGGGTTTATCTTAAGTTGATGTGCCCGCATGAGATTAAAGAATGTCTTCAGATCTAATAGGTGATCGCCTCGAAGACGACTCTTGACGGCGATATCGTCAACATAGCATTTGACTATTTTGTAGAGGTGCTGGCGGAAGATGTGCTCATAGCTCTTTGGTATACGGCACCTACATTCTTCAGGCCAAAGGGCATTACTCTGTAGCAGTAAACCCCCTTTGGAGTCCTGAATGATGTGTGCTTTTTGTTGTCTGGGAACATCTTGATTTGGTTGTAGCCCGAGTACCCGTCCATGAAGGACATGTGCTCGATGCCACATGTGTTGTCGATCATTACTCGGTGATCGGGAGTGGAAACTCGTCCTTCGGTCAAGCCGAGTTGAGGTCTCGAAAGTCAATGCAGACCCGAATCTTCTCGTTCTTCTTGGTGATGGGGACGACGTTGGCTACTTACTCTGGATGTTTCTCTTCGCGAATAAACCCGTTATCCAGGAGTTTATCTACTTCTTTGTCAATAGTGTCCATAATATTGGGATAGAAGCGTCGCTATTACTGCTTAAAAGGCTTAGCGTCAGGTAAGATATTATGTCTATGCATTATGACTTGTGGGTCGAGCCCCAGCATGTCTTCGCAACTACAGGCGAAGACGTCGATGTATTATTTGACCAGTTGGACGAAAGATTTTTGGCCCTTTCCAGCCAAGCTATTGCTGATGAAAATAAATTTGGATGAATATCTGTCCCCGAGGTCGATCTGCTCGACTTCGTCTTTGGTAGGTGGTTCTCGTAGTTCAAAGTAAGATTTCCATTGTGCGCCTAGGCATTGAGCCCAGGGTTCTTCTTCGATGAACTCTATTATTTGATTGTCGTCTTCATCTTCTGAAGGATGTGCAGATGTTATGTTGGCTGATAGTACCTTTTTGAAGATTAGGCCAACGCTGGTGTCGGAGTCCCAATTTGAAGCCTCAGTCGAGTGAGAGTGTGCGACATCTTTTGCTTCTGAATATTTGGGGTTGTTGGGGGCGTGATATAGCCCACCCTCCGTCGAGTACAGTGATAATAGTCTTGAGGCTTCCCTTTCGGAATAGGGAGTCATAAGAGAAGACGTCGACCCTTGCCATAGTTTAGATCCTGGTTGCTTTTTAGGTTGTAGCCCATCTTTTGGATGAGATACTCGGCTCGGTCATTATACCGGTAAATTTACATTCTACTGATGTCGGGTTCTGGCTCCATCGGTGGAAGGTTTTGGTGACGCTCAACTTTGTCGAAGATGATAGGTTTCTCGTCCTGGTTTCGAAGCGGGACTATATAACAGACTCCTTGGTACATGACGACTCGATTTACATGATTAACAGTCGTTATTTGTGTTTGCAACGACTGTAGAACATTATCTAGAGTATAGATGGCATTTTAATGTAGAAGACTAGAATAATTGAAAGACACCCTTTTATTGATAAAATACGGGATCTTGTCTCGAGGGATTACATCATCAAGGGATGGTGTGTCCACATTGACATATATGTACTCTCCCATTTCTTCGTCAGTGAGTACTGGAGCAGCCTGAGGTGGTTCGGAAGAACCTATTGGGAGCTTGGCCTGTGTCGGCTCTGGTGCCGATAGAGATACGTGGGCCTTCTCTTGAAGCTTAAGAGGTACTAAAGACTGAGGAGGTCTGCCTTTAAGCCGCACCTTGAGAGGTGCCTCAATTGGTGTTTCGACGACTGGTGCCTTCCCACGTAGTTTTGCTATAATAGGAGACGACACTTGGGGGGGCTTACCCTTGAGTCGTATCTTTAAGGGGACTTTAGTGGATGCTCCGTATAGAGAAGTTGGTGCCCTTTCGTAAAGTTTGACCACTATAAGAGACGGTGTTTGAGACGACTTCCCCTTGAGTCGTACTTTCAGGGGAGCGTCGATTGTCATTTCTGCCACCAAGTCAGCTTCGGCTTCATCATCGGCATCGTTGGCTTCATCTTTGAGATGAATCGACTTGTACAGATCAGAGTCGGTAAAGAAGGCCTGAATCCCTCTGAAAGGATCGACATCAGTGAACTCTGTTCGGACTATACCGTTGGTGGATACGTACTTCATACAATGATGGAAAGTGGATGGTACCACCATGTATTCATGTAGCCACGGTCGCCCTAACAAGATGTTGTAGTCGATGTCAGCATCCACAACATAACCGGTCACTTCGGCCTGGAGATCACCGATATGACACTTCAGCCGAATCTTTTCCAGCGGCTCACTCTTGCTGGCGTTGAAGCCACTGATTGTAGGGTGGGACATTGTCAGACGATGCATCGGGATCTCTAATGTCTGGAGTAGAGCTTGGGAGATAATGCTAAAAGAAGACCCCGAGTCGGTCTATATTCGATCCACCTTGATGGCACCGACGTACCCTATAAAATATAGTGGTCTGTTGTGCCTGTTGTTCTTGAATAACATGTCTTGTTGAGTGAATATGATTTTAGGGATGATCTCCCCTACACTATGGTAGTGTGGACATGCTGCTAGATTGTCCTCAGGTTGCTTGACCTGATTGATGAAAGACTCAGCATCCTTCATGGCTTCGCAGAGAGCCTCCCCAGTATCTTTAGACAGGTAAAGGAGCTCAAACAAGGACAGCCAAGCTGGAGAGCTGGCAAGTTGTGCCAGTATATTAAAGTTGTGTGGTTTGGTTAACCCTAAAACGTTGTCTCTTCGTAGAGGTCTGTCAAAATGGGCCTCATTATGCTTCTGTTTGTCAGCTATTGGAAGTCGGGAAGGACCTTCACCTTGAGCAGCCGAGGTAGAGATGGGGAGGTACCACTTCGACAGGGGCTTCCTCAAGCTGAGCATTCTACTGTGAACAAGTTTGTACAGGAAGTGCCTCATCGGGGGAGGAAGTCACCATTCAGCAAGACTTGGTCTTCTTGCCTTTTGCTTTGGAGGTAGAATGTACCCCCGATTGAGTCAGCTCTGGAGCGATCTGAACCCACATGATCTTCCCCCCCCCGAGATGTGGTGAGTGAAATCAGTCCACTCGTATTGTCACGAGTCAGCGGAAGGTTGACCACCTCCAATGTCGCCTTTGGAATGGGGACAACACCATCTTGAGTTGTAGTAGGCGATAAGGTGCTGAACTGGAGTGACACCATATTGGCCGAGACTATCTTCTCCTCATAATCGACTGAGATGACGTTCGTACTGATCATGTATTGTATATAGTTCTTGAGGATGTAGCATTCTTGAGTTGGATGTCCAACGAACCGATGGTTGTAAAAGTACCTCGGGTTGCCCACTCTGCCTACCTCGTTAGGATGTTTACGATCATACAACTTGATCTTGTCACTTTGTTTCAGCATCTCGAAGACTTGTAAGGTATCCTTGTCATTGAAGGAGTAGACCTCCTTCGACCTCGATGCTGGTGGAGGCTTCTGAGCGGGCCCCTGTGTAATTTTCAAAGCGTTGACAGTCAATGCTTTCTTTCCTTTCGCCTCGTGCCCACTATTTTTGGTAGCAGCACATTTTCCTTTGTCATCAAAGACGGGGAAGTTAACCCCTAGAAGGTTAGCATTATGTGCCTTCTTCTTTGCAGCTTCGGCCATGATGATCAATGAACTCCAATTGGGAGGCCGGGTAGAGTCCAGCCAGAGCTTGATTGCAGGAGTCATATTCATACTGCAGGCATCGATCAGTGCATGTTCTGGCATACCCGGAGTCAACCTTAAGCATGCTTGTTTGGAAAAGTTCGATGAAGGGTCGAACAGTCTCCTTTTCTGTATGGCGTACTTCTATAAGAGATGACATAGTCATGTCCTTCCTACCGTCACAGAATCGATCGAGGAAAAGGCGTGTCAAGTCATCGAAGGATGATATGGAGTGGTCAGAAAGACTGCAGTACCAGTCGTAAGCGACTTCCGTTAATGCCTCCATAAATAGGTTGGTGAGTAGGGCATCTTCCTTTGGGAGGTATCCCATTTGAGACTGGAAGTAGGTTAGATATGGGCAAGGAGAATCCTTTCCACCATATGGCGACAATGTTTGTGGTTTATACTTACGAGGGTAAACCACTTTTTTCCACCCGAGAGGGTAATATTGCAGGATTTCCATCTTCTAACGTTCTTCCTGCTTGTTTCATGCTTCAAAGCGCTCGCACATATCTCTGATCATGTCAACCAGCTCTTCTGTAGAACTGGGAGTAGGTAAGGGTGGTAAGGTGTGAAGCTCGACATTTGAAGGAGCCGACGTCCGAGGTACAGTGTGATGATCTGCACCCGAAGATACCCGTTGAGGGGGTATACTTGATTCTCCATTGGGCCCTGGACCGGACTGGTGAAGACAGGTGCCATTGCTAATAGTTGAGATGCTAGAGTAGTCCGAATCTGAAATACCATTTAAGTCAGGGATTGCATGGTGGCAGAGAGGGTTTTGAGGCTCCCCTCTAGGGTGTCCATGCGCTGTACGATGTCCTAAACTAGAGTGTATGACTCTTCTTCATCACCACCCCCAGTTATATAGACCGACAAAACATGGGTGGAAGTGGATGGATCAGTTGAGACTTCGCTTTCAACCTCACTTTCCTGCGAAAGGGCCTCCCCTTCTGAGGCCTCATACTGGCTGCCCCTAACTACCTCGGGGTCGGTTCCTTAGAGAACGTCCTCATCTTCAAGTGGAGGGTTGTCATGGATAGCAGAAGTTTTGACCACTCCCAACTAATGCTTTTGCTGGAACCTTCTTCCTTGACCGGGTGCTCTCAAACACCCATGAGGACGAGACTATTATTTTGCTTTTCCTCGACTGACTCTTGGACGATGTTGCTGAGGTCGAGGGATTGGTGGTTGTATTTCTCCCTGATGAATGGGAGTTGGAGACAACATAGAAAGAAGCGACCTTTGGCTCTGACTCATCTTTAATTGGCACCTTCTTTCTGAGAAGACGTCGGATGGGTGCAACAAATTGCAGTCGCTAGAACATAGACTGCCTGGATGATGGAGCCGTTGCTTTACAACAACAGCAGTTGATGGTGACCGTAGCACAAGTGTGCCCCACGAGGGGCACATCGTGCTTAATAGTCACCTCTCCTGATCTGCGTTTATGAGTGATCACATTATACAAATCATAGGGGGAGAGTTTCACTTTCACACCCCCTTCAGGTACATAGCAAAGCCATGTACCGGGGTAGTCATGTGAATGCTGCACCTCCTGATCTAGTTCCAATACATGAGATACGCCCAAATCATTAGCGGGAGAGCAACATGTATTGTGACTTGAACCCACTTTATGCGCATAACCCACGTGGGTGCGTGAGTTCAAAGTCACAAGTTTTGTCTCGCACGACTTGGTTCCAAATACAGAAGATGCGCCCAAACGCGACGGGGACATTGAGAGTCGACTCGTATCTGGTGCAAACGCACCAGAGTCAACTCAGTACAGTTTATCATCGGCAGCGCGCATGATTTTGAGCATGAATCTCCGGTTTACTATAGGCATAGCACATTTGGGGTACATGGCCCGTACAGTTTTAGATTTCTTCGTACCAGCCCGCAAAGGTGCATAGTACTCAGAATCAAACTCATCCTCGCCACGACAGAGAGTGATTCTATCAAAGACAGAGGTCCTCTCCTGTATGCCAGAGTTCATGCGCAGGAAGCTGGATGCGTCTTTGTTTCGTCGCCTCATCTTCCTCGACTGGGAAGAGGACGGTTGGGAATGCAGTCAACACTATATTTTCCTGGCAGATGTGCTGTACTAGTGGGCGCATCTTGCTTGCTGAGAACGTCAACAGGAACGGTGGGCTACGGTGGCGCATCCTCTTTAGCGGTGGTGCTTGGCGCATCGTATTTGTGCACCCAGACTTGGTGAGTCTTCTTCGACTTTAACAGCCGCTTCGAAAGACTTGTGCTGCCTTCAGAGATGAACTCCTCATACGCCTGTTAATTGAGGCACACCATGAGTGTCTTATGGGAGGAGACAAGAATGGTGTCGTCGGATTGCGACATAACTTTCTCGTCAAAAGAGAAAGAAGTCCCCAGCAGAGTCACCAGCTTGTTTGCCATCAAAAATACGATAAGATTTTTTATGATTGATAAAACTTTGGTATATTGATTACAAACTGAACAGTATACAATGTAGGACGTAGACGTAGTCCTAGGAGTACACTTTTGTTTCTATCTGAGAACTGTATCGGTGGAGCGAGTGGTAATGCGTTGACTCCGTTGACGATATGACGACGATCTTAAATTCTCTGAAGTTCTGGGCTGCTCTGGATGCCAGAGCGTTTGGAGGAGAGGTAGACGTTACGTGTCTCTTCTTGTCTCTATATGTAGATATGATAATCCCCCTCTATGTGTATAGATGAAGGAATGATCCTTCTATTTATATACAGCAGACTGGTCTGCTCATGTACGCATATATAGGATGTGCTTGTACGTGGGAATGCCACATGGCTAATGTTGTGGGGCGCATGGACGATGCGCCCTGAGTTAAAGCCAAATCTGTTAAACTACTCAGTTGGGCTGCAGTAGAGCTGACACATGGCAGTTGTGGAGATTCGGTTGTTGCTGAGATCCTAGGTGGTTAGCACCCATTCATAGGCAGAACTGAGTCAAATGACACATGGTATATGTTTATAGCTCAAAGATTTCGACTTTGGTGGAGAGTGATCTGTCAGGATGCGCCTAGGATCTGGCGCATGGGGTGACTTGGTCTATAACTTTTAGAGGTCACAAATAAGTCTGGGTGCATGGCTTCTAAGGTGCATGTAGAGCTTCAAGTGCATGGCTATGGAGGCGCATGCAAAGACTTAGCTTCTGTCATTTGGGATCAGGAGTAAGTCGGGACGCATGGTTTTTGAGGCGCATGTAGACTTCTAGGCACATGGCTGTGGAGGCGCATGCGAGTGATCGGCCAGCCATGTGGCAAGGACAGCTGTAGCCGACAAAAGTAAGTAATGATGATGCTGACGTCTATGGGTTTTTATTTTCTGTAAAATACTGCCAAGTGTTCAGTCTTCGGGGAATGTACTGACAACTCCGTCATATAGCAATAAATGCTTGATGTGCGATGATTTGAAGTAGGCGTATCAGTTTGTGCCCTACTAGGTGCATGGGTCGATATCCCATCGGTACAGAGCGTATGGTGCTGACGACGCATCTGCCACATAGAGTAGCCTCATTGGTCTGTTAGTTGTGTTTTTTGAAACATTAATGGCTGTTTTGACTTGGCTGAATACGAAGTGGCAGATTCATCATCATTAATACAAATTTATTGCATAAAATATGAGGAGACTGCCACTTGGCGCATGGGTGAGGGTTGCCCCGGCCTATAAATAGCTTTGTCAAGCATTTGGCTTTCTCTTATGGAGACGAACTCGATCGGTCCCCAACATCGACGAGTTGTTGATCTCCTCGTTTGCAGAAGCTTTGACAATGAACTCCTTCTGAAGACGAAGATTTGCCGAGTTGGTTTATTCACTATTGGCCCTATTTTTGTACAAGCCTGTGAAAGTGCTTGTTGTATCCAAATATCGGGTTCATCGTGTCCCGACATAGGCTAAAGGTGCCTGTTGTATCCAAAGATCGGGGCGGTCGTGCCCCGATTTTGTTATACTGGAAGAGCCGCAGATCGGGGCTATTGTGCCCCAATTTTGTTAGGCTAGAAGAGCCACTCCTCCTGCTAGAGTGCCCGCATGCTGACGAGAAAGTGATTCGCTTTGACTATGCACGGTGATGCGCCTACGCTGAGATGTTGGAATGATGCGCCTGACTGTAGCACTTGAGTGATGCGCCTGACTGTATGTTGAAGTGATGCGCCTTGCTGTAGCTTTTAGGATTTTTTTCTCTTTGTAGAATAAATCTCCTTTATAAAAGAGTTTTAGACATGTAATAGACTTTCATATGGAATAAGAGCCCAATTTTTATGTCTCTACTTCTTTGCTATTTTCTGCTGTGCCAAGTGTTCTGTTGAGTTCCTCAGCGCATGTCAATTTGGGGGCGTATAAAATTTCTGGCCTTAGATGCACCTGAAATTCCATACTTATACAACGGGTACCTTGGTAGTTGGCCTGTAGTCTTAGCGTGGTCAGGATTGATTGATTGTTTGTTGCATAACACTAAGAATGAATCAGAACTGGAACTTGCCGAGGTTGATTCTTACTTAGCATTTCCGTACTAAGGTACGACATATAGGAGGATGATTATGTGACAACGATATATGATTCTGGATAACTGTAGGGATAATCTAGGTAACTTAAACTGGTAGAAGCACTGGAAGGGAACGAAATCTCCAGATCGTGCATTACCGGCTACCCCAGGCTCTATCCTGACGTGTCGGGCTGGCCGCCACATATATTGTTACCGTTCGCATTAGTAGATGGCAATATCCGACTAATATATACTATGCGTTATATGACTGATCTGTTTTGCACGGTAGCCTTTCGAGGGACCGGTGCTTACATATGTGCTATAGATTATTTGGCCTCGCTAGCCCTACTGGATAAGACATGATATAAAGATTCCTATATATATTGCATTGTTGGGTTAACCCAACCGCCACATAGAAAGTCGTAAGAATTTGATTGGCCGCTTATTCACATAAATTATATGGTTTGCTGCTTGCCAACCTGGCTGGTACATAATGCTGTCCTAATGCGGTAATTCATTCCCTTATTTTTGTTTGATGTAGGGGTGTATTATTGTTCCGATGACAGACTACGAGTTCCAGTTGGTGATACATGTATTAATTGATGTTATTATGACTGTGATGATTGTCGGTTATTTACTTACATTAGATGGGTTGTTATCGTACGTTGGTACCGCACGATCCCTTTATCTCTATCTCTGATGTTCATATACGCTTTTCCTGTTATACTTTTATCCTTCTTGTTTTCTTCACCCGTCCTTGAGCCTTCCTTTCTGGTGGTTGTCGCGGTTAGCCTGACCAACCCTGGATCGTTTCCAGATTGCCCGTGATCGACCCTATGGACCTTCCAGACTTGACTTGGAGGATGCGCTCCAGTTCCAGACCATGTAGGAACTGTAGGCGAATGTATTATTGTCTACATTATTTTATATTGTTGACTTCATGATTATCATATGAGTATTTCCTGCTTTCCATATGATTATTCTTCTTGCTGTTATTTTATTATTATTGTCTGTGAATATGAGATCAGATTTAGGCCATATAACCGATTGCATGCTAGGATATCCAATAAGATTGATAGCCATAATCACCGTATGACGTCTTCGTACCTTATACGGTGTAGCTGGCCTATATCCGTCCCCATATTTTGGTACTGGGGCGTGACACGATCCCAAATCCATTCCAGAGCCATTTCTATGTTTTTTCATCACATACAGTAATACCGTAGGTATAACATTTGTGTTGCATTCTATTTTGTTGTGATTCGAGTTTAGTTTGGCCAACTTATCACTGGTATACCGTTTGTATGAAATTCTTTCTACAATAGTTTATGTCCCGACTTTCAGAATTAGCGACATATTGTCACGCCCGACCCGGGAAATCGCTCATCCTCGCTAGATTTCACCTAATCAATCTTCCTCGCTGTGGCGTGATGCCACACGAGCCTGGAATTACGCTTATGCAAGGCAAGATGACAACTTCACATAGTATTTATCTCAAATTGATAAAATTCGCAGGGGAAGGAAACATAATATATAATAATAATCTCTTTATTGATAATGAAGTTAGATTACAAAAGCTTGAATATCTCTAACTCAATATGCCAATTGGCTTACAATACTCATGATCTCTCTAGCTTACAAAGGATCTCGTTCCATAAATTATATCTTTTATAGCACATCCAACGACTCTCGGCCGAAACATCTTTATGTTGCATGCTGAACTCAGTGCGGTCGCACGCCTCAAAACGCTAAGAAACTCCATGCCTCAATGCGTCCAAACGAAGTTCCGTCAAGAGTAGGCCATTTTTTGAACCTGTAAGCAATCTAGTGGAGGATTAGTACTTATCGTATTTGCTGTACCGACCAAGACCCATTCGTTTAAACCAACATTAAGTAATTTAGTAAAGCATACAGATTTTATTGGTGATCTTTCTATTTAGCCTAATGATCAGTTTCATAGCAAGATTCAAAGCAGTAAAGCATGTTATCAATAGCAAATGAATCATAAATGTGTCTAGCATCGTATCCCTACGACAAATATTGTTAGCCACATGATATTCATAAACAGAGTTATCGTGTACATCTTTATCTCAATTTTCCAAGCCTGCAAGCCGATATCCATTCAGATAACCAACTCAACCAATAACAATTACAAGGGTGGCAGGGCATGCGCTTGAAACCATTTCTAATCTCTGCCCACCGACCCTATCTATATGAAGTTGGTCATGACGTTCCGTGCCGTAATGGACTAGTATCTCAACATGTAAGCCGACAATTGCTCCACGTACGAGCTACTTGCCCAGTAGCCGAAGGATCCCAAATTTACTGGTATTATGGCTTATCACGTCAATGGCAGGTCGCAATTCATCCTAATAAAGTGCACCACAAATTCCAAACATAATTCCCTACTAGGCCGAACGGTCCCAGTGCCCAAGCCATAACTCGTTCGAGAAAAAGAACACCGGTGCACAGGCTATCCAAGTCCATTGACCATGCAACATGTAACAGCAAGCAAGTTATCACTCAAACCAATCTCAAGTTCTTAATATTTTTTATTTTATTTCAACTCAATCTATCTCAAGTTCCAACGACACTATGTCTCAATACATCCATATTGATGCACAATGCCCTAATACACAGTTCTACTCAACTGACGGTTCTCAAGTTATTCGCATAATTGTAGTTCCGCGACAATTGTGTCCAACTGCATACTTCGATGCATGAAGTATACCCTTCAACGTTCTGACAGTTTCGTAGCATTGTACCATGACTTATCCATTTTGCTTACTAATTCATTCGTATAGTTCATGTGCACAGAAGCACGCTCGACGCCATGTTCTCAATGTTCTAGGCCTAGTATTCAATGTTCTTTGAGTCATATATTTGACGGATGTCTTAATATTTGCCTTTCAATGTTCTATATCAATGTCCTACCGCGACCTGTGCATTTGATGCACATCGCATCAATTGTTGATTGTTCAATGTTCTACCTTAATGTTCGACACACATTATGACCTTTACTCGATTCGAGCCATGCTCGCTATCTTGATAGCAACACTAGCATAATAGGGTACATTTTATTATGCATGAAGGAGTAAGGAAGAAGGGTCTGAACCCGCCCAACTTAAACCAATATGCCCATCGCTTCGTCGAACCGATGTGGCCCGACACCTTAACTTTGCTGCACGATCATCTCGTCCTAGCTAACCATGAGAGCACTTCGCGTTCACTTGAACTAACCGACTGATTCAGCTATCATGCCCACGCTTCAACTCATCGCAATGCGATACTCCGATCACAAGGCACTCCGCTCGATCTCTCCACATTGAAACCAACTCAATCTATATTTCTTCTTGCTGAAATCATACCTCTTCGAATCAAACTCATACCTTGTTGAACCATCCGACTCAGCATAATGTATCGTACGGTGCGGGATATTACGTAATATAACACTCAAAACAAGGTTCGTCCTCGAACCGAAGCCAACACTCAATCCATGCGTTTCTCTCGACCGCTCGAATTTTCTTTTCATGCGATTTACTCATCCCCGACTCACTATCGTGGTTCCGTCTCCAATGTTCGTACGACTTTCCTTAGCACTTCACGATTCTTTCTGTAGTTTCAATTGAATTTGGCATACCATCGAGTTTGGATTGTACACATATTTTAGGCATCCCACCAATATATGTATTTTAGCCAAGCACAAGGTAGAGAATTCAAGCAAAGCTAACAGGCTCAACTTAAATCCTCAAACACAAGCCATTCCGTACTCAACTTGGTCAGATCATAGCGTCTTTTCCCAAAATTTGTTCCCATATGCAACATACTAAAATTCTTGATCACCTATCCAACATTTATGCATACAACTATATACATCATGCCAAAATCTCAATTATCTATGTTTTGCACTCACTATCGAACACATGTGTTGCGTTAGGTCATTGCGCATCCGATCGTAAAAATCCTCTGTAGTGCCTACTCGTCCAACCGTTTTCTATCCCTCGCACAACTCAAATCTTTTATCCACCCATTTGTGCAATCTCGTCTCAGTGACATGGACTAAGTCCAACATGTCCAAATTTTTCTTCGTTTATAATTTGTACTATGCTTCGCACGTAACTATTCCGACATGACTTACATTCTTTAAACTATCTACGCATTACATCTAGAGCTGACCCCGCTAGGCAAGTTATCCAGATGTCGTGCTTACATCCTCCTGACACAAGAGGTCAACTTGAGTCTACGATGCTCATGGCAACAATCTTTCCGATCCAAGGTCTTTTACGATACGTTCATCTCTGATTCTCGATCGAGTACGAATTCTTTACCCAATTTTAAATCAATCCCAAAGTAGTTCGCTTAACGTACGCGAGCCTAACCTGTAGCTCCCCTTCCCGAAAATTTTTGAAATATTTTTTTATTTTTATTTGATTGGTTTATATTTAATTTTTCTTTGATCATAGGAGTTGTGACTAAGCCCACAGGTGATTTATGACCAGCTTGTGGTCACATGATCTCTAGATAGGGTCTATAAGCATTATATGGCTATATTATATTTTATTATAATTTTTAGACATTTTTACATATTTTTAAATATTTATTCTATGAGGATTTATATTTATGAATGACTTTCATAATTTATTTTGAGGCCATTTATGACTATTTTGAGACCCAGTATTTTTTTTAGGCTCTATTTGGTTAAATATATTTTCTGTATTTTTCTACAAATTTTTTGGGATTTTTAGATAATTAAATATAGGAAAAATCTATTTTCTAGGACTTCTAGAATTTACTGTGCAAGTCTATGAGCAAATATTGACCCCAAATATTTTTTCTTGGCTTCATTATGTTATTTTACATTCTCTAGAATTTTCTAGAATTTTTCTTGATTTTTTTGCAATTTATTTTGATTTATTTGGACTTAAAATAATTTTTAAATAATTTTCTGAATTAAATAAATAATTACCCAAAAATCCACCCAGGGGGGCCCACCTATCGGCGCCAACTGCTACAGTGACCGCCTCTCTCTCTCATATATATATATATTATTATATTCGCCCACCGTAATTAAATTCCAGCCGACTTTTGTGGGAGAACTCATCTAGGGTTTCCGACTTCCCGAAGCGATTGCCGTCAACTCCGACGTGATTTTTGTATGCCGTTTTTTTGTTGGATTTTTATTGAGGTAAAATTTCTGAATATGTAATTTATTTTCGTTAGTATTATACCTAAATTTCTAGAAAATTCGTAGAGTGTCGGTTGTCCGAAACTTGACACGTTTCGGTGTTTTCAAGATTCCGGGAGAACCAAAAATCGAACTCATGAACCGTTTAAAGTTTCGGAAATCTAACATAGAGCTCTACGATGTATATTTTTCCCAGAAATTATTTCATTCATCTAGCATTTTATTTATTCTATTAAACTCAGAATTGATCAGTTGATCACCGTTTTGGTCACGATTAGCCATAACGGCGATATCTTTTGACCAAAGCGTGATTTTGTGGCATGGTTGATTCCAACGCACTAGTGGCGCTAAAATCTACTAAGTTGCACTTTCAAAGTCTAGAGTTCACAGCGTTTGACTAGATAGTCAACGGTACGTCTCGATTTGCGTGTCATGGTTTCTAAAATTGGAAAACCTGACTTTTGATGGCAAAACTTGCATATTTAGATTATGTTCATATTATTATTAGGTTAAATTAGGTTTTTAAGTAAATTATTCTAGAATTAATTATTATTAGATTAGTAATCCAACTGGCAACTATTCCATGAATTTAGAACTAGAATATTAGAATTGATTTATAGTTTTCTTGCACGGTTCATGGTGCGATATGTGTTATAGGTTGACAGCTCCTAGATCGGCATACCCTCATCCTCGACTTGTGACTATGGATTGTGTAAGGACCACAGACAAGTATACCTTGCCGAACATATACAATATTTATATTATTTTCTCTTTCTTTATTGTATTCCTTTTCATAATGTCACATGATTCCATATTGTGATAGATTTTCCCTTGATTGTTTTACTTGTTCTAGAATACGTACACATATAAGATATTCAATATTGCTTGATTATTGGTCTTTTTGTGTTATTTTGTCTCGTGATTGAGTTGTCAGTTATATATCTTGTTCTTGACTTGACCAATCTTAACTGGGAGTATCTTGCATTATACTACAGTTGAGTTATACTATAGATTGGGAGTATCTTACATTGTACTACGACCTATAGCTAATTCTTCTATCTTGATATTGCTTGATTGACTTGACTTGAGACATACTATAGATTGGGAGTATCTTATATTATACTACGACCTATAGCATGTATTGATTGATTGATTGACTTGATTTACGATACTATAAATTGGGAGTATCTTGCATTGTACTACGATTTATAGGAGTCTCCTTGACCTTGTATCCATTAGGAGAGGATATCGATACTAGAATTAGCTAATCTCAACTGAGAGTATCCTGATTTGTACGTCAATTGAAATACTATAGATTGGGAGTATCTTGCATTGTACTACAAGCTATAGGAGTTCTGATTGATAGTTAGCCAAGTATAGTATTGCATTTCCATACGACTTGTCGTCCTTAGATGTTCTTCTTACAATATTCTTATCCTCCATACATGTTATTTACTATCATATTAGTAGGCATGTTTTATGTATCTTGCTAGTCCTCTGAGGACCTGATGATCTCTTCAGGTAGCTGATTGCACGGGATTAGTTAGCTGAGCATGTGGTAGTTGACTTCAGTCACATGATTCAGGTATTTAGTTAGTGTTATTGATTTACTATCTTTCTCGTGCTTTTATGATATATCCTGCTTATCAGCTTAGCTTTATAGACTCCTATTATTCTTGGAGTCTAATCGGACATATATGCTAGTGGGCTGCAGATCGTGACCCATACTTGTTCATTCTTGTCTTACATGATTCTTATGTATTGAAATATAGTTTAGATTAGACATAATACCCTATTCTGTACAGCTTATACGTATTCGAGTTGGATTGGAGTCCGCTTGATACATAGCTGGCTTGTTCACGAGCTCGCGTCCGAAAAGTGGGTACGGGCCGTGACATAATCGTTACTTGAGTCAAGATATGTGACACAATATCTAGGGTCATTCTTCTATCTTTCACTTTCGTACACAACACGATTCTCGTAAATTGCCTATCCGTATCGATATGCTAAGTACGTTCATCAATATATGTCCACCCATCGACTAGCAAACCATTCTAGTACTTATTCGATCAATCGTCAAGGTCTATCCACATCAATCTAGTGCAAGCTGTTCCATCAAATCTCAAAAGACATATTGGATCGCCTAGACTTATCCCCAACATGTACTACATCATCATTTTATCCTCAGCATAATTTCTTATGCGACTTCATTGGGCCGTCCTATGGGACTTCAACATTCACTTGATTTGGCGATCAAGTCTTCTAGGGTCAGCTGTATCGAAGCTACACTCGATAATTGAAGATCATCAACAAGGGACAGTTACTACGAACCATGCTATATCATATCTCGGTGCCAAATTTATTTTCGACAATTCCTATAGGACTTAATACAATCCGACATAATCCTTCAATCCGTAATGTCTCATCTTACCCGTGCAACTGATGCGCCACTATCATCCAAACACTCATGCACTACCATTAACAATATCGCTAACCACGTAACATTTGTTCGCCTCGAATACGAATCTATCTATGCATTGTCCATATTCGACACACTCTATACTCATCACAACAATTCTCGAATTCACCTTCACATCAAATTACAAGTCAAAAATCCAACTGCTATGTCCTGATCTCCCATAAGTTCGATCATCCCTGGTAGGCATGAATCACCATGCCAACGCTCCCGCAGAATGATTGCCCTAATCCGACGTGACGCATGTGCAGGTCTGGAGTAGCGCTCGTACAAGACAAGAACATCAATGTTGTGGTTATCATCGAAACAATTAATATACTTTTGTTTTCATCCAAGTAATATATCAATCCATTCTCAGATACCTTGGTGCATTTCAACATCCACAAGTATGCTTGCATAACAATCACCTTGCATAACTCGTTTTGCATTTTAGATAAGTACCATCTTCCTTTCACATAAATTCTAATTCGTTGTAATCATCATTACCATCCGAACTAACATTAACTCAACTTGTATCTTATTCATCCAACAATAATGCTCAATATCATTTTTGTTCATTTGATCAGAGTATCCCCGAGTTATTGTATATCGTCTCTGATACGTCTCAATATCGTCGTCGATGTGCATAACTCGAACATATTCCTTTCTCATAAACTCTAATTCGTTGCGATCTCTGTTATCATCCGAACTTGAATACGAATCAAGTCTCATACGCATTAAGATACATCTCATTGTAGCTAACTATCATCATCAAGCGACATGATTTCCAATTTCTTATATCCATTCTCGTATTTCCCAATCATACTTCCAAATTGTGTTACCGACTCTTCGTACTAACTCAAGTTCGTTCACACGACTCTTTGCATCTAACCAACTCATTCCAAACAAGTCTTCGTCTTAACTCAACTCAAATTCGATCGAGTAAATTATTTCCTCAACACATTTTTTTTACAATTATTAGCCTATCGTTCAGCTTACACTCAACTAATTCTCGTTCGACTCATCATCTAGTGATGCGAATCCGTGCCTAATCGTTCAAACTCAATTTTATTGAGACATACTTGCATCGACTACTATCGAACCCTTCCACTCGAGTCTCGACACTATCCCATCCATCTCTGACAACTTATCGCAACCGACACAATCATCTCGACGTAATCTATCACAAGTCATCAAACGGCCTGACATAGCTATCGCTAAGTGGTATTGCATATACCACTCAGAAATTAAGCCTATTGTTCTTGAGACAAATGTTTTGATGTACTGATCGCATAAGTGGTATGGCATATACCACTCAAAAATTGAGTCATTTCTTTCACAATATGCCAAATGTTGGTCCGACATATATTCTGATTTAATCGTGCCTCGGTGATCATATCGATCACACACGCAACATTCGCTTATTCAAAGCTCAACACAACATTCGACCAACAAACATGTTCGCCTACTTCGAAGCTCGACACAATTCGGCCAACTTACATATTCATCTACTCAAGTCTGACTTAGCGCCCAACTCAACTCACAACTATCACTCCATAATTTCTTAATCCCATTCGTTGTAGCTTGTGCAAGAATTTCATTCTCGATACTCAAAGCCGTCACTCGAATCATTCAACACATTCGCTATCCATTCGCATAGCCATATGACACGTATTATCCCATATCTCGACTCGTTGTACCGATTCAACAACATCACACAACTTGTTGCACTTGATTCAACCAACATCTCATAACACTATTCGATAACATCACGTAAAATTTTAAACACATGTAGCAAGACACACGTAAGTATTTAGACATATTGTATGGAACATAGCTAGTGTAGCATCGAGCAGATTCATGAGCCATACGAATGTGGAAACAACTTAGGGCTAACAGGATTCGATAGCTCAATCAACTCAGGGTCAAAGAGATTCATTCACTGTCCAAAGGATATTGTAACCGCTCTGATAACAATCTGTCATGCTTCGACTCAAAAAATTGCTCGTCCACGCTGGATTTCAACCGAATCAATCTTCTTCGCTGGAGCGTGATGCCACACGAGCCTGGAGTTGCGCTCGTACAAGGCAAGATGACAAGGTCACATAGTATTTATCTCAAATTGATAACATTCGCAGCGGAAGAAAACAAAATATATAATAAGAATCTCTTTATTGATAATGAAGTAGATTAGGAAGGCTTGAATAGCTCAACTCAATATGCTAATTAGCTTACAACACTCATGATCTCTCTAGCTAACAAAGGATCTCGTTCCATACATCATGTCTTTTATAGCACATCTAATGACTCCCGGCTGAAATATCTTTATATTGCATGTCGAACTCAGTGCGGTCGTACGCCTCAAAATGCTAAGAACTCCATGTCTCAACGTGGCCAAACAAAGCTCTGCCATGAGCAGACCATTTCCTGAACCTGCAAGCAATCTGGTGGGGGATTAGTACTTATCATCCTCGCTGTACTAATCAAGACCCACTTGCCTAAACCAACAGTAAGTAATTTAGTGAAGCATGCAGATTTTATTGGTGATCATTCTATTTAGCCTTAGGATCAGTTTTATGGCAAGATTCAAAGCAGTAAAGTATGTTATCTGTAATCCCCCTATATTTTTATAAATTTTTATTTAGGTATTTTAGATTTTTGTAATACTTTTTATAAGCAAAATTATTTTTAGTATGGTATTTTACCTTTTCAATACAAAAGAATTTCTATATAAATATGCTGCATGTTGCTAGGCTAATATTTCCCTTTAGGAATACCCTAACATGAAGTCTGTACTCGGGCTAGGCGATAAGTAAAATTATTGTATTTAATTTGTTTAAATTTATTATAAACTTGTTTAATAAATTTTAATTTTTTATTTTACAGGTATTATCCCTCCTCCGTATACCGGTTGCTGGGTACATTCCCGCGGCTGAACTACGGAGGGCCCTGCATCTACTGGAGGGATGTCCTGGCCGACAAGAAGGCCTTCTGGTTTGAGCACTTCTCGGTACGTAAAAGTTTATTTTCTTTTAACATTTAATATGTTATGTTATAACTTGCATACTACTATAATTTTTTCAGCGGACTTACTTCTTCCCTCCCCTCCGCGCCGTTGCTGTCGAGTCTATTTTTTCCAGCGTCGCCAGCAAGCTTATTAGGGACGCGATCCTCGACCAAAAGGATCACGAGCGTCGGGGTAAGCCTATTCAGGGTTGGATCTCTGCCGCCGTTGGGCGGCAATGAAGAGGAGATTCGAGGAGGGAACCTACAAGGAGAAGTCTGCGAAAAACAAAAAAGCACGACATGCGGGGTCGCAGTGGTATTGTGGGTCACGGTCCATCATGGATTTCTTTACTCATATGATAAATATCTTGCCGTATACCCATAATTAATACTTTATAGTAATATATTTCTTTCAACTTAACTGACAAATCATATAATAATTTCGTAACAGGTTGACTCGGGAGAGGACCCGAATATGGTGACCTTGTTCCTCGCCACGCACACGAAGGGGGAGCGGTTCGTCGACGACAAGGCCCGGGACACCTACGTAAGTTTACTTAATGCTAGTTCTTTACTATTAATTTTTAGTTACGTAGGTCGATCATATCGATGTTATTTCTAGGCCGAGTTTTTGAGGCTTAGGGAGGCCGGGTCGATATAGTCAGAGGCAGCTGGAGCTAGCACTTTCTAGCAAGCCCCGGCCGTCGCAGCTCAGTCAGATGATGAGCTGTGGATGAGGGCCGTTGGTGGCATGCATAGGGGTACGTACTATGGTACGGGCTCCTATGGTACCTTCATTGTATCACAGGCCTCTAGGACCGCCACTATTATGCCTGGCCCCACATATACTGAGGAGTCGCTGTTAGCCCAGCAGAGTATCGATGCACAGATCGCAGATCTGAGTGACGAGATGCTGTAAAGGATGGCGACATCGCAGTCGCAGCCGCATACGGATGATCCTACGCTCATATCATGTTTTAAGAGGCTTGAGGAGATGATTGAGACGCTGCGACAGATTTTCTGTGCTACACAGGAGACTACGCAGCGGTTGGTCGAGCAGATGCAGCAGTTCCGCTTGATGGCTATGGAGTGACCGTCTGTTACGCCGGGAGTATCGTCAACATTCGGCGGTGCACGGGAGGACATGCTCGTCAGCCTGTTACCGGGGGACATGCTCGTCAGCCTGTCACCGGAGGACATGCTCGTTCAACGGGAGGACATGCTCGTTCCGTTTGGATTCTGTAATTTGTAATACTGTATTTTGGATGGTACATTTACATTCAGGATTCTGTATTTTTTTATTTTTTAATTTAGCGACGTTTATATGCGTCACTAAAATTTAGCGACGTTTATATACGTCGCTAAAAATGTCACTAAATTGCTGACGTGGCAAACAATCTGATGTCACCACATCGTCGCAAAAACGTCGCTAATGTGTCGCTAAGCGGCGACCACAAGAAAACGTCGCAAATAACGTCGCAATTTAGCGACGTTATGACCGTCGCTAATTTACGTCGCCATTGCGACGTTTTGTGACGTTTTTTTCGATTAGCGAAACATTTTTTCCGACGTTTCCAGGTCATCGCTAAAAACGTCGCTAACTTAAATTAGCGACGTTTTGGACGAGATTAGCGACGTTTATAAACATCGCTAATCTGACAAATTTTTGTAGCGAAGTCTCTTTGGTAAAGCTAAAGTAGACAATCAAGGTCGCTTTTAATAGCATGCCAGTCGCTGCCTTTAGACCTTCAAAAGTCCTACACCATATAGGTAGGGCAAGGCGCAGTATAATGTTGAAAGGTTGTTTAGTCATTCTTCAATTTTCTTCTAGTCGTGGCTAATCTGCGATCATTGCAGGGGTAGATGTCCAGAGGACCTAACCCCACCAAACTCGTCAACCTATACAGTTCAAAAAATATTTTCATAAACTCTCATAATTGAGGATACAGCTGGTCTCCCCAAGGGGGCGTCTAAGTAGTTAACCAAGACAACTGGTCCTTTCTATCTAAGAGCTTCCCCATAGTTGGTTCTCCCTCACGTAACAAGCAAGAGGGATTTAGCAAAAAGTAAGCAGCAATGCTTATTGTTCCGGCTGGCCTCCTCATCTAAATCCATATTTGAGATTTTTTTCGTCTTCCTCCCTTTGGCCACCTCCCCTCTTTCTCTAGAGCTTGGAACTCCACATAATTATTAGGTGATTATATACTGGTTTGTACTTTTTTCTATCTTATAGCATGCATAGATTTCTGTTTTGACTCTCTTTCGTCCAATTCTGACTTCCCTAAGAGTTACGATATCCTATATTATATAAGTATCACTAGCTTGAACTTCGATCCGTTACAAATCCAGCCCCATGACAGAATAAGGCCATATCCGTTTCTACTATGCTGGGGGTAGTCTTGCTAATTCTAGCACTCTCAGAAACTTTTTTATGGCTTGTTAGTTAGTTAGACCTAGGGCTACTTCTACTGCCTAATTGTTATTTTTACTTACGAGACTTGGTATTTCCATTAGTGTGATTTAGTCGAGCTTGTATTTGTTATTGAAGTAGGGACAAGTATGCTCCATGGGCTATTGCTAGAGTTTGCCAGCTTCCATACCAGTTTCCATATTAGTGCCTCATGCACTCTGCGAAGCCTTTTGATTCCGAACCTCCTATCTTTTGGTTGGCAGATGAGTTTTCAATTAACTACATGATAGGTATTTCTTTCATCTACTTCTCCCTATAGGAATTTTCTCATGGTTTTATCTAAGGATTAAAGAATGCCAATGGACACCCAACCATTTGTGCAAAGGACCACAAGGATGGAAGCCAGCACTGATTTGACCAGGGTGAGTCATGCTGCGAAGGAGAGTGAAGAGCATTGGGGTGGGTTGGTTTGGATGAATGCGAGTGCATTAATGGTTCGATCGGCTCAGAGGTGGCCTTGAATCAGCTCTTTTACTCTTTCGCAAGTGCCTCTGCTTGATTGAATAGTTCAATGCACAAGCTCCTTGCTTGCCTTCTTCATAGGAGCTCGCCAGATCTATCACTCATTCAGGTAAGGAGTCTTCTCCTTCATATAGTCATTACTTCGAATTACTCAGAAATACTACCAAAATAAGTCATATCAGCGACAAAATTAGCGACATTAACGTAAAACGTCACTAATATTTTTGGAATTAGTGACGCCAACAGTAAACGCCGTAATACGTCGCTGATAGTGACAAACATCGACATATTGCGACTACCTTTAGTGTAATAAAAACCAACGTCGTTGATGTGTCGAAAAATGTTGCCAGTTTTATTAATTCGACGACGTTTAGCATCGCAAAGCTTGTGGCATCGCAGAATTTTAGAAATACATAGACTCTTTGCGACTTATTTACAGACGTCGCTAACTTTCTGCTAATATGGTTCCTGGGTTCGATTTTTTTATTTCTCCCTCTCACCAAATATTAATTTCCCGCCCCTCTTCCCCCGACCTCGACGACAGCCCGACCCCCTTCCCCTCGGCGTCGCTCAAACCCCTCCTCCTCCTCCTCTGGTCGATGCCCCTCCTCCTCCTCCTCTACCGCGAGCCCCTTTTCCTCCTCCACCGCGAGCTCCTCCTCCTCCACCACCGAACTCGTCGCCCTCCTCCTCCTCCACCGCCAGGAACTCCTCTAAAGGTAAACCCTACCCTAATTGAGGTATTTTTTGTGTCCAAAATGGACACGGGGACACAACACGACCCTGTGTTCGCTGATACACTGTGTTCATGTGGTTTTGGATACTTTATGTCCATTTGTTGGACACGTGGACACCCCCAAGCATGCACACATGTATTTCACCTCTGTACACTTAATCCCCTACTTACACTTGTGTATTTTCGTATTAATTTGGATTTGCATATTGGGTTTGGGTTTCGATATAGTGTTTGATACATTGGTTCACCTTGCAACATATCCTACACTTAGAGATGTTTAGTACACAACTAATTATTTTATCCTAGTTCGCAAGTGTACTTTTGGGTAATCTAGGTATATTAGTTTACAAATATCCCCAATGGACGAAGATTTTAAGGATCGCTGCATTATAAAAAATGATAGCAACACCTACTTGGAAAATAACAAACCACTATGCAAGAATTAAGACAAAAAAATGGTATTTTATGGTGACTGTCACCAGAAAAAATTCTAGTATATATTAATTGATTAATACAAGATGAATTATAATATTTGTTGGATCATTTGTCTCAAGATCCAACACTCAAAAATCCCAAGAAGAAAAGAATAAAATGAGATCCCTCAACACCATATGACAACTCCATGAATAAAGTAGACGATCCTTCATACAACTCTTCCTTCATCTATTGTCTTAAAGTGTGAGTTCTACAGTATGGTTCTCTTTGTAGAATTGGTAGGCTATCTCCTTGAATCTCCACAATGAAAACACATAGATGACATTCCCCTATCCTTCATAAATAGGCCAAGAAAAACATAGTTAGGATATGAAAACCCTTATTAGCCCCAGCCCAATCATGGTCATCCAAATCCAAATTAATACGAAAATACACATATGTATTTCACCTTGCATTGCATTGGCTTGGCTTGATTTGGTTGGAGGCAGCAAGGTTTGTTGTTGGAATATAGCAGTAGCATTTGGTAGCAGGGACTTGTATCTTATTTTAGACAACAAGGGTTTCCTATTTTTACAGCTAACATGACAACATGTGTAAGGGCACATATAGGTGTGTGTTTGTGTTTGAAAGGGAGTGTCATAAGAGTAAGGCATGAACATGTGTTAGTATTTTGATCTGTGAGAATGTTTGTTCTATTGAGGTTAGTACCAACTGGAAAGTGAGGTTAAAAGAAACTGGAAACTATGGTGTGGTTATATACATCATGTATATGTATGTGTGTGCTAGTGGAAGAAAGGGGAAGGGTTAACTAGTACCAGGTATTTGGAGAGGAGGGAGAGTTTAGACTAGTATATAGCAGTACAATAGGGACAGGGTTAGGCTTGAGATGGGAGAGGGTGAACCATTGTATATATTTAAGTAGGTGTCAAAAGGTTTGTGGATGTGTCTAAGATCAAGAAGTAACAGTTAGAGTATAGAGCAGTTGAGAGAAGGATATATAGAGGGGAAGCCATGATGTACATACTTGTCTACCTACTGTCTTTTTAGTATCTATTTCAATGTTTAGGATATGTCCTGATTAATGCTATTACTTTTACAAGTCTTTCAACGATGTGCATGTATCTATCTTACAGAATTATCCTCAAATGGATATGGAGCTGAATTACTATCTACGAAATCATTCTTGGATGTACAACCGTCATCCTGATGACATGTACGGTGTGCAGGATGAATTCATAGAGGGTGTACAACAGTTCCTGCAATTTGCCAAGGCGTTCCCTCAGTACATGGACGGTACAAAAATTAAGTGTCTATGTGTGATATGTCGCAACTTGAAATATCATCCAGAAGTGGAAGTCATGTATCATTTATACTCGAAGGTTTTCATGCCGAATTACTATCAGTGGAGCGCACACGGAGAACATGTGTCTTTAGCATCGGAGTATGAGCCTTATGTGGATGTCCACAACCACACTGCTTACGACAATGGGTTGGTGAACATGGTTTTTGACGTGGCGGGGACTAGTTTCGATCCAGACAATCATGATGCACCTGAGGAGGAACCGAACGCCGATGCTGCAAAATTCATGGAGTTGCTGAGGAATGCAAGGAATCCATTATATCCTGGTTGTGAGGATCATTCACAGTTGGAGGTGGTTACAAGATTGTTAAGCATCAAGTCCGATTTTAATATGTCGCAAGATTGCTACAACCGAGTTATGGAGTTGATTATAGAAATATTGCCTGAGGGTGCTAAGTTGCCTAAAGACTTTTACCGGTCTAAGTGGATGATGAGATCGCTTTGGATAGGATACGAGAAAATCGATGCATGTCACAATGGGTACATGTTGTACTACAGAGACGACAAGGATGAAGACGCCTGCAGATTTTGTGGTGCTGATCTCTACAAGGGCAGTGGTAGAGAAAAGTCTGTCGATGAAAGGAACCCTACCGATTCGATGCACTACTTGCCGTTGATGCCGTAGTTGCAGCGGTTGTTTATGGTGAAGAAAACTGCAGAAAACATGAGTTGGCATAAGCGAGAACAGATCGAAGGAGTGTTGGATCACCCATCTGATGGAGAAGCATGGAAGCACTTTGATCGAGAGTATCCAAATTTTGCTTCTCATTCGCGTAATGTCAGATTGGGTCTCTACTCCGACCATTTTACCCCATTCGGACTTTCAGGATCCCAGTATTCGTGTTAGCCTGTGATCGTCACTCCGTACAATCTACCGCCTTGGATGTGCAAGAAGACTCCATATATGTTCCTCATCGTTATTATGCCAGGTCCGAACAATCCGAAAAGGAACATCGATGTGTACTTACAACCATTGATTGATGAGTTGAATCAGTTGTGGGAAGTAGGTTCCAACACGTACGATGTATCTAGAAAACAAAATTTTTAGATGCGGGCAGCACTTATGTGGACCATCAACGACTTTTCTGCCTATGGTATGTTATCTGGATGGAGCATGCATGGTCGTCTTTCATGTCCGTATTACATGGACCGTACTAAGGTTTTCCGTTTGAAACACGGAGGCAAACCGTGCTTCTTCTTCGATTATCATCGACAATTTTTGCCGAAGGATCATCCGTACCGGAGGAACATGAATGCTTTTCGTGCTGACATTGTGGAGAAGGCTAATCCCCCGCCAAGGTGGCCCGGATACACGATATAGGAAAACGTAAAAGATTTACCAAGGGCTATTGAAGAGCCTGCTACGGGCTATAAGTGTGACGGATTTGGTCGCACTCATAACTGGACGAAGAGGAGTATATTCTGGAATCTGCTATATTGGAGCACCAATCTGATTAGACATCACCTTGATATCATGTATATCGAGAAGAATGTGTTTGACAATATAATTAATACTGTAATAGACGTAAAGGGGAAGACGAAAGACAATCCAAAGGCTAGATTGGACTTGGAAGAAATATGTAGACGTCTTGATTACATTTGATAGAGGAGGGGAATGGAAAGTTGAAGCAGCCTAAGGCAATTTTCTCACTGGAGAAGGAGGATAAAGTCAGACTTTGTAGGTGGATTCAAGGTCTAAAATTTCCAGACGGGTATGTTTCGAACTTGAGAAGATGCGTCGACCTCGAAGAGAATAAACTGACAGGTATGAAGAGCCATGATTGTTATGTATTCATGGAAAGGTTAATTTCGATTATATTTCGAGAATTCTTTCCCCAAGTTGTTTGGAATCCATTGACCGAGCTTAGCATATTCTTCAGAGATCTTTGTTCTACTAAGTTGCTCGTCGATTGTCTAAGAAAGCAAGAGAACGATATTGCGGTAATACTATACAAGCTCGAGAAGGTATTTCCTCCTGGATTCTTCGACTCCATAGAGCATTTGCCAATTCATCTTTCCTATGAGGCACGTATTGGTGGGCCCGTCGGTTATCGATGGATGTACCCGTTTGAGCGACATTTGAACCACCTAACGAGGAAGGTGAAAAATAAGGCTCGGGTCGAGGGTTCTATTTGTGAAGCCTATATTCACGAGGAGATTACAAACTTCTGCTCGACGTATTTCAAACCTTATGTTGTTACGAATAGAACGAGGGCTCCGAGAAACGACAACGGATCATATCAAGAATCTAATGATGGAATACTAAAAGTATTCAATGCGTCCGGAAAGTCTTCGGGGAAAATAAAGAAGAGATATTTGAATGACGAAGAGCTAAGGACTGCTCAGTTGTATATATTACTCAATTGCGAGGAGGATGAAGTGGAGAAGCTAGAGAGATAAGTAATTAATAATGAGTTTATGTCAACTCAATGTAATAGTATAAGCTAATATTATTGTACTAATCGGCGGTTGCTTCGTTGTTTTTCAGCATATATAATGATGAGTTGAGGTCGGTCAGACCCTACCTAACAGACGAAGCATTAGAACAAGAAATGAGACGTCATTTTCCTTCTTGGTTGAGCGAATATGTAAGTAACTCGGTAATTACTGGCCTCTTCTAATGCAACTGCGCAATAAATAACTTACTATCTCTTCTTTGGTATTCAGGTCGATCGTCTAATTTTATCAGAGATTGAATTAATTAGAACTCTTGCCAAGGGACCAATTACTTTTGTTGAAATATGGCCAAGTTACTGTATCAATGGCTTTAGATTCAAGTCGACAAATGCTCCGATCAGAGACAGCTTCCTGGATCTTGATTCCACGAAAAATAGTTGTTTGTGTATCAAATCTTCGAACTACAAAGACATCGATCCAGAAAATGATTTCTTTGGCATCTTGTGAGAGATTGTGGAGTTGACATATAATTATGGCAGAGAACCAGCAAAGATCGTGTTGTTCAAGTATGAATGGTTCGATCCGATTGAAAATCAAGGTTGGAAAATTGACAAGCATAGTCTTGTGGATATAAACTACAAGCGTAGATTTCAAGGCTACGAACCATTTGTCCTATCAACTCAGTCTCAACTCGTGTACTTTACAGCTTATCCGGGACGGGGAGCAACAAAGTCTGACTGGGGGAAGTATGCAAGACTAAAGCTAGAGATACTTTTGATGTTGACGAAAAAGCTTATCAGGAGGACGAGCTACCTCTTATAACCAATATTGTTGATGTGGACTCCACGAAAGTTACGCATTACACGGCTAATGTAGAAGATGTTGAATTATCCGAAGAGGAAGGCGAAGCCGACGAAGGCGAAGATGAAACTGAAGATGAGGAGGAGAAGGAAGAAGAAGATGAGGTCGAGGAAGACGAACAAGATGAATATTCTGAAGATGATTGAGAGAGATGTACTTTTATTTTTTAGATGTTTATTTTAGAATCTACTATCTGGACCTAGATGTTTCTTGTAGAATGTACTATCTGAATTTAGATGTTTCATATAGAATGTACGATCTGGACTTAGATGCTTCTTGTAGAATGTATTATCATATGTTGTCTTGGTTATTATCTTATCGTTGTTGTACTTTCATATTTTTAATGTACTATTATTTGTTATATCTCATCATATGTTGTTATCAGGTATGACAGGTCATCGCGGATCGTTTCGCATATCCCAGCATGGGGTACGGGGTACTGGTACTGGCATAGGACAGGGTACTCCTTCGATACCTCCTACTGGTACCGACTTTGGATCCTCGTCGCCAGTACTCCTGTGCATCGGGCAGTACCTCCGCCTACCCCGACGCTACGTTGCATATCTCCTGGGACGAGTAGTTCCAGGCCTGAGACTGCTCCGTCGTCTATCGTTCCTCCTGTTGATACGATAATGGAGACAGATGAGCAGATGGAGGAGGCTGAGCCGACGACCGACCATTATCAGGCAGGTGATGCATGCGCCCCTCCGGAGGAGACGAGGACGGAGATCTAGGCCGACGGTACAAAATAAGTATTTTGGTTTATCATTTTTTTCCTGCGTTTATCATAAATTAACTTTTCTCATGAATATAATATGTCTGTATAGATATCTTCCCCCATAGGTACAGAGATGCTTAGGCCACTTCTTGAGGACTAATTATGGTGGTCCTTGGATAAACTAATCTGATGCTCTGGATGAGAGGAAGGCCTACTGGTTTACACGCTTCAAGGTTAAAATATATTTTCTTTTAACATGAATCATATAATTTTTGCATATTACATATAACTGATAAATATATGGTTTGTAATCTTCTCGGATATATTTTTTTAGCCACCGCACCGGGCCGAGATGATCGAGGGGATGTTTTCTGCCATCGCTGCTAAGCTGATCCGCGACACTATTAACGATCAGAAGACTCATGATCGTGCCGAAAAGCCGATCCAAGGTTGGATCACCCCTGAGCAGTGGACTGCGATGAAGGCTCGATTCGACGAGCCAAGGTACAAGAAAAAGTCTGAGAAGGCCAAGGCAGCTAGGAAGCAGGGGTCAAAGTGGTGCGGTGGGTCGATTTCGATGACGAAACATTTGCGTCGTTTGGTATGTCTTTTTATTTCAGAAATATTATTTTAATGCAAGTCCGATAAATTAGTAAAATATGATATATTTAATTACAGGTAAGGAGGGGTGATGACGCCAATATGGTGACTGTCTTCCTGGCCACACATCGGAAGGGCGGGAGGCTTATTGACGAGAGGGCGGAGGAGGGCTATGTAAGTATTACAATTCTATTTATTAATTTTAATACTTCGAGTTAGTTTTGATATAACTTAATAAATATCTATACAAATAGATATTCATGTAGTTAGTAATAATAAGTACATTAGACATAAGAAGTTATAGAGTATCCATGCTTTCTAGGCCGAGTTTCAACGACTTAAGGAGCGGGCGGCTGCTAATGCACATGCTGTGGGAGAGGCTGGTACTTCCTCGCAGCCCGCTCTAGCTTTTTCAGAGGACGAGCTGTGGGTGACCGTCGCTGGTGGTCTCTACAGGGGTACGTACTACGGTACGTGATCCTATGGTACCCTAGTTATGACACGGTCCTCTAGGGCCTCCCATGCTAGTGTGCACGGCCCACAACCCTCCCATAAGTCTGCCGGAGTCCAGCAGATGGTGGAGTCTATCCGTGACGAGCTGCTAAGACGGATCCAGGAGCAGCACCAGACAGACGATGCTGTGCTTATAGCACGATTGGATACGCTCGACCATAGCATTATGGAGCTCAGGGATGTGACTGAGAGGACAAAGCGGGGCATCACTAATCTTAGAGCATCGACAGAGCGCAGCGTGACGGATCTGCAGGCATCACAGCTGTCCATGGGTGAGAGGCACACGTTAATACAGGATTCGATGGTTGATAGCAGTACGAGGCTGTTATCTACCATGCATTCCGACCACGAAAAACTAGCAGTGTTAGAGCATTATTGTCCTCCGGGTGCGCCTTCATCGTCGTCGACTCCGTCGGCGTCACTACCTCCAACTCCACCGACGTCACTATCTTCTTTATCGGTGACGATTTCATGGTTGGAGTACGAGATGTTCCTATCCTTGAGGCGCGGCGGTGCCCCTCCTCCTCCAGATTCGTAATAGTCCGAGTTAGGACTATTTTACGAGTGTAGGTCCTAAAAAATCATGTTGCACCCATCAACAAAGTCACGAAAATCAAGAAAAATAGCTTTCAAATAAACCGCACAGACATCAGATTGCGCATCATCCAGATGGCGCAGACTGGACTGCGCACACTTTCAAGTGCGCAGGCTGAACGTGGCAATGTCATCATTACCTGACACAATCAAATCTTCTGACAACTGACAGCACAAAGAACGAGGAGACTGTTCGTTTATTGTGCCGCACAGCGCTCGAGGATAGCTGTACATGCAGTGCAATCTGTTTGCAGCACAATCCAACTCAGCGCGGTCCATCCTAGCGCAATCCAAAGTCAGCACAATTCATGTAGCGCACTTCATCATGACAACTGACAAATGTACACGTGGCATTCATGCTATCAATTGTTCACTACGTGGCAGCCGTCTGTGCACGATCATGCACATTTCAATCAAATGATGCTATGTGTCCAAGACAGTTGGCCCACGATCAGACAACTGCCTGCGCAGTCTAATCTAATACTGCGCAATCCAGTGCCTGCGCAATCCAACTTGCGCCATTCAGAATAACTACAAGTTAGTTATTTCCAGAACTCTATAAATAGAGTTTCAAGTCTTCATTCAAGAGGATCAGACATAAAGTTCAGAAATATCAGAGAGTTCAGGAGTTCTTGCCCAAGTGCTGCTGCATTCTTCCGAGACTTTTGCCTTCAACTTCAGAGGCTACCGTCTTCAAAGTTTACATCGTCCAATGGATAAAGCAATCGTCTTCTAGATTAGATTCCTAGAATTGTACTTTCCCAGAATTCTTGTAATCTCTTTACAAAGTTTGTATCAATAAAGTTCATACTTTTGTTTTTGCAAACAAAATGGCGACTCTGCTGGGGACGACTTTCTCCTCCGACGAGGAAGTAACAATTCAATGTGACGTTGCGTCTATCGGGAAGACGCAGAAGACTCTGGTTGTGAAGGTCAACCAGACAGCCTATGAAGCCATGATCAACTCCAGGACCACCCCTCGTACTACAGCAACTTCTATCACGAGCAAATTGTGCCTAGTGTGGGTCCCCAAGACTGCTGCGCAGTCTGTTGATTCTGTCCCTAAGACTGCTGTGCAGTCTAAGGTCTCTGCCACCAAGACTGTTGCACAGTCTAAAGTATCTGTTGTTGCACAATCTGTCTCTGCCACTCATGCACAGTCTGCTGTGGCCAGTGCACAACCTACATCATATGCTGCTCTGTCAAAATACAAGACTCCTGTTCCTCTGGCGCAGTTGGCTGCTACTCTGCCTGCACAATCAACTATTCCAGCAACCAGAGTACAACTCAAGCACTCTGGAAACAAGGCTCCTGCTGCGCAAACCACTGTGGTTCAGGCCAGAAGACATTCTGTCAGAACTCCTCCTGCGCACTCTGCCAGTGCGCCATCAACCCATGCGCAAACTGTGTCTGCGCAATCCAAGAGAGACAGCCCTTTGGCTAATCTCTCCTTTTCTCACAGCAAAGAAAAAAGCTCTGCTCCTCTCCAACACTCTGCTGCTCCCGCACAATCCACTGGGGATAGTCTTTTGGCTATTCCTCCTCCTCTCCAGAATAAAGGAAAAGGCCCTTTGGTCTTTTCTCAAACTTCCTCGTCCCATGACTTGGAAGACAACAGAGGAAAACGCTCTTTAGCTAACCCTTCTTTCCAAAACAAAAAAGGCCCTTTGGTCTTTTTTCAGTCTTCCTCGATTTTTACTATTGAAGATCAATCTGAATGTGCTCCGGCACCAGTCAGTACAAGGACCCTTTCTCACAAGGATTCTTCTTCTCTCCTTGCCAAAGGGAAGTGTACTGATCAGAGAGGTATTCTGCCTACTCCGGTAGCAGAGTTCCAAGATCTCCCAACCCTTAAAATCTTCCGTTCACGACAAGGAAAATTGTTGGTGCCTCAGACGGAAACCCCTGGGGGTGAGTTTGCTGATCTAAGAACTTATCTCAACATGCCATCTTTGGTGAAACGTAAACAGCCAATGCCGAAGACCAATCAGCATCAGAAGCAAACTTCCAGGATCAAGAATCCGGACACCTATGCCAATGAAATGAGCACTTCCCCGTACACTCAGGGAATAAAACATTTAAAGAATCGGAACCATGTTCCGAATGTTATCAAAGAACACATCCCTCAAACTTTTGCTCGTCCTGTTGCTGTTCCTGATCTCCGAGAACACCTCAAGCAAAAATGGAACAACATCCCAACATCTCCAATGCAACCACATGGACACCATTGCAACCATAAAGTGGTCATCAAGTGTTGTTGCCAGACAACAAGACGATCTGTCTTCGATCGTCTGAACTTTCCCAACTCTGAACCTATGTCGGAAGATGAAGACGAGATTCTGTACGCTTCCGTCAACATGACTTCTAGAGACACTGGGGGTAGGAAGTGCTCCAAGCACGGGAAGCCTCGCAAGCCAAGCCAGCAGTATTTGGATTTACTTCAAGAATCCTCTGAAGGAGTATTCCAACATACCCGATCCCGAAGCCGAGACACAATCGGTCAAAGGAATATTCAAGATCCTTCCGAACGTCGCCTTCCTTCTCACTCAGGAGATGATTCTTTCTCCGACTATGATGTATACAACGAAAGCTCAGAGCAGACAGTGTCCTTCACTGTACCCAGAGAAGTGACAGCTTATGTTGTCAATGAAGATCCCGATGCTTCCAGTTCAGCTAGTCAAGAACAAAGAATAGCTGCATTAGAAGATAAGCTGTAGACAATGTCTGAGATGGTCGCAAGTATGCATTCCATCATTGTGGCCCAGCACACAGTGCCATCGACCGTACCGTATACAAATCCTGAAATCATAGCGTCGTCAGTGCCTTTTAATGCATGGCTGGGGGTAGCATCTCTTCCAGTCCCTCCTGTACAAGTCCAACCTACACCCAGTCAGTCAGGTGCTGGGGGTAGTGCTTATCATGCTGTTCCTCCTCCTAACACCGTGGTTCAGCCTGCTCCTTCTACATCAGTGGAAGATGCCAATGAAGCTGTCAAGCTCTTGTGAACTCAGTTCGAAGCTTTCAAGGAGAAAGACAACTTGCAAAGGTTGGGGATCAAGCAACCTTACCCAGTTGAATGGAAGGAAGTTCTATTTCCTCCAAAGTACAAGATCCCAACCATCTCGCTGTTTGATGGCAGCACTTCTCCCAGTCAGTTCATTAACCACTTTGAGGATATGATTGTCCAACTTCAACCAAATGACGCTCTTCTTACCAGAGTATTCGTCGGCTGTTTAGCCGGCGTAGCATACGATTGGTATAGAAGCTTGCCCGATGGTTGTATCACCTCCTTCTCTGGCTTAAAGCAAATCTTTTTGGAACGATTTTACGAGGGGATCAATGATATGACTATGTCAGCCCTCAATAAAATCAAATAAAGGCACAATAAAACTGCTGAGAGTTTCATTGAAAGATTCTGCCGGAAAGCTTTGAAAATGCCTCCTGGAACTCCGGCTGCTGTCACCATAGACACCTGCAAGGCAAATCTGTTGCCTATCATCAGCATGTGGACAGGGTTAACTCAGTTCCAAGATTGGCCATCCTTCATTGTCAACGCTAAAGCAACTGAAGTTAGCACCGAAAAATTCAAGCAGCTAGGAGTACAAATGTCTAACCCCGACCGGGATGAACATCAAACATCAGGTGGTGGCAATCGCCAGAACAACCGCAAAGCAAAAGAAACTTTGAACATCAATTTGAACAAGAATAAAGAATCTCTGGCGGTCAACGTAGCTCCTCCTACGTCCACTTCTACTCCTTCAGCACCTCCACAGAGAGAACCTCGTCCTAAAGTAGAATATTCCTTTGACGAGAATGACACCGCGAGCTTCTTTGATTGCTTAATCAAAAGTAATAAAATCCAACTTCCAGACCCGAAGAAGCCTGATGAAGTTGGTAAGACTGATCATCCCAAGTACTGTGTCTATCACAGGTTCATCGGACATCCCACTCGAGCATGTTATGTGCTCAAAGGCAAAATCCAGGAGCTGGTCAACGCTGGCGTCGTCACTCTACAACAAGACGAGAAGATTGTGACTGCAAATATGGTTTCAGTTCAATTCGGTGACTTCCCTCCGCAGATGGTGCAGCATAGCGTCATCCCTATTCCCAAAGCTATTCTTGAGATTGAGAATCTTCCTTCTCCACGAAGTGAAGGTCTCGTCCCCTTGTCTCTTGACAATGGCGAGATTATGTGGATTCATCCAGATCTTTCTTCAGAGTTTAAGCTTTTCTCTTCCTTCAAAAAGAAAGACCGCGCTAAGGGCAAGACAAAGACTTGCAATATGGTGTCTTTTGACCCCATAGTTGATGAAGAAATCCTGCTAGGCACCAGATCAGGGGAAGCCTATCTAAAGGATTACCCGGAAGCTCAAGAGAATCCTGCCTCTTCTTCTGAACCTGCTCTAATACAGCCTGCTTCTACTGAGGATATTCCTGCTGCATCCTCACCGGTTGTAGAGTCTACTCTTCCTAAGCCGACGGTAGCTGACAAAGGCAAACAACAAGTCCGCTTCGACAAACCTTTGAAGAAGACATCTCCTTCTGGACTTGAAAAGCCCTACAACTTTGATATCTTGGCTCAGTTAGCCAACACGCCGGCCCGGCTATCCATCTTTTAGCTTTTACGTCTTTCTAAAGAGACTCGAGAAACTCTAAGTGAAGCTCTTATGCAGGCTGAAACTTGTCTAGCCCTTCTGAAGAAACCGAAAGCAGAACCAGTCTCTTGCCTTCATTGTCATAGTGTGTTGGAGTTAATTCCAAACATAACTTTCACACAAGATGACATGTTGATGGAAGACAACAGGCACGATCGTCCTCTCTACTATACAGGATATGTCGACTCGATGAAAGTCGATCGTATTCTAATAGATCCAGGGTCTGATCTCAGCATTATGCCGAAGACAATGCTGGATGTGCTGAAAATGCCAGTGCATAGTCTTTCCAGTATAATCACCACCATCCTTGGGTTCAATCAGGGAAGGAGTGAGCCTCTGGGTAAGATTCGCCTAAAACTCCAAATAGACAATCTTCGCACAAAGGTTACCTTCTACATCATTGACAATCATGGTTGTTCCTACAATGCTTTGCTAGGAAGACCATTCCTGCATGAGCATAACATTGTCCCTTCAACTCTCCATCAATGTTTCAAATATGTTGATGATAATGGAGAAGTGCAAAAGGAGGTTGCTGATCTCTATCCTTTCAAAGGCGTCGAAGCATATTGCAATGATGCTCGCATGTACAAGGATGAATTCATGAAAGTTGTCCTGTCTCTGGACACTGAAGAAGAGCAAGAAACAGTGCCTAATGATACCCTTATCATTCCTGTCAAAGGGCATGTTTCTCGTCCTCAGCCTTCCAAGCCACTGGCTATTCACTTGCCAGTTCAGAAGCAATCAATTGATGATGAAGATCAAAGGGAGCTCACCTCTTCTGCGTCGCTTGTTATCGACTTACGTCGTAACAAGGATAAAAAGCACTGAACCACTTGTTATCGATTTAACTCATAGCAAGAAGAAAAGGGAGCTCACCTCTTCTGAGCCGCTTGTTATCGACCTCCGTCGTAACAAAGCCAATCCTCCTCCACGTTCTTCTTCTCTCCCTCTTGTAATCAATCTGACCAAGCCTGCTAAGGCTAAAGGTCCTACTGTAAATACAAATGTACAAATCAATGAAAAAGTATCTACTTTCCAGTATACTGATGTCATTTATCATGCTAAATGCTATTTGGACATGTTAGATAGCTTTCAGTCATTTACAATGGGTGTTGTACAAACTCTTCAGACAAAAGTCTTATTTGAACACCCAGATGATTCATATCGTATTGTTCCCGCTCGTAAGAAAGGCGAGAGTCCAATACTTTTTAGTAAAGGACTGGAACAAAAATTCAGCTATACGGATGATAGCAAAAGCAATGATACAGGGCACCTTCAGCTCCGTCGTTACAGTCAACAATCAAAAGACATCATCCGAAAGATGGGTTATGACTTCAAGAGTGGCCTCAACTACGGTAAGGGTAGAAGAACTCCTATCCGTACGGCTATTTCGAAAGGAAAGTCAGAGATGTACTACAGTAGGACCAAAAGAGGTCTTGGATATGCTTCTCCTCTAATGTTATCCCCAGCAGTTTCCGAATCTGATAGTGAAGAACGATCTAACTCTTCTGATTCCAGATCATGGGATTCTGATACCAGCATCGGTCAAGTCCATCGGTTGACTGTATCTTCTAACATGGTCTCCGTCGAACTTCCAGAAGGCTATGACGAGGATATTGAAGAAAATCCTAAAATAGATCCTTGGGCTCAACGAATGGATACCCATGGGAACTCCGATTTGAACAAAGGAAACCTCCTACCGAAGATCAATTAGTTCAAGTCGATGTAGGAGAGAACGGATCACCTCGTCCAATATTTATCAGCAAGAACCTTCCAGAGGCATATAAACAAGAATTAATTCTTCTAATTAAAGAATACATTGATGTCTTTTCCTGGAGCTAAGACATGCCAGGACTGGATCCTAAAGTTTCTACTCACAAATTGAACATCTTGCCGAATGCAAAACCGGTCAAACAACAACAACGGTATTTCAAGCCAGAAATGATGGATACGATCGATAATGAGGTCAAGAAGCTCATCGCTTGTGGCTTTATTCAAGAAGAACAACATCCTGATTGGGTAGCCAATGTCGTCCCAGTTCTAAAGAAAACTGGCAAAGTTCGAGTCTGTATCGACTTTTAGGATCTTAATGAAGCCTGTCCAAAAGATGAATTTCCTCTCCCTATCATGGATGTCATGATCGACAACACCTGTGGGTTCGAAAGGATATCTTTTATGGATGGATTCTTCGAATATAATCAGATTCGGATGAATCCTGAAGATGAGAAGCATACTTCTTTCCGCACTCCTCGTGGAGTCTACTGCTATACTGTGATACCATTTGGTCTCAAAAATGCTGGTGCAACATACCAACGAGCAATGAGTACCATCTTTCGAGATTATCTGTGCAAGACTGTCGAATGCTACGTCGACGATATTGCTGTCAAAAGTCGTCTAAAGGAAGATCACATCCAAGACTTGAGAACTATCTTCAATCTCATGCGCCAACACCAAATCAAAATGAATCCCACCAAGTCATTCTTGGGTGTCTCTAGTGACAAATTTCTCGGCTTCGTCATTACCTCTAAGGGTATACACGTGGATCCTGAGAAGATCAAAGCCATTCAAGAGATGCGTCCTCCACGCAACTTAAAAGAGCTACGAGGATTCCAAGGTCGACTTGCGTACATCAGGAGATTCATTTCGAATCTGTCTGGACACTGTAAACCATTCACTCAACTCATGAAGAAGGGTGTATCTTTCGTTTGGACAGAAGAATATCAACGAGCATTTGACGACATCAAGCGGTATCTCATGAATCTACCGGTCTTGGTACCACCAATCTCTGGCATACCATTCTTAATATATGTCTGTGCTATGGACCATTCATTGGGTGCTTTACTTGCCCAAAAGAACAAAGAGGGTATGAACAAGCTATTTACTATCTCAGTCGTACTATGATTGGTGCTGAATACCGTTATAGTCCGGTCGAAAAAGAGTGCTTAGCTCTTATGTTTGCTGTTCAAAAGACTCGGCATTATATCATTGGCCAAACTATTCATGTCATATCCCGAGTTAATCCTCTTCAGGTACTCATGAAGAAGCCAAGCACACTCAACTCTCGGTTGGCTACATGGGCCATTCTGCTAGCCCAATATGACATGTTATATGTTCCTCAAAAATCTGTCAAAGGTCAAGCATTGGCGGATTTCTTAGCAGCTCATCCTGTTCCAGAGACATCTAAAATCTACGATGAAATTCCAGATGAGACATTGGAATCTAATATGATCTCCGAAGAATTTCCTACTTGGCGTCTATTCTTTGACGGTGCATCCAGGATTGGACCCAATGGTGCCATCGTCGCAGGAGTTGGAGTTATCCTTGTTTCTCCAGACGGATCAACTATCCAAAGAGCCTACTCTCTAGATGAACCATGCTCTAATAATGTAGCAGAGTACAATGCTCTACTGATCGGCCTTCAGCTAGCTAAACAACTAGACGTTGAGTATCTTGAAGTCTATGGTGACTCCAAGCTGGTTATCAACCAGGTTAGAGGGACCTATGAAGTTCGCCATCAAGATCTAGTACCTTACATTGAAGCAGCAATCAACATGTCTACATTATTCAAAGCCTTTTTCATTGAATATGTACGCCGAGCTTGTAATACTGAGGCAGATGCTTTGGCCAATCTTGCAGCAGTCTTAGCCATCCCTATCCAAAGACAACAGGTGGTGGTTATCTCTAATCGGGAATTGTTCTGCCTAAAAAATAATCGTAATATTGAGTTCAGTAATCTTACTGAAGTCAATGTTATCAGTGAAGATTGGAGAACTCCTTTCATCGACTTCGTAGTTCATGACATACTCCCTGGAGATCCCAAAGAAGCTACGAGTATTCGTCGAAGGTCTCTACGATTCTACTACAATCAGACCACAAAGACTCTCTATCTGTGGACTTATGACAGTCTTGTTCTACGCTGTCTAGCTGGTGATGAAGCAAAGGAAATATTACATGAAGCTCACGATGGTGTCTGCGGAGCACATCAACCCGGTCCTAAATTACAGGATCGCATCCGACGAATGGGTTACTACTGGCCCTCTATGGTATCTGATGCCATCGAATATGCGAGGAAATGTCGAGCTTGTCAAATCCATGCAAATTTCATTCATCAACCTTCAGAATTTCTGCATCCGACGACTGCTTCATGGCCTTTTGAAGCTTGGGTCATGGACATCATAGGTCCCATCAATCCTCCTTCTTCTAGAGGACATCGGTTCATATTGGCAATAAGCGACTACTTCTCCAAATAGGCCGAAGCTATACCATTGGCTGAAGTCAAGACCAACAGTGTCATCAACTTCGTCAAACACCATGTCATCTATCGATTTGGTGTACCTCGAAGAATCATCCATGACAATGGACCACAATTCATCAGCCAAAAGTTTACAAGGTTCTGCGATGATCATAGGATTGACAATATCGCTTCTACAGCCTACAATCCTGCTGCTAATGGCTTAGCTGAAGCTTTCAACAAGACTATCATCAAGCTTCTTAAGAAGTTTGTATCTACTAACAAACAGAATTGGAGTAAAAAGCTTGGCGAATGTCTTTGGGCCTACCGTACTACGGTCCACAATCCCACAGGCTTTACACCCTTCTCTTTGGTGTACGGTTGTGAAGCAGTTCTTCCTCTGGAACTTCAAATTCCTTCTTTAAGGATTGCCATTGCTAATGAACTCACTACAGAGAACAACGATCTTCTTCAACTTCAAGAATTAGAAGCGCTCGATGAAAAGCGGCTATTAGCTCAACAGCATATTGAGTTGTATCAAGCCCGCGTCTCGAAGACTTTCAACCGCAAAGTTAAAGTTAGAGCCTTTCAGCAAGGAGAACTTGTTCTAACAGTAAGACGTCCTATGACTATGACTCACTCGAGCAAAGGGAAGTTCGATGCGAAGTGGGAAGGGCCTTATATTGTCAGCAAAGTCTTTTCAAACGGGGCTTATCAACTTTCAGAGTTAGATGGTCGAGTTGCAATGATGCCCATCAATGGCAAATTCCTCAAGAAATACTATGTATAAATGTAACAGAGATTTTATGTAAATAAGATCAGACAATTCATAAATAAAGTTTGATTTTTATTTATCATAAATGATATTACATGATATCAAGGAAGGTCACTATCATCCTTTTCGACATTGGGATATGGACAACTGCCGTCCTTATCAAAGACATAATCAGCAAAAGAACTGAGAACATCTTTGCTCGAGCCTACCAGGAACTTGCAAGCAGCCATCCTCATGGCCTCTTCCTCTTCATTCTTTTCTGGTTCAAGCAGAAAGTCCAGGATATCTCGCGGTGGTTTGGGTGCAGACGAACCTTCGCCTACTTCTGCCTGCTTTGGCTGGACTGTATCGGCAGGACGTTCTTCAGTGTCCACTTCAATCTTCGGAACAATTTCAGCCTTCTTGGATGCATCTCCGAACGACATCTTTATGTTGAAAAATGGAAATGATCATTCCTTCCAGATTTCTGTTCTATTTATAGGCAGAGATTCTGAAAACAACGAAATGACACATTCATCTGACGGTTCGTCCGTTCATCATCATCTGACAGTTCGTCCGTTCATCATCATCTAACGGTTCGTTCGTTCATCATTATCTGATGGTTCATCTGTTCATCATCATTTGACGGTTCATCCGTTCATCATCATCTGACGGTTCGTCCGTTCATCATCATCTGACAGTTCATTCGTTCATTTTTGACGATTTATTTCGTTCACACCTTTTTGACGATTCATTTTCGTTTATTTAATCATCCATATCAGCAACTTGTCATCCTCGATTAAGTTGTCTATTGAAATAATAATATTCGACAAATTATATTCTGCCACGTCCACATTACCTCTGAGCAGATATAATGAATATGATTATTTTCTAAAATCAAGAAATATATCATGTCCTGTACCTCTGAATATATTTCTATATCTGAACAAGATATACAATAAATAATAGAGCCACAACAAAATGTCTTTTTATTTGATCAAAATTTAAGACATTACAAAAACATACATATTACAAAAACAAGAAGATACAAGGAATCTTTCTATTAAACTGGTGGTGTCATCAAGCCGATAATCTGTTGCTTCAGAGTCTGCAGACGTTCTTTGCGGGATTCCATCACTCTCTTCCTGGCCTCTTCCATCCCAGATTTCTCGTTGAAAGTTGGCATGGTTACCATTCTGCGAGTAATTTCATCATTATGAGTTGCGGCATATTCGTCTCTTTCTTGGGTTAGAGCACCGAGTTATTGGATTGCAGTTTGATACTCGGTAACCTCATCTTCCAGTTCTTCTTGAAGACGGGCAATCTCCGCTCTCAGTTCAGCAATTCTTCTCTCTTTTCTTTCAGCAATAGAGGTCACCGATTCCACCTTGGAATTGTACTCAGCAGATTTAGTAACAAAAGCATCCAAGAGAATCTGGAAATTTACTCTCTCAACTGTAGCTTCCTGAGCCATCCGTTCAAATTCCACTTGAACTAATGGTTCTACCTCCCCCTTATTGAGCTCTTTGTAGTTCTTAATTGAAGTCTCTAGCTCATTTAATATGTGTTCAAAAAAAGTGGCCTGAGGCTCGTCACCTTGCTCGCAGATAGCATGAACTAAGAAAGAGGTTGGACCTCTAACTGTGTAAAAATCAGCATCCTCTTTTTCCATCACCCTATTGATCAATGGCCCCAATGAATCGAAGAAGAATTTGGTAAATGATTGGATGACGAATTGATTGGTCGCCAGAGCACCAGGAGTCGCGGCAACTCCTGTTGATGACGAGGCAGCAGGACGTTCAGTTTTTCATATTTGGACGGAAGGCTCTTTGAATAAAGGAACTAAAGTGGAGCTGGTCGCTCCTCCTGGTTGTTCCTCTGCAAAATTAAATATTATCATTTTGCCTGTCATTTGCTATTGTCAAAGAGAATCAAAAGTGAAAACAGTCTTACCGGCGACTGGCCTATCATCTGTTGGAACAGATTCTAGCTGAGCAGAAGTAGCCTCAGACACTTTGGCCTGACTACTTCCTGCTTCGGAGCCACAGGATAAATGGCGACTGCTACTAGCAATTGTCGTCGCAAGCACTATGTCCATGCACACTGGAGGAGCTGGAGAAGATCCAAGTTCTGTAGGGATAAGAATAAAGATGTTAGCTATCAATCTATTAAAAGAAAATTACTAATTTCATTCTATAACTTGGGGATCAACAGCAGGAGTTTCTTCCAGGGCCTCTTCTTCATTTGCTATCTTTTCTGGAGATGCCTGTACCTCAACATCCTTTTCAGGATCCAAGGTATCATCAGCAGCTTCAGGAGATATCTGCACCTCAATATCCTTCTCAGGATCTAAGGTGTCATCAGCAGCCATAGGAGACACATGCTCTTCATCATCCCCTTCAGGATCATGTGTATCCTCAATGTCCTCAGATGATGAACCCTCCTCATTATCATCTTCCTCCGGTACCTCCCCACTGGCAGTTGCAGCAGTTTGATCAATGTAATCCTATAGACCGAAGTCACAGTCATTTAAAGCATCGATCATCAAACGATCTTCCTCCTCACGGATTGCTCCTGGTGTAGCAGGAGGTTGAGTAGTATCCATTATCGGTAAAGGGGATTGCAAAGCTTCATGCTCTGTCTCAGCAATATTTTCTCTGGGCTCTACGGCCTCATTTCTCTCTTCCCTCTGTTCGCTCTCTTCCCTCCGTTCTGGACTAGGAGTTTTATGCCCAGACTCAGAAACAGGGGTAGGAGATGGCATGGTGATTCCAGTCGCAGCGTTCATCACTACCGAAGACAAAATTTGCCTTGGAGGAGAAACTGTTCTCTTCTTTCTTCTGTGAGCTAGCTTCTTCTTTCTATGTAGAGGCCTCTCAGGACTCTCTACGTTTACTACCTCGACCTGTTTCTGAATAGAGGTCGGTGTAGCTGCTTCATCTCGAGTGGACTCGGCCAATTGTCTAGATTGTGATCTCGTAGTGACTTTCTCTGAAGAATGTTCCAAGATCAATTTCTTCTTCACAGCTGGGGAAGAAGGCTCTTTTCTCCTTCTCTTCTTCTCCTTGACCGGAGATTTAACAACCTTTAGAGAAATTCTTAAAGGTTGGTTGACTTCCTCAGGGAAATTGGCTTCCCTGGAAGCTTCCAATGGATCATCCACTGGCTCATGTTCTTCATCGTTATTGGGAACTAATGTATCAGTCGCTCCTTTCTTCAGACGATTTGCTGTTGCAAAACTATCAACGAGGCTATAGTTTTCAGCAAATGTATTTGCAGCTGTATAAAACTGTGAATAAGTATACAGCATTCTTGGACCAGCATCAGTTTTGTTTGGCATCGAGAACACAGTCTTTGTGTCTCGAGCATTATAGTAAGCCCATGCTCTGGCACCGTCGATCAGGTATCCCTTTCCTTGTAAGCAAGTTATTGCATTGCCCACATGGAACTGGTCATATCCAGACTGACAAGCGAAGCAACACGGCAGATATGGTTCAAGGAAGCATTCCTCTTCAAATTTGTATACTAGATGTGATGGTCTGATTGTCTTCAGCTATTCAAAAGATACTCGACCTATTGGTTGCCTCCCAAGGTTAATCAGATTTGCTGCCATATGCTCATAACCAGTTGGAGGGGGAGAGCAAAAAAAATTCCATCCTTTGTCGAGGTTCAGAGTTCGTCTGTAGTCCCTCATACTAGTGTATATCCACCTGCTCTATGAGAATCTGCGCAGAAAACTGCCACCAACTGCTCCCATGACAGGGTTCATCAATGATGGATGATGCAAGAGCAACCATCCGAATAAGTAGGTGTAAGGTAACTCCAGTCTAGGGAAGTTCCCCTTATCACCCTTGCACTTGATCATAGAATCAACATACAGACGAAGACCCGCGTTTATCCTACAGGTCATCGCTCATAGCAAATCCATCCGGTAGCCGAAGACTAACCGGACAGCAGTAAAAAGAACACCGCGATGGAAGCGGTCTATATCACTTGCTCCAGGCACGACGAATCGACGTAGCCAGTACGTCAAAAATCCTGCCAGCTGGGCTTGTTTAGACATGGACCTGTAGCCCATTCTTATAAAGCTCTCCACAAATTCTCCAGCCTTAAGAGGAGGATATTGGTGTTCATCATCAACTCTGATATCCATCCTCTTATTTATTTCCATCAGCTTTAGCACTTCACTGTTACTGAGGGGATGGAAGAAATCAGGGTTGCATGAGTCATGATCTTTTGTCTTTTTTCAATAATGTGGTTGAGAAAAAGATAAGTCAACCATTTGGATGAATAGTGTCACGACCCGTTACCCAAATTGTTGGGCCGGGCCGAGTCATGTCCAGCCTACGCTTGAGATAAAACGTAGTAAGCTGTTCTAAAGACAACAGGATAAGACTAAATGTGCTAACAGTTCTATAAGTGAATAAAAGTCATAAATGCTCCAAACACAAAAGTCGTCTCATATAGTAAAATGTCCAAAGTATAAGTCTGAAATATAAAACTGGATACATGTCCGTTACAAAACACGTAGTCTAATACATGACTACACTAAGTATCCCAAGTAACTACGCAAACTAGGCGAGTCTCCCCGCAGGAACATCCTCGTATGGCAAAGCCGGGTCCTCGGCAGTATCTCCATAATATGTGTCGCAGAGTAACTCCTTCTCAGTAAGGATACCTACAACGTTATCATGTCAGGACGGGAGCAAGTACTGAATCTAACAAACTAGCATATGAAACATGGAAATGAACATAAGAGAAATAACTGGAAACATGGCATCACACAATCTATCATGGCAAGGACACATATGTCATAGAGACAGATGTATATGTAATGTTTAAAACTGTAGCAGGTACGTGATCGGTCAATAGATATACAATGTACTGTGGTACATGTAAATAAAATGTACATACGTACAAGTTAACAAGCATAGGTTTACATCCGTACAGAAATGTAGGATAATAGCCTGCGGTAAGGTATGCATATAAAATGCGACTTCGCTCGCTACTATAGAGGGGCATGATCACGTACTCAACTGTCAGTTTTCCCATAACCCATATTCTAATCATGTGAGAGATACAAAAAGACTGTTCCAAGCATGGTAGTAATAGAAAGTACAACATGTGACATTTTAACTTGCTATCCCAAGGATCAGCATTTAACATAGTTGGATTAGCAGTTCATTTATGTAACAGTATGTAAAGTTTGTAGAAAGTACTTGCCTCTAGCAAAGCAAAGGAAGTTGCGATAAAAGTGCTATAGATGTCTGGTAACTCGTCACTGTAGAAATAAATACATAAACTTAGTTTTTACACTAATGCTAAAACACTAGGACACTAATTGGTGTAACACGACTTGTGACTGGGCACCTAGCCAAAATGATGACTTAGCATAGGAGACCAATATGGGGTGACACACTACTTTAACTAACTTTCTAGGGTTTTTACACTAGTGAGGGGTGAGGTTCAATACGGCTAAAAATCAAAATAACACAAAAAGTTACAAGTCGTAATTAATCAATAAATAAATCAAATGATCATTGTGTTTTAACAATTTTAGAGATAGACAAAAAGCTTATTTTTACTTAAAAGTAAAGTACCAAAATGATCCTTGTTAATCACAGAAATTATTATAATTTTTCTGGAATTTATTAACCAGTACAAGTATTTTATAAAAATCAGTTTTCCTAAGTATACAGAAAATGACTTTTGGTTTCATATGCCAAACTGGTGGCAAAAGCTATAAATTAAATACTATAAAAACTATACTAAATTAGCTAAATTAACATAGTATCTAAATACTATTTTTCAAGAATTTTATCAATACTTTAAGTATTTTAGAAATTCAAAAACAACATTTCACACAAATGAAATTAAATAATTAATTATCTGCATATTTTGTCCATGTATATAATTTGAACCAAAGTTCAAATACAGGACCCAAGGCCATGAATCAAGTATAATATGACTTGTACAGGTCTTGATGTGTGAAAACACATTTGGACCAAAAACCCATGCTAGGCTTGGACACCAAATGGTTGCGTAATTTAATATACTAAAATACAAATTGGTAAAAGTGCAAAATAAATATATATTTTAATAAGGTAAAATTATACATAGGGATATATCTCATATATATGCTAAAAATAATATATAAGAAAATACTTAATTAGAGTATATATTATATTATATTTATATATATATATATATATAGATATATATATATATATTATATATAATAGACATATAGATATATATAATATAATACTATAATATATAGATAGATATATATATATATTAGTATATATATATAGATATATATATATATATATATATATATTAGATATTTTATTTTTATATGTATATATATATAATATATATATATATATATATAATAATATATATATTTTTTTTTTTTTTTTTTGTTTTATATTATCTATATATATATATATACAAGATATATACTATATATATATATATTATATATATAGATATATATATATATATATATATATATATATATATTAGATATATATACAAATATTGTTACATATATATAATGTAGTATATATAAAAATATATACACATGAAAATATATACATATATACAGATTGTATATAAATACAAATATATATATAAAAAATACTAACTATAAAATATATATACATATAAAAATACTGCCTATAGATATATACATAAAAAAATAAAAAAAAATAAAAAAAATAAAAAAATAAAAAAATAAAAAAATAAAAATAAAAAAATAAAAAAATAAAAAATAAAAAAATAAAAAAATAAAAAAATAAAAAAATAAAAAAAAATAAAAAATAAAAAAAAATAAAAAATAAAAAATAAAAAAATAAATAATTATATATATATATATATATATATTATATCTATATATATATATATATATAATTATATATATATATAATATATATATACATATATATATTTTTGTATATATATATATATATAATATATAATATGTATATATATAACAGAAAAAAAAGAAAAAAAAAAGAAATAAATACAGCAGCACAGGGGCTCAAACTCGGCCCACTGCCGTACGCGAGGGGGGGGGGGGGGGGAGGGGGGGGTTTGACTGGGTCGGCTGGCCAGGGGGTCAGCCCGTGGGTGTGTTAGGATTAGGTTTAGGTTAGTTTTATTTAGGTTAGGTTAATAATATATAAAAAAAAAATAAAATCAATCCTGTGTCCGGACAGTTAGGGACACAGGAATCTACGTATCCGTGCTATGCACGACACGTACGAGCGTCTATTTACGTGTCCAAACACTGGACTAGTGTCCCCGTGTCCTGGCGAACCACGCATGTGGATTCGAGACACGAACGATACGAAATGAGTCCTGTTACTCACGTGTCCGGCGTCGAAGGAGGGTTTTGTCGAGCGCTGGACGACGGAGGAGCGGTCGGGGGGCGGTGGCGCTCCGGTGGCGATCGACTCGCCTTGCTGCGGCGAATACGTCGACGGTGGTGGATGGGGGTGGCGACCGTCATTTGGGGCTGGACGGGGGCTCACCGGAGTTAGGGTTACGGCTAGGGGTTTGGGGCTGTCGGTGAGGCGGTTGTGGGTGGCTGGGTGGTGATTAGGGTTAGGGTTTGGTCTGGGAAAGAAGGGGGGTTTAAATAGGGGGTTGAGTCGGTCGGGGGGGGGGGGGGGCGTGCGCTGGCCAGAAATGGGGGGGCAGTCGTCGGTCAGCCGTCGGGCAGTCGGGGTGGGTGAAAGAGAAAATTAGCACTAGGGTCCCTAGGTTTTAGGAAATTACATAATGGTCCTAGCAGTAACCAAATGCAAATACAATTTGCATTTCACACTTAAAAAACAATTAATTAATTATACAATACTAAAACAATTCTAATTATTATAAACTATATTAAAACAATTTAATAATTTAAAATGATATTAAAACATTTTAGAAAAATTGTAAATTGATATTTTAGTCTTTAAAACTCATTTAAAATTCATTTAAAAATTCTAGAAAAATTCCTAAAAATTAAAATAAATATTTTAAGGCTAAAAATGATATTAATAATTAATTAACACTAATTAAATAATTTTTGAAAATAGGGACTTACAAGTCTTCCCTCCTTGAAAAATTTCGTTCTCGAAATTCACAAGGATTGAAGACCCTACAATATTGTAACATAGCAAGCAATGCAGCAAATGACTAAGGCTATGATCGAAACTAACCTCTAAGGTATCAAGCGGGAACGGTTGGTTCCCTCGCAGCGGTTGGATCGAACAAGTAAGGGTATCTCTCCCTCATGTCCGACTCCCTCTCCCAAGTAGATTCACCTGGAGAGTGACGGCTCCAAGCTACTCGTACTAAGGGTATAACCTTGTTCCTCAGCCTCTTCTCTCTCCTGTCTAATATTTCCACTGGCTGCTCAGAAAACTGTAAGGCTCGGTCCGACCTCCAACTCTGAATGATCTAGCACATGACTGGGTCTGGAACATATCTCCTCAGCTGAGATACGTGAAAGATATCGTAAACTCCTGCTAGGTTGGGTGGAAGTGCAACCCTATAAGCTACCTCTCCATCCTGCCAAGTACCTCGAACGGCCCGATGTATCTGGGGCTCAGCTTCCCTCCTCGTCCGAACCGGATCGTCCCTCTAGTAGGTGATATCTTCACTAGCACCATATCACCGTCTGCGAACTCCATCGGTCTGCGACTAGCATCAGCCCAGTGTTTCTGCCTGTCCTGAGCTACTCTGAGCCTGCCTCTGATCATCCCGACTTCTCTGCTGCATCTGTGATCATCTCTGGCCCAAGCATAACTCTGTCTCCAACATCATCCCAAAAGAGCGGTGTGCAGCATCGTCGTCCATATAGCCTCTCGAAAGGAGACATACCGATACTGGCTTGGTAGCTGTTGTTGTATGAAAACTCTACCAAGTGCAGATGGCTCTCCCAAGATCCTCCAAAGTCCAGCACGCAGGTCCTCAGCATATCCTCCAGTGTCTGTATCGTCCTCTCGGACTGCCCATCTGTCTGCGGGTGGTACACCGTACTGAACTTAGCCTACTGCCCAACTCCTCCTGCAAGCTCCTCCAGTAGTGGGATGTGAATCTGCTGTCTCTGTCCGACACGATGCTCACCGGCACTCCGTGTAGGCGAACTATCTGCTGCATGTATAGCTCCGCCAACTTCTCGGTGGAAAGCCCCACCTTGAAGGGTATTAAAGTGCGCACACTTCGTCAGCCTGTCCACGATGACCCAAATGGCATCCTTCCCTCCTTGGGAACGAGGAAGTCCCTGAGACGAAGTCCATCGTAATATGTTCCCACTTCCACTCGGGAATGGATAACGGCTGCAACAACCAGCTGGCCTCTGGCGCTCCGCCTTGACCTGCTGGCAAACTAGGCATCTCGAGATGAAACGTGATACATCCCTCTTCATCCCGTGCCACCAAATATGTTCCCGCAAGTCACGGTACATCTTGTTAGCACCAGGGTGAATAGAATATCTCGATCGGTGCGCCTCCTGTAAGACTGCCTCTACCAGCTCTCCTTGCACGCACAGTTGCTGCCATGCCTCAGGATCCATCCTCGGCTATAGTGAAGTAATCCAGCAATCCAGCTAACGCCTGGGCTCGAAGTCTGCGAAGGCTCTCATCTGTAGACTGTGCCTCCCGGATCTGCTCCATCAAACCTGACTGAATGTCAAGCGCCATCATCTGTATCACTGATCCTGGCCGAACTAGCTCGATACCGAGCTTCTCCAGATCCTCTCGTAAATGTCGATCAATCATCAGGTACCATGCCATCGGATGCCTGCTCAGCGCATCCGCCACCATATTTGCCTTCTCGGGGTGATACTGTAAATCGATGTCGAAGTCTTCATCAACTCCAACCATCGTCTTTGCCACATATTCAGCTCTTTCTGCGTGAACACATACTTCAAGCTTTTGTGGTAAGTAAAGATTTCCACACGCTCTCCGTATAAGTAATGTTTCCATAACTTGAGTGCAAAGATCACCGCAGCTAACTCTAGGTCATGGGTAGGATAATTCTGCTCATGAGTTCGCAATTGCCTAGATGCATTAGCAATCACTTTCCATGCTGCTGTAGGACACATCCTAGCCCCTTCCCAGAAGCATCGCTGTATATGGTGAAACCTCCAGAACCTGAAGGTAAAGTTAGAACTGGAGCGGTCATCAGCCTCCTCTTCAGCTCCTCAAATGCTGCCTGGCAGTCCTCTGACCCGATGTACTCTACGTCCTTCTACGTCAGCTTCGTCATGGGTTCAGCTATCCTAGCAAAGTCCTGGACGAACTTTCTATAATAGCCTGCTAAACCCAAAAAGCTCCTGATCTCTGAAACTGACGTCGGAGCCTTTCCATGACTCAACTGCAGCAATCTTCTGGTATCTACCGAGATTCCATCTCCAGTAACTACATGGCCGAGAAACTCCACTCGGTCTAAAAAGAACTCGTACTTCGGCAGTTTGGCAAACAATCTCTCCTGCCTCAGAATCCCCAAAACTATCCGCAAGTACTCTGCATGCTCCTCTGGCGTCTTCGAGTATATTAGGATGTCGTCGATAAACACTACGACGAACTTATCCAGATACTGGTAAAATGTCTTATTCATCAAATTCATAAAGACAGCTGGTACATTTGTGAGACCAAATGGCATCACCAGAAACTCGTACTGCCGTACTTCGTGTTGAACGCCATCTTCTGGATGTCTGCTGCCCTAACCTTCACCTGGTGGTACCTGGATCTCAAGTCTATCCTAGAAAACACCTTCGCCTCGCTCAACTGGTCGAACAAATCATCTATCCTGGACAGAGGATATTTGTTCTTGATGGTGATGGCATTCAAAGCCCGGTAGTCAATACACAACCGGACTGTACCATCCTTCTTAGGCACAAAGAGCACTGGCGCTCCCCATGGAGAAGCCTAGATCGAATGAAACCCTTTTTCAATAGGTCATCAATCTGCTCTTTCATCTCTACGGCCTCCTTGGGATTCACTCTATAGCAAGCCCGGGATACTGGTGATGAACCCGGCGCTAAATCTATAGTGAACTCCACATCTCTGTCAGGCGGAAGTCCTGGAAGATCCTATGGAAATACATCCATAAACTCCCTAATGATAGGGTGTGGCGGTGCTACGGCCCCAACTGTCGCACAACAGTTCGGCTCTAGGCTGATCTCCGGCCCTGTCCTCCTGACTCTGAATGGTGCTGTGCCTGGGGGACTGAACAAAATACTACCCCCATGACAATCTATAGATGCATGGGCATAGCTAAGCCAGTCCATCCCCAATATGATATCATAACCGGGGAGTGGCATCACAAAGAATCGTCCCCTGAACTCTCTCCCGGCTGTAAAAATAGAACATCTATAGATAGCTCTAATAGGCACTGGTCCTTCTCCCGTCATCACTCTACTAATCTCCGCAGTAGGTGTAGATACTAAGTGGTGTTCATGCATAAACTCTAATGACAGGAAGCTATAAGATTGCACCAGAATCAAACAAGCATAGAGCTAGAAAAGTATGCAAATAACATGACCTGTGATGACGTCAGCTAAGTAATCTGGCTCTGAAACCTGCTCCGGCTCTGGCTCAAGGGCCAGGCTATAAACCTTCCCCTGAGGTCGCTTCTGCTGCTGCAGATGCTGTCCCAAACCTCTGCTGCTGAGTCGGAAGCGGTCCTCTAGTCTTCGCTACTGGGCACTCTCGCAGCTGATGGGTGGGAGACCCACAAGCTAGATACTGCTTCAACCTCTTCCTGCAGATGGAGTAGTCGTGCCCGGGTCTTCCGCAGAAAGAACATATAGCTCCCCTTTGCTGCTGCTGCTGATGTCAGGGGTCCCGGGGCTCTAACTGCGGGGTCTGATGATTTGGTGTTGGGGGCGGTAAGTCTGCTGGTGCGGCGTCGGTGCTCTCTGCTGGAAAGCCTGACGCTTGGACGGTCCCTCATGATGTACAGAAGCCAGCCTCTTGCTAGACAGAAGATACTCCTCAATGCTCCGGGCCAACTCTAGGCTCTGGTAGTAGTCAGTCGTACCGTTCGCCACTATAAGAATGCCGATGTCTGGAACTAGACCATGGCAAAACCTATGGATCATCTCCTCTGGATCTGCAACCAGACTAGGAGCGAAGCAGCTCAGGCGACTAAACTCTGCCGCATAGTCATCAACAGAACGGTTCCCCTGCTGGATGTTATGGAATCGTAGCCCCATGGCTACTCTAGCAGTGGTCAAGAAGAATTTTTTCTTGAACTGGGTCTTGAACTGATCCCAAGTGGCCCTCCCTCTCGAAAACAACGGCTCATTCCGGAACCAAACTCCTGCCAAGTCTATCAGCAGAAATCTCGCTGTCTCGACCTGGAGGTCATTCGGCATCCTAACCCAAGGAGCTTCCTCTCTACCGAGTCTAACCATTCATCTGCTACTACTATGCCCTCTGTCCCTGAGAACTCCTTGGGATTCAGACCCATGAAGTCCTTGATCATTCCCGTTCTCTGCCATGGCTCTACAGGTGGTGGGACCACGGGACGTTCCTCAGAAAGCTCTATGCTTTGGCGGAGTAGGGTAGTCTGCTCCTGATGGGTTGTTAGGAACCCTGAATCAGATGTGAGCAGCTGGTTCCCGTCGAATGTAACGAAAGCCTGGGTAGGTATAGTGAGAGGGGGTGGTAGAAGTATTGGGTCCTGCTGGGCCTGTGATGTGGAAGGTGGTCGTGGTATCTGGGTTTGTGGATCTGTGGAGTGGGGGAGTGTGGTAGGTGGAGGTGTATTAGTCAACTGGTCAGCTGACTGGATAAGGAGGGCTCCATTCTCAGGTGTAACATACTGGGATGAACTAGTAAGCACCATCTAATTACAATAAAAAGGACTTATAAGGACTTGTTAAAGTAAGCAATCATAGACAAGAAAATCTAATTATAATAGCAAACATGTGATGTATTTCCTATGTTGCAATCCTAGCATTCCTCTAGGTGTTCTAAGCGTCATTCCTAATGTTGTCTAATTACCTTAAGTTCCTAATTGCAGGCATGCTTGGTACAATAACGTAACCAAACAATTTAGTCTCGACCTGCATGGGCCACCACTAAAAACATGTCACGACCGTTACCCAAATTGTTGGGCCGGGCCGAGTCATGTCCAGCCTACGCTTGAGATAAAAAGTAGTAAGTGTTCTAAAGACAACAGGATAAGATAAATGTGTTAACAGTTCTATAAGTGAATAAAAGTCATAAATGCCAAACACAAAAGTCATCTCATATAGTAAAATATCCAAAGTACAAGTCTGAAATGTAAAACTGGATACATGTCCAGTTACAAAACACATAGTCTAATAAATAACACTAAGTATCCCAAGTAACTACGCAAACTAGGCGAGTCTCCCGCAGGAACATCCTCGTATGGCAAAGGGTCTCGGCAGTATCTCCATAGTATGTGTTGCAGAGTAACTCCTCTAGTAAGGATACCTACAAACGTTATCCTGTCAGGACGGAGCAAGTACTGAATCTAACAAACTAGCATATGAAACATGGAAATGAACATAAGAGGATAACTGGAAACATGGCATACACAATCTATCATGGCAAGGGACACATATGTCATAGAGACAGATGTATACATAATGTTTAAAACTGTAGCAGGTACGGTCGATCAATAGATTATACAATGTACGTGGTACATGTAAATAAAATGTACATACGTACAAGTTAACAAGCATAGGTGTACATCCGTAGAAATGGGGGATAATGGCCTGCGACAAGGTATGCATATAAAATGTGACCTCGCTCGCTACTATAGGGGGCATGATACGTACTAAACTGTCAGTTTCCCCATAACCCATATTCTAATCATGTGAGAGATACAGAAAGACTGTTCCAAGAATGGTAGTAATGGAAAGTACAACATGTGACATTTTAACTTGTTACCCCAAGGATCAGCCATTTAACATAGTTAGATTAGCGTTCATTTATGTAAAAGTATGTAAGTTTGTAGGAAAGTATTGCCGCTAGCAAAGCAAGCAAGCTGTGATAAAAGTGCTATAGATGTCTGGTACATCGTCACTGTAGAAATAAATACATAAACTTAGTTTTACAACTAAGCTAAAATACTAGGACACTAATTGGTGTAACACGACTTGTGACTGGGCACCTAGCCAAAATGATGACTAGCATAGGAGACCAATGTGGGGTGACACACTACTTTAACTAACTTTCTAGGGCTTACACTAGTGAGGGGTGAGGTTCAATACGGCTAAAACTCAAAATAACACAAAAAGTTACAAGTCATAATTAATTAATAAATAAATTAAATGATTATTGTGTTTAATATTTTTGAGATAGACAAAAAGCTTATTTTTACTTAAAGTAAAGTACCAAAATGATCCTTGTTAATCATAGAAATTTATTATAATTTTTGTGGAATTTATTAACCCGTACAAGTATTTTATAAAAATCAGTTTTCCTAAGTATACAGAAAATGAGTTTTGATTTCATATGCCAAACTAGTGGCAAAACTGTAAATTAAATACTATAAAATGTAATAAATTAGCTAAATTAACATAGTATCTAAATACTATTTTTCTAAAATTTTAGCAATAATTTAAGTATTTTAGAAATTCAAAAACAACATTGCACACAAATGAAAAAATAATTAATTATCTGCGTATTTGTCCATGTATATAATTTGAACCAAAGTTCAAATACAGGACCCAAGGCCATGAATCAAGTCCAATATGACTTGTACAGGTCTTGAATGTGTGAAAACACATTTGGGCCAAAAACCCATGTTAGGCTTGGACACTAAATGGTTGCAGTAATTTAAATATACTAAAATACAAATTGGTAAAAGTGAAAAAAAAATATTAATATTTTAATAAGGTAAAATTATACATAGCTAGTGGATATATACATACATATCCTAATATACACACACACAATATATATATATATATATATATATATATATATATATATATATATATATATATATATATAAATATTGTATACATATATAAGTATATATATAATAATATATATATATATATATATATATATATATATATATTATATATATATATATAATATATATATATATTGTTATATATAAATAGTATATATATAATAATATATATATATATATATATATATATTATATATAAAATATATATAGATATTATATATATATATATATATATATATATATAATATATATATACATGAAAATATATACATAATGTATATAAATACAAAAATATATAAAATTTTACTAACTATAAAAATATATATACATATAAAAATACTGCATATATACAGTATATATATATATATATATACAAATATATGATATAATATATATATATATATATATATATAAATATATATATAATAACAGAAAAAAAGAAAAAAAGGAAAAGAAAAAGAAAAAGAAAAAGAAATAAACACAGCAACACAGGGGCTCGAACTCGGCCAACTGCGCGGGGGGGGGGGGGGGGGGGGGGGTTGACTGGGTCGGGCTGGCCAGGGGGTCAGCCCGCTGGGTGTGTTAGGATTAGGTTTAGGTTAGTTTATTTAGGTTAGGTTAATTAATATATAAAAAAATAATAAAATCAATCATGTGTCCGGACAGTTAGGGACACAGGAATCTACGTGTCCGTGCTATGCACAACACGTACGAGCGTCTATTTACGTGTCCAAACACTGGACTAATGTCCCATATCCTGGCGAACTACGCACGTGGATTCGATACACGGACGACACGAAATGAGTCATGTTACTCACGTGTCCGGCGTCGAAGGGGGGGTTTTGTCGAGCGCTGGACGAGGAGGAGCGGTCGGGGCGGTGGCGCTCCGGTGGCGATCGACTCGCCTTGCTGCGGCGAACAGGTCGACGATGGTGGATGGGGGTGGCGACCTTCATTTGGGGCTGGACGGGGGCTCGCTGGAGTTAGGGTTACGGCTAGGGTTTGGGGCTGTCGGTGAGGCGATTGTGGGTGGCTAGGTGGTGATTTAGGGTTAGGGTTTGGTCTGGAGAAGAAGGGGGGGTTTAAATAGGGGGTTGAGTCGGTCGGGGGAGGGCGTGCGCTGGCCGAAAATGGTGGTGGGGGCAGTCGTCGGTCAGCCGTCGGGCAGTCGGGGTGGGTGAAAGGGAAAATTAGCACTAGGGTCCCTAGGTTTTAGGAAATTACATAATGGTCATAGCAGTAACCAAATGCAAATACAATTTGCATTTCACACTTAAAAACAATTAATTAATTACAAACTAATATTAAAAAAATTCTAATTATTACAAAACTATATTAAAACAATTCTAATAATTACAAATGATATTAAAACATTTTAGAAAAATTGCAAATTGATATTTTAGTCTTTAAAACTCATTTAAAATTCATTTAAAAATTCTAGAAAAATTCCTAAAAATCATAATAATTTTAAGGCTAAAAATAACATTAATAATTAATTAACACTAATTAAATAATTTTGAAAAATAGGGCTTACAAATAGCATGTGCCAGAAGAGCCACTTTGGTAATACAAAGAGCATATGTTATAATGGCACAGAAGCTCATCAAAGACTTCCACCATCTTTGAATTCTCTCGACGAAGTTTATCTAACTCGTCGTTGGTCGGGACATACTTCTCGTAAGGCAAATCACACATTGGTAAATATGAGATATACTTTATCTCATGGAGAGCCAAGCCCATCTCCCGGTAGGGCGTCATAAACGTCCCTGTCCTATAGTTATACCTCTCTGCCAGAGCCAAAAACAGATGAGGATTTGGGAAGAAGCCATATACGGTAGCATGTACCGTATTATACAGATCAATTTCTCTGAGTTTATCTGCAAACTGGACCAGTATCAGTTAGCTATGCAGCTCTATCTTTTGATGTGGGTTTACCAGACCTGTCAACCAGATGTCTTGATCCGGATAACTGCCCTCTGCCTTGGCATACTCATTGGCAAAAATTCGTGTCCTTATCGGCAGCAACAAAGACGAGTTCTCAGGGGAGATACAACCTGGCTTCAACCCTCTTAATAAAGTGTTGTGTCGTTCGGAAGAACTATAGAACATGTCTCTATTTCGGTCTTTCTTGACACAGATCTTTCGGTCTGTACCTGTTGAAGGGGAGTGATGTCCCATTCCATCCTCCTAGGATGGCTTGCATGAGCATATCTTGCTAGAGGAAGGCATCTAGCTATGTCTGGTAACTTGATCAATTTCTTCTTCCATTGGAAAGTTCTTGACTCAACTCGGGGTCTTGGTTGAGAACTTTTATCAATGACGTCGCCGAAGAGGAGCATAGGCTTCCTATGAGTGACAGCGTCAGCAGATTGCAAAGGCTGTCCATTCATCAGACTTAGCAAAGTCTCGTTATCCTGTGCTATCAAAATAGTCTGGCGAGAAGATGGAAGAGAATATTGTGGACAGAGCACATGATAAGTCTTCTTTGAAATCTGGCTCAGCTAAAGTTCCTACAAATGTTTCATATTCAGGGTCCTCTCTGGTATCAACTGCATCAAACAGAAAAATCATAATTAAGTACAAGTCAAGTCAGAAATTTTGTCATCAGATTGTGCAGACATCAGATTGCACAAACATCAGATTGTGCAACCATCAGATTGCACAATCATCAGATTGCGCTGACAAAGCTTGCACAAGCATCATTTTATGCTGACAAGATTGTGCAAATCAGCCGATTCCGCTGACTTTTGCCAGCGCAATTCAACCGATTGTGCGAGAAGATATTCTTCATAAAAATGAAGAATAATGGTTTGTGCAACCAAAACCCTAAAAAGGGTGGCGCAGTATGATCACAGCTCTAAAAAGAGATGGATTTTAAGAACCAGCAAAGTCGAAAAAACTCTAAAAATAGTTTTCGATCGGGTTGTCTACCTCGTAAAGCAGGGTATGTAGTTTAATAACGGGAAGGACGAGGCGCAACACAGTCGAAGACTTGGTGGGGGCCTTGCCCTTGGCGGCGGCGGAGGAGCGCTTGGAAGCCATGAGATCGACGGGGAAGAAAGGCTGAAATCGGAGTAGGCTCGGGGTTTCTTTCTCTAAACACAATAAAAAAAAGTAAAGAATAATTTGAAGGATCGAGAGAACTATTTATAGTTTTTCAAAGAACCAACGGCCGCCACAGATTGCACCAAAAAAGCAGGGGCTGATTCATCCGATTGTGCAGACAGCTCAACGTATGCGCAACTTGATTTAAAATTCAAAGTATTTCGAAATTTGAATAAATTCAACTTTCGAAAAATTTGAAGGGGGTCTTGTAGGTCCTAAAAAATCAAGTTGCACCCGTCAACAAAGTCATGAAAATCAAGAAAATAGCTTTCAAATGAACTGCACAGACATCAGATTGCGCATCATCCAGATGGCGCAGACTGGACTGCGCACACTTTCAAGTGCGCAGGCAGACGTGGCAATGTCATCATTACCTGACACAATCAAATCTTCTGACAACTGACAGCACAAAGAATGAGGAGACTGTTCGTTATTGTGCCGCACAGCGCTCGAGGACAGCTGTACATGCAGCACAATCTGTTTGCAGCGCAATCCAACTCAGCGCGGTCCATCCTAGCGCAATCCAAAGTCAGTGCAATTTATGTGGCGCACTTCATCATGACAACTGACAAATGTACACGTGGCATTCATGCCATCAATTGCTCGCTACGTGGCAACCGTCTGTGCACGATCATGCACATTTAATCAAATGATGCCATGTGTCCATGACAGTTGGCCCACGATCAGACAACTGCCTGCGCAGTCTAATGCTGCGCAATCCAGTGCCTGCGCAATCCAACTTGTGCCATTCAGAATAACTACAAGTTAGTTATTTTTAGAACTCTATAAATAGAGTTTCAAGTCATCACTCAAGAGGATCAGACATAAAGTTCAGAAATATCAGAGAGTTCAGGAGTTCTTGTCCAAGTGCTGCTGCATTCTTCCGAGACTTTTGCCTTCAACTTCAGAGGCTACCGTCTTCAAAGTTCACATCGTCCAAGGGATAAAGTAATCGTCTTCTAGATTGGATTCCTACAGTTGTACTTTCCCAGAATTCTTGTAATCTCTTTACAAAGTTTGTATCAATAAAGTTCATATTTGTTTTTGCAAACAACGAGATTATAGTGTTTTTTTTTGTGTTTATTTTGTTGTTTCAGTATTGGTTGTGGATTATTTGTTTGTGTAGACTTTCATTTTTGGTTGTGGATTCATGTGGATTGGTTGTATACTTTGGATATTCGTTTACCGACTTTGGATATTTTACTCTTGTAGAATTTTCTTCTTGTTTGTGTTGATACATATGTATATTGTGATGTAACGGTGTTGAGTGTTCCATCGAAGGGTTTGCAAAGCTAGGAAGAAAATGTGCTTGTAGTTTTTTGTTATTTATTGAACTGCGGATAGAAAATATGATTATGTGGACATTCTGTAATTTATTTATTTTTTTTTTTATAATTTAGCGACGTTTAGCGACGTTTACCAACGTTTAGCGATGCAGCTAAACGTCGGTAAACGTCGCTAAATCACCAAGTTTAGCGGCATTTATCGACATTTAGCGTCCAAGTTTCTCTCGTCTACTGTCACGCTCCAAAACCAGAATACTGGAGAACGGGGGCAAAACAAAGCCAGCTACGTATATCAGAGTACGCCAATACCCCGAGATACGGTCAAAGCTGTCTAGAAGACAAGTGGGTGGACTCTAACATGCCGCTGACGACTCCTAAGGTCGAATAAATCCTATCTCAATCCAATCAACATAAGAAGCAATACAGAGTAAATCATATATGAGATGGGTAAGGCATCCCAAACACAAGTACATACATAATCATGAGAGCTGACATAATAAAAGATATATCAACTGATGTACAAAAGTACATAAATGTACAACTAGCAGTTGTCCAGAATATTCATCCACGTCGTACTAAGACGGAGGGAACAAAATCCAAAAACAAGGACTAACATATGTCCTTGGCTAATACACCACAAAATGAAAGTACAAGATAAAGTGGAAAATAAAGGTAACCCACTCGCTAATCCATGTCGGTCCTCTGAGTGCGAACCATTCAGAGGAGAAGACGGTAGATCTCGTGATCAACTATGGAACCTGGCCATGCAAAACCAGTAGGGTCAGACCCCAAATAGCAAGTACCACAAGGGCTCGAGGTGAACGACAAAGCCCAACAACAACACAACAACATAATGACAGAAATAAATAAATATGGGTCGAGACTAGTGCGGTACCAATGCACGTATCTCGAGAATATAAATGACTGAATAAAAATACTGAACCATATAGCAATAGAGAACAATAAGCCAATGAGCAACAAGGGACTTAGGAACTATTAGAAATCGGAGCCACAACCCTTAAACCAAACAAGGACCAGGGTTGCAGATCTTTTCCCTAGCAGAACTTAGCCTGTGGTCACTCATCGATATAAGAGCATATAAAGTAACAAACAATCAAAATTGTACGGCCAATCATTACCTACGGCTTGCTATCATTAACTATCTAGGGTTATCACAATCCTAATTACTAGTATACAAGTTAAGGATTTTCGTAACTACCTGATGCAGATACCCGGTTGTCCAGGGGTACGAGTAGTACATCTATTGTCCAACAAGACTGCTGGCAGATGAAACCTGTCTAGACTTGTAACATGAACAACCATATCATATAGTAGTAAAAGAAAACATATAACTGACTGTGCCGCAACCCGGCACGACATGTGACTCGATCGTATATCAATACGCGCAAACTTGGTAGGTCATGGAGCCCTTGCCTAGCAGGGTTGAGCCATGCCTCATGGGGCCCTTGGAGCTCGGGGTTGGTTGTGCGACTTTCCTCCTACAATGATCTACTTGAATTTACTAGTCATTTACCTTATCATATTCATGTCAAGTTCTCAAGTCGTGGACACTCAAGAATTCCTAAGATGACGTGTGTTATGTACGAGTAATTCGTAAGTTATCACTTACGAACATCCCCGTACTAACATCACGTGATACACGAAACAATACTCACACTCGATTGTCCAGTGCCAAGATGCAATAGATTAACATTTAACAAGCTATATCCACGGTGTCAAGGAAGAACATGTACTCATATCTCGGGTCTAGAAATCAATAAGAAAATCAAGTCATGAGTGCGCTACTACGAGCCACTATCAAGAATCTGGACATAAAACAATACGTGAACATGAACACATGTAATGTATATATAGTGTACAATCATGTTCTAACTATACAAGGTTATCTAATCATGTTAAGAGTCCATTACAATCGAGAAAATATCAAAAAACGGTCAAAAACAGGCAAAAATAGCTCAATTCAGCCTAAAACGGCGTACCGACGGTATTCCGGCCTAAAAACAGAAAGTTTCTGATGCAAAAATTGGCATACCGGAGGTATACACCGGCATACCGTCGGTATACCGGTTTTTCAAACAGCAACACAATTCAGATTTTTGCCTAAACTTGATTCGGCCATAAAAACTTTATTTTAAATCTAAATTCAGACATTCAAAAGTCAAAATTGCATAGAATTAAAATCCCTACAACATTAAACTATTAATTTCACAAATTCAAATATTTGATAGATCAATATCTCAAAATACTCAAATTATATCTAGAAACTCAGATCTACGCAATACTGTCGATCAAAACCAAAAGTGCTATATACTAAACATGTTAACAATTTAGAGGAGCATATTATAGAACAATAAAACTTTAATTTCTATGGAAAATAAAATTATAGCATGGTCATGTCACTTTTGAGCAAGATGTACTTGCCTAGGTTTAAGTTCCAAGCCTAATCTTCTACTCCACTACCAAGAGGGGTTCCGAAACCACACTCTAGGCCTCAAGGCCAAGCCTTCCTAAGCTTGAGGAAGAGGGAAGAGAGTAAAAGGAAATGGAAAAGGAAAGAAAAAGAGGGAAGAGAAACTCATCGGATATATATAGAGATGGTGAGTTAATCATGACCATTGGATCGTGATCCATCATATTCTAGATCAATCCTAGCCATTGAAAGAAAACCAATTGTCCATTGGATAATAGAATGCATCTACACTATTCACGAAAATATCTAAATGCTATTCATCAAAATATCTAAAATACTATTCATGAAAATATCGGAGACTATTCACGAAATATCTAAAATTGAAAAATTAAAAATGTGGAAATCTGCCCGGGCGGTATACCGTCGGTATACATCGGTACACCGTCGGTATGCCGGCCAAGGAGAAAAATCTATAATTTGGAAAAAATTTAAAGCGTTCCAAAGATCGAGAAAATACGAAATACAATACAAAATACGTATCCGTATATAAATACCGATACTATGTGACGAGTCTCACATCTACAGAGTCGGTGAACGTCGGTAGCAACTAGCATACGTTGCTAAATTCACCGACATTCGAGACGTCGACATTTTTCCGACATGGCGCCAGTGAACGTCGGTCAATTACCGACGTTTATTTGACATCAGTAAGTGTCGGTAATGGCGACGATTACCGACGTTTTGCCTGTCAGCGATATGGCTTTTCGAGATCACAGGAAAACGCTAAAAACGTCGGTAGATACGATTAGCGACACTTTTTGTCATATTAGCGACGTGTTCTGGCGTCGCTATGACTTATTTTGGTAGTAATTCTTTGATAGTGACTTTTTTGTCGATCTTCCTTTGGACGCCTAACGGTCATCGCGGAGTAGGGTCCCTAACGGACGCCTTCGGGCACCTCATTGTACTCGTCCAGCCCTCTTCACAAGCTTGTACATACAATCAATGCCAGAAATATAGCCAACTATATAGGAAAGGAGTGATCATTTGGCACCAGATATCTGGAGGTGTGGAAAGAGCTGTAAGAAGGGAAAAACTGTCAACAAATGACGATTGCTCATGAAGCTATCCACATAAAGACCCCTTCTTTCTGACAAAGAAATCACAATGACAGGTACCTGGGAGCATAACGATCAAATGAATGAAATACGAAGAGTGAAGATGATATAGTCATAGATATTAGGTTGTAACTTGGTCATGAAAAAATTGCTTTTTGTTACACCCACGAAGTATAGAAAGTGCCAACCGGAAAGGAGTTAGGAATAGGAAGAAGGAGAAGCGAGAAACAATTCAATAGAAGAATCTATTAAAGAAGGACTAAAGGATAATAGGATTTTTTTTCTAGAGGACACTTTTATATCAAAGACAGAGAGAACTTAGATACATATGAGTAGGACAGTAGCTTCAAGCTAGAAGCAAAACCCCATCTGTAATTGACAAGAATGTCTGACCGGAAGGAAGTAAGGCACATAAGTTACTTGACTAAATGATCGACCGAAAGGAAGGATTGTATAAATACTAGAAGTGCAAAAAAGTTCCCTTAGACTCTTTGTGAACACTTGCATTGCTTGATGATCACTCTTTAATGTGAGCATTGTTGGTTAAGTGAGTCATTCTACGACTTTTCTTATTTGTTCAGTTGTTGCAAGCGAGAGCGAGCGGCTAAAGCGATCCCAACAACGACCCTTTCGTGATAAAAATGAGTTTGGTGTGAGGCTTCATCGATTGAGAAATCAGATAGAATACCTATAATTTATATCACAACACCTTTTCGTATACTCTGACTTACCGAGAAGGCGCACAACTCTTCTTCTTCTGGCCTTCACCTCCCGCGCCGGCTCGAAAATAGAACCCAGCCCCTTCTAATGCATTCATTTCTGTAAGAATGTGGGATCCAAAGCTAAGCCCCCTCATATTCGAGGTCGGATGGCCTCGCCCCACAAGCACCCTTCAAAGGAAGGGCTTCCAAGCTTTCTGGCAAGGGATAGATACATATATTCCTATTTGTCAAACGTGTCGCAAATTCGAAATTCAAATGATAATCATATAAATTTTGGTTCAAGCACGAATGTAGGTCCAGCCAATACTCAGAACTCAGATACTAGACAATAGTTGACGGTAGGCCGATGAATCACCGACGACCAAAGAAACAAGGTCTTGGCCGACAAGGCACCGTCTCTGCCGTATTGCATCAATATGGATCACATAATCCATTGGGTGTACATTCAGAGATGGAAAAAATTGGTCTTACCCTTTTTTTATGTAAAGGATCTAGTAGGTCAGGTAGCTTTTGCTATCTTTTTTTCTATTTAACTTTTTTATTCCACTACTAAAATACAACGATTTAGCGATGGTACTATCCGTCGCTAATTGAAATTACCGACGGATTACCGACGGATACGGGCTGAAAAAATCTGTCAGGAATAACCTCGTCGCTAAAAGTAGTCCGTTGCTTACCGACTACTTAGCGACGGATTACCGTTGGCTACATCAAAACAATTAGCGACGGCTAGCCGACGGTTTTCGGTCAATTTTGACAGTTTAAAATTTTAATGTAGCAACGTTTAGCGACGGACAAACCGTCGCTAAACCGTCGTTAAACGCGTATTAGAGGGTTTCTGATACGCAAAATATGTCGCTAATCCGTCACCAGCCTCGTCGGATTAGCGGTGGAGTAGCCACGGATATTCCGTCGATAGGCTCATGGATATCTTTCATAATTCCAGGACCTTGGCGACGAATAACCCGTCAGATTTTAGTCGCCCATCTGTTGCTAACTGGGAATCCCCCAGTTAGCGACGGATAGCCGTCGGAAAGTGGTCGCCAGTCCATCGATAGCTGGGAATTTTTTGAAAAAATAGCATAAAATGGACATTCCCAATATACACAATTCTAATATACAAAACATAAAATAATCCCCAAGCAAATCCAACATACACAGTTCTAATATACACAATTCCAATATACAAAACACAAATATTCAATATTCAATAAAACAAATATCCCAAGCACAAATATACAAAACACACAAATATTCTAATATACAAAACACACAAACAATTCCAACACACAAATATCCCAAGCATTCAAATTGTTCACAAAAACACAAATATTCAATATTTAAACACAAATATTCAATATTCAATAAAAATGAAATCGAATTTGGCCTCAGCAAAGACCGCAAGTCAGACGATGATTCCTCACAGCCAGGGATTATAGTTGCGTTGAGGCATATACCATTCTCTCAGCCACTTTGCATACGAAGGCTCAATCTGGTTGAGGTCTTCTGTAGGGACAGGAGGGTCAGACCTGCTACTACTCTCTGACGGTGGCTCCTTCTTAACTTCAACCTTGGGAGCAATCTCTTCCCTGATGGTCATCGGTTCTTCCTTGACCTCGACCTTTGGTAACACCTCATCCTTAACAGTCACCAGCTCTTGTTTGACGACGGGGACTTCCTCCGTGTCGACCTCCAAGGGTTCCTTGCCTCGGCCCCTTCCTCGGCTAGCAGCACCACCTCGAGGAGTCTTGGGAGCCATCTCTCTGACAAAATTTTTTATATAGGGTAAAGAAATTTACTCAAATTATAAAAAAAAAGTAAGAAGTTTATCGAAATTGTAATTGGAGTAATGAAACGACATTAGAGATGGCGTGTCATAGTGGTCGGACGGGAGGGGGGGTGACGAGCCACCACCCATGGTGCGCTAGGGGGACGCCTACAAATCACAGGGACAGTGACGCACAAATACCGCTCGAGTGAGCCAAAGGCATGCAGCCACTTCCTCCCTCCATTCCCCCTCTTCCTCTCTCATGCTATCAACGTCACAACTTTTCCAGTACTGCTCCCTCTAATGATGATGAACGAAAAAATCAAAGACCCCCCTCTCCTTTCTCACTCTTCACAGTTCTCACAACAGGAAGGATCAGTGCTTTCTAGTTCTCTTCCATCCATCCATTCCTTCTGTGAAACCCGTAATTTTAGTTAATTACTTGAATTAGTTAATTAATTCTGGAAATTCGATTTTTTGTTGCTAAATTATTAAAATTTACTGTTTTAATATTTTGTCAAATTAGTATTAAAAAAACTAAATAGAAAGTTACTAATTTTAAAATAAATAAAACATGGATTTTTGTCTGTCATCCAGACCCGAAACCAAATTTAAAACTAAAGACATTCTTAGTTTTGATTACAAATATTTTATCGCATTTCTTAAAAAAACAAATTTTGCCAAAAGTTTTTTTTTAAAATTCATTTTTAAGCTTTAGGTCCAAAGCCATTTTTTTCATTAAAAACCAAGCCAGTTGAAGCCTTTAGGATTTTAACCCATTAGTTTTTTGAGCCCAAAGGCCATATATAATTCATCTGACCATTCATTCTGTGAATGGATGAATGAATTTTCATTCATTAGTGTTGTACAAACTTTTTACTTTGGAATGAATGAGATTACACTTCACCTTCTCCAACCTAACCGACGATCCCTTCGTTTCTTTTCCGAACGGTCGTGGCCGTTCCCTTCCCCTTTCCGAAACTGACATGTCCGACCACCCCCCTCTGTTCTCCATTCTATATAAACCCTCTTCCTTCTCCATCTTCCCCATCACCATTTTCCAAAACCCCAAATCCACCCCTAGCCAGATCTGGCCGAGCCCTCCGGCGACCGAAGCTCCGCCTTCGCCGCCCCAACCCCGTGGGTTTTCCGGCGCTGTTCCTGCCGGATCTGCTCCTAGGCGCCCATTTTCCGGTCTGGCACCCCGATCCAGGCCCTCCGGCACTTCCCGTGGCCGACCGACCAGCACTGCCCCGGCCTCCCGCCGAGCTCGGCGACCCAGATCCCGTCGTCCCTTTGTACTTCCGTGGCTCGCAGCACTTCTGCGAGTTTACGTCTCCGTTGTACGAGTGTTCTTGGGCATTCCCGTGTTTCCGCGGATTCGCGTGTTCCGAGTCTGAGGCAACTCTTCAGATTCCGTCGATTTGGGTAACCTCTGTTAATCCCGTAGTTTTCCTCTTTGGATATAGTCTGTGATGATAATTGGTCCACCGATTCCTTCGGGAATTCGGATTTTTGGTTACGTTTCAATTACGTTACCATTTCAATTTTTTCGAAGTTTCTTCGGAAATTGGTATGCTGCTGGTTTGGTTCTGTGATCTTTCGATTCCGGAATTTCGAATCCTTCGGAAATATTTCTGTGATTATTTTGGTTTTAGAAGAACCTTGTTTCTGAAAAGGTTTTGGTTTGGATTGGTGTGGGAATTGGTTTTGTGATATTTCGAATTGGTTTCGGGAAATTCCGATTTTGTTCGGGAATTCTGAATTCATTTCGGAAAATGATTTATTAGATATTTTTATAATAAAAGTGGGTATCCCTGGTTTGGGATTTATTTTGTAGGAAAAATCGGCACGTTTCCCAGTTTTGGGTTATCCCGAAAATAGAGAATGTTGCCGAAATTTCTATAAAAATTTAATTATAAATTTTAAAAATGAATTTCGGAAAAGAATACTATTTTTGATTTATTGGGCGACGACCTTATTGGTCAATGGGCCACGACTGAATGCAAACGAAACCGGTTTCGTCCGGACGTTGAGGCATTAGCTATAAAAATGACGATTGGACCAGTTCTGAGACTCAATAATTTTATATTTTGTAGAAATATTAAATATTATTTATATTTAATTTTGTAGGCAGTTTACAGGACTAACGAATTTTTCTTATTTTAATTCTTGGGAATGTAAGGGCATAAGCCCATTTACTATTCTGCAGTTTTGTAATAAGTAGGTAGTAGCTGTGGTTTTCTGGATTTTGTGAGAATGCGTAAAATTAGGAATAAAAATTATATTAATTACAATTTGTAAAATTCACGATATTTCTCATTTAAAGGAAAAACATATTTTTATATAATTATCAAAAGTATTAAGTTTTTTCCGAATAAACGGCAAAACCTGATAAATACAAGTTTTTTCCAAAGGTTTAAATATCAATTGATATTCTTAATTGTAACGCACTAATACAACGTTTTTGTTGTGTTAGCTAATTAAAGACTAAAATTGACTAGGACACAACTAGAGATTGTAACTAGTTTAGCATCATTGGCAACATTGGTTTTCTGAGACAAATTTCCAAATGTAGGATTTCAAGGAAGAACCTGATTTCCCGTCCCGACGTATCGACCCATCCAGTCAAGTCATTTTGAGGCAAGTACAAGTTTGTGGTAGATTACAATTAGTTAATAATTTTTTAATACAATTTTAAATCACGATATAACACGGAACTCTTCTGAGAGTAATGACTGTAACAACTGTAACTATTGGGGCTGGGGGAGTAGCTAGTGGATATGACCACATCCAATAGTATAACTGATTGTATTAGCTTACCCCTCAAACACACGGGGATAAGCCATACCATATCACTAGGATATTACTGTAACAAAACCCAATCCGGTCATATTCATTACCTATTCATATTTCACTATTTTTTTAACTGCTGGAAAATATTTACTTTAAATTGTTTAAAAGTGCATATTTCCATTATTAATTTTAATTTTTAAAATATCATGAATTTGTACTTTGCTCCCTCCTGACTGGAGACTATATTTTAGGTCCTGTTGAGGTTGCAGAGCTACTGATTAGTAGCTATTATGACCCAGAGTTACACCCTGCTGTGCTTCCCGAGGATGGATTATGGATGAGGATGTTGCTTTTATTTAGATATTATTTTCCATTTTGTTAGTTTTGCCTAAAAGAACAATGTGACTTAATTTGGTGGTTTATGTTTGTAATCTGTACTTGACAAGTTTTAAGTTTTTAATTTATCGAATCTTATTTATTGTGGCAAATTTAGTTTGAGTTGTTGATTACCTGCATATGGAAGTTACAGCTTACTGCCGTCGTCTCATCAACGGTGCATGCTGGGCATGATCCGATTCGTCCTAAGTAATTAGGACCGGGTCGTGACATTTTTAGTGGTGGCCCATGCAGGTCGAATCAACGACTTAGGAAAATACTTAGAGACATTTAGAACACTAGAACAATAATTTGCCACAACATAGGACCGAAATATATTATAATTAAATATTTTTGTTTGATTATAGATAGGCTACCTTGCTTATTTATATCCTAAACCTTCCAGAGAATGGCCACTGACAATATCAATCCTGCTGGCGATGGGGTATCTTCACCCTATCATACCCCACCTCCCCAATCAAGTCCGGATCCTACACCTCGGCTGGCCGACCGTCCCCATAATACAACGACGGGTCCATCAACTTCTCGGACGGAGATGCAGCCCCCTGTGGTTTCGCCCACTCCAGCTGCTCCACCGGTGCCTGTGGACCCCACCAACCTCATAGGTCTGCTAAGAGGAGTGCTAGAAGCCCAGAGAACTCAAGCTGAAGCTCATCGAGAGACGGCAATTATGAGAGAAGGCATGGAGAATGCCCATAGCGTGGCAATGGCTGCATTGGAGAGAGGAGAAGCAGCTCAACAGGAACCAAGGCCTGCCAAGGTAAACATAAATTTAAGGATTAATTTATGTAAAATTAAGGCCATTTAATTAATAGGAATCATATTGCCAAGGTGGGCGATATTGAGAGTTTAAGAAGCAGAACCCTCGACCCTTCAAGGGAACCGAGGGAATCGTCTATGCTGATGAATGGCTCGATAGTATGGAGCGTCTTCTAAGCGTCGCTCGCTTCCAGAAGACCTTAAGGCTGAAGCAGTGGGACTCCAACTGCAGAATGTAGCAAGCACCTGGTATCGAAATGAACCCCGACTCCAGGATAGGCAGATTGACTGGGACACCTTCAAGAGGTTGTTCAAGAGGAAGTTCTTCCCAACATCAGAGTTGCGGGAGATGGAGAGGCAATTTCAGAACTTGAAGCAAGGAAATATGACTGTTGGAGAATATGCGACAGAATTCGGCCAACTCAGCCGTTTTGCCAAGAACCTGGTGGCTGACCCTGAAGATCGTGCTGAAAGGTTTAGACATGGGCTGAGAGAGGAGATCCGCACTCATGTGATCTCAGGCGGTGCTAAGACCTATGAAAAGATCCTGGAGCGAGCCCAAGATATAGAGAAGAGCCAACCCGCTCGCTCAAAGAGGGATTATCCTGGAACTAACAACTTCCAGGGAAATCAGAAGAGGCCCAAAAATAAAACAACCGACCTTCCCACCACCACCAGCAGAACCAGCAGGCAAGGAACAATGATAGGGCACCTCAGAGGCAGATCCCTGTCTGCGACTATTGCAAAAGGCCGGGGCATCAAGCAAATATCTGCAGAAGAGACTAGGACATTGTCTAGTCTGTAGGTCTTCCACCCACCAAGTGAAGGACTGTCCCTCGGCGGCTCATCGGATTGGAGCAACACAACAGAAAGGCCTCTGCCCACTTAGCAACAACAATTTGGGCAGCATCAACAGAAGACTGGGCGAGCTTTTGGCCTAGCAGCAGAGGAACAAGGGGTCGGAGCAGGAACCTACAGCTGATGTCATCGCAGGTTTCATTTATGTGCATTCCTATCCTGCCTTAGCTTTATTTGATTCAGGAGCATCACATAGTTTCATATCCACAAAATTCATCTCTGCACACCACATAGATGGGTTTTAGTAAGAAGATTTGTAGAGTCATGACCGGTGGAGGACCCCTACCCATCACTGAGACCTGTAATTGCCCTATCACCATATCAGGCCACAAATTCATAGCACCTTTGCTTGTGATGCCCTTACCCAATTATGATATAGTCCTAGGGATGGACTGGTTGAGTAAGCAGCATGCGCTGATAGACTGTCACAGGGATGTGTAGTCTTCAGCCCACCTGGAGAACCGGAGTTTGAAATCTCTCGAACTCCGGAGGATATGGAGTGTGTTACCTACACCTCTATCACAGAAGAATCGGACCTCCCCATCCTATCATAGCAGAATTTATGGATGTCTTCCCTGATAGTCTTCCCGGGTTACCCCCAGACCGAGACATAGAGTTCACCATTGACCTAGTCCCCGGCTATTTCCTATTTCTAAGGGATGCTACAGAGTCAACCCGAAGGAGGCCAAGGAGATGAAAGATCAGATCAATGAACTGAAGGCTTTGGGATTTATCCGAGACGGAGCTTCACCCTGGGGAGCACCTGTCCTGTTTGTTCCAAGAAGGACGGAACTGTGAGGATGTGCATCGACTACCGGGCACTGAACAATATCACAATCAAGAATAAGTACCCTTTCCCTGGATCGTGACCTGTTTGACCAACTCAGTGGAGCCAAGGTGTTCTCGAAGATTGACCTCAGATCCGGCTACCATCAGATCAAGGTCAGGAAGGAGGACATTCCCAAGACGGCGTTCAACACCAAGTATGGGCAGTTTGAATTCTTGGTCATGCCGTTTGGACTGACAAATGCTCCTGCTGTATTCATGAACCTTATGAACAAGGTTTTCCATGAATACTTAGATCAATTTATTGTTGTCATTGATGACATTTTGATCTATTCGAAGACTGAAGAGGAGCATGAGGAGCACCTCAGGAAGTTTTGGGAACTTTGAGGAAAGAGAAGTTATATGGTAAGCTATTCAAATGTGAATTTTTCTAGACAAGGTGGATTTTCTTGGCCATGTTGTCACAGGAGAAGGAATTTCGGTGGATCCTAAGAAGATAGCTGCTGTGGAGAAGTGGTCTACCCCAAGCTCAGTTGCTGAGATCAGAAGTTTCTTGGGCTTGGCTGGCTACTACCAGAAGTTTGTGAAGGATTTTGCCAGAATTGCTGAACCGATGACGAAGCTTACTCGGAAGAATGAAGAGTTCATCTGGACGGAAGATTGCCAGGCTGCATTCGAGGAGCTGAAGAAGAGGCTGACCACTGCACCAATCCTTGTGCCTACCCGCATGAACTGGTGGTTTTTCAATCTACAGTGATGCCTCTGGAAAAGGACTGGGTTGCGTTCTTCAAAAAATGGTAAAGTGATTGCTTACGCATCTAGGCAATTACGGAACCATGAGAAGAATTATCCCACACATGACCTGGAGCTTGCTGCAGTCATCTTTGCGCTGAAGCTATGGAAGCATTATCTCTATGGAGAGAGAGTGGAAATATATACAGACCAAAAAGTCTGAATATGTTTTCACTCAGAAAGAGTTGAACATGAGACAAAGAAGATGGCTGGAACTGATGAAGGATTTTGACATCGACCTACAGTACCATCCGGGTAAGGCTAATGTGGTTGCTGATGCACTTAGTCGATACCCAGTGGCGATGTTTTTGACCAAGGAACGACACTTGTTGGAGGACATAGAGAAGCTTGGTCTGGAGATTGTACTGCCTGAGGAGAAGATGAAGGAACTGGGGCGAGAAGCTGATGTACCTGGAGCTGACTCAACCATGATGCAGTTGCAATTGCGTTCAAGTCTGATGGACAAAATCAAGGAGACACAATTCCAAGACGAGACGCTTTGCAAGCTCAGAGATGAAGTGCTGGCAGGAACACTTGAAGGTTTCTCTATCGCCAGTGATGTAGCATTGAAGAATGGTACGAGGCTGTTGTACCATCTGGCGAATTAAGGAATGAGCTGATGCAAGAAGCGCACCAGTACAGTATTCCATACATCCTGGAGCTAATAAGATGTATCGGGATATGCGTACCATCGTTTGGTGGTATGGAATGAAGAAGGATGTATCCAGATTTGTGGCTAGATGCTTGATTTGCCAACAAGTGAAGGAGCAGACAGAGACCCGCAGGACTTCTACAGCCGCTGGACATTCCGGAGTGGAAGTGGGAGCATATAACAATGGACTTTGTGTCAGGACTGCCTCGATCCCAAGGAGGAAGGACGCTATTTGGGTTATTGTGGACCGACTGACTAAGTCGGCACATTTATTCCCTTCAAGGTTGGTTTATCCACCGAGAAGTTGGCGGCACTGTACATGCGGCACATCTACCGGATTCATGGAGTACCGGTAAGTATTGTATCTGACCGAGATACTAGATTTACCTCATATTTTGGAAGAGTTTGCATGACAGCTTGGGAACAAAACTGAAGTTCAGCACAGCCTATCATCCCCAAACTGACGGACAATCTGAGAGGACCATCCAGACGCTAGAAGATATGCTGAGATCTTGCGTCTTGAATTTGGAGGATCCTAGGAGGATCACTTGCGTTTAGTAGAATTCTCCTACACAACAGTTACCAAGCTAGCATTGGTATGACCCCATTTGAAGCACTTTATGACGTCGTTGCCGCACTCCACTTGCATGGGACGATGTAGGAGAAAGAATACTACTGGGGCCAGAGATGGTGACTGATGCAGCAGAGAAAGTGAAGGTAATTAGAGACAAGCTAAGGATCGCCCAAGACAGGCAAAAGCATTGGGCAGATAGCAGTCGTCGACCCCTGGAATTTGAAGAAGGAGATAGTATCTTTGTGAAGATTTCTCCTACCAGAGGAACTATCCGATTTGGCAGAGCTGGGAAGCTGAGTCCCAGATATATCGGACCATTTCAAATTTTGAGCCGAATTGGTGAAGTGGCGTATCGGTTAGCTCTACCAGCTAATCTTGAGGGCGTGCACAACGTCTTCCACGTTTCGCAGTTCAGACGCTACATCCCGGATCCGAGTCACATCTTGGACCACTCGGAGCTGGAGATTGGACCGAGCCTCACAGTACCAGAGAAGCCTGTAGCAATTTTGGATAGAGCGAGAAGAGGACCAGGACTTCAGTGACTCCCATAGTCAGAGTTATGTGGAGGCACGATTCCCCAGGCGAGTCTATCTGGGAGCGAGAGGATGAGATGCGGGAGCAATACCCGTATTTGTTTGAGACCTGAGGTAATTCCTAACCTTATCTCTTAAATTTCGAGGACGAAATTTCTTAAGGAGGGAAGGTTGTGAAACCCGTAATTTTAGTTAATCACTTGAATTAGTTAATTAATTCTGGAAATTCAATTTTTTGTTGCTAAATTATTAAAATTTAGTGTTTTAATATTTTGTCAAATTAGTATTAAAAAAAACTAAATAGAAAGTTACTAATTTTAAAATAAATAAAACATGGATTTTTGTCTGTCATCCAGACCCGAAACCGAATTTAAAACTAAAGACATTCTTAGTTTTGATTACAAATATTTTATCGCATTTCTTAAAAAAAACAAATTTTGCCAAAAGTTTTTTTAAAAAATTCATTTTTCAGCTTTAGGTCCAAAGCCATTTTTTTATTAAAAACCAAGCCCATTGAAGCCTTTAGGATTTTAACCCATTAGTTTTTTGAGCCCAAAGGCCATACTTATAATTCATCTGACCATTCTTTCTGTGAATGGATGAATGAATTTTCATTCATTAGTGTTGTACAAACTTTTTACTTTGGAATGAATGAGATTACACTTCACCTTCTCCAACCTAACCGACGATCCCTTCGTTTCTTTTCCGAACGGCCGTGGCCGTTCCCTTCCCCTTCCGAAACTGACATGCCGACCACCCCCCTCTGTTCTCCATTCTATATAAACCCTCTTCCTTCTCCATCTTCCCATCACCATTTTCCAAAACCCCAAATCCACCCCTAGCCAGATCTGGCCGAGCCCTCCGGCGACCGAAGCTCCGCCTTCGCCGCCCGACCCGTGGGTTTTCGGCTGTTCCCGTCGGATCCGCTCCTAGGCGCCCGTTTCTCGGTCTGGCGCCCCGATCCAGGCCCTCCGGCACTTCCCGTGGCCGACCGACCAGCACTGCCCCGGCCTCCCGCCGAGCTCGGCGAGCCAGATCCCGTCGTCCCTTTGTACTTCCCATGGCTCGCAGCCCTTCCGTGAGTTTTCGTCTCCGCTGTACGAGTGTTCTTGGGCATTCCCGTGTTTCCGCGGATTCGCGTGTTTCGAGTCTGAGGCAACTCTTCAGATTCCGTCGATTTGGGTAACCTCTGTTAATCCCGTAGTTTTCCTCTTTGGATATAGTCTGTGATGAAATTGGTACACCGATTCCTTCAGGAATTCGGATTTTTGGTTACGTTTCAATTACGTTACCATTTCGATTTTTTCGAAGTTTCTTCGAAATTGGTATGCTGCTGGTTTGGTTCTGTGATCTTTCGATTCCGGAATTTCCGAATCCTTCGGAAATATTTCTGTGATTATTTTTGGTTTTAGAAGAACCTTGTTTCTGAAAAGGTTTTTGGGTTTGGATTGGTATGGGAATTGGTTTTGTGATATTTCGAATTAGTTTAGGAAAATTCCGATTTTGTTCGGGAATTCTGAATTCATTTCGGAAAATGATTTATTAGATATTTTATAAATAAAATTGGGTATCCCTGGTTTGGGATTTATTTTACAGAAAAAATCGACACGTTTCCCAGTTTTGGGTTATCCCGAAAATAGAGGAAAATGCTGCCGAAATTTCTATAAAAATTTAATTATAAATTTTAAAAATGAATTTCGGAAAAGAATACTATTTTTGGATTTATTGGGCGACGACCTTATTGGTCAATGGGCCCCGGCTGAATGCAAACGAAACCGGTTTCGTCCGGACGTTGAGGCATTAGCTATAAAAATGACGATTGGACCAGTTCTGAGACTCATAATATTTTATATTTTTGTTAGAAATATTAAATATTATTTATATTTAATTTTGTAGGCAGTTTACAGGACTAACGAATTTTCTTCATTTTAATTCTTGGAAATGTAAGGGCATAAGCCCATTTACTATTCTGCAGTTTTGTAATAAGTAGGTAGTAGCTGTGGTTTTCTGGATTTTGTGAGAACGCGTAAAATTAGGAATAAAAATTATATTAATTATAATTTGTAAAATTCACGATATTTCTCATTTAAAGGAAAAACATATTTTTATATAATTATCAAAAGTATTAAGTTTTTTCCGAATAAACGGCAAAACCTGATAAATACAAGTTTTTCCCAAAGGTTTAAATATCAATTGATATTCTTAATTGTAACGCACTAATAACAGCATTTTGGTTGTGTTAGGTAATTAAAGACTAAAATTGACTAGGACACAACTAGAGATTGTAACTAGTTTAGCATCATTGGCAACATTGGTTTTCTGAGACAAATTTCCAAATGTAGTATTTCAAGAAAGAACCTGATTTCCCGTCCCGACGTATCGACCCATCCAGTCAAGTCATTTTGAGGCAAGTACAAGTTTGTGGTAGATTACAATTAGTTAATAATTATTTTAATGCAATTTTAAATACGATATAACACGGAACTCTTCTGCGAGTAATGACTGTAACAACTGTAACTATTGGGGACTGGGGGAGTAGCGTAGTGGATATGACCACATCCAATAGTATAACTGATTGTATTAGCTTACCCCTCAAACACACGGGGATAAGCCATACCATATCACTAGGATATTACTGTAACAAAACCCAATCCGGCCATATTCATTACCTATTCATATTTCACTATTTTTTTTAACTGCTGGAAAATCATTTACTTTAAATTGTTTAAAAGTGCATATTTCCATTATTAATTTTAATTGTTAAAATATCATGAATTTGTACTTTGCTCCCTCCTGACTGGAGAATATTTTTTAGGTCCTGTTGAGGTTGCAGAGCTACTGATTAGTAGCTATTATAACCCAGAGTTATACCCTTGTGCTTCCCGAGGATGGATTACTGGATGAGGATGTTGCTTTTATTTAGATATTATTTTCCATTTTGTTAGTTTTGTCTAAAAGAACAATGTGACTTAATTTGGTGGTTTATGTTTGTAATCTGTACTGGACAAGTTTTAAGTTTTTAATTTATCGAATCTTATTTATTGTGGCAAATTTAGTTTGAGTTGTTGATTACCTGCATATGGAAGTTACAGCTTACTGCCGCCGTCTCATCAACGGTGCAGGCTGGGCATGATCCGATTCGTCCTAAGTAATTGGGACCGGTTCGTGACACCTTCGTTCTGATCAAGCTTCTTCCTTCTCCTCTCCTCCACCATGGCTTTGGACCCATATGCTCCTTCCTACTTCCCTTCTTCTTATTTGACTCTCTCAGCCACATATGATATCCAGCTCAAGTGTAGAGTCGGGGAGAAGAAGTGGGCAGAAAGAGGAGGGGGAAGCAGCACAGCCGGCGGTATGACCTGGAGGAAGTACGGAGGTTTTCTTCAACATCCGTAGGAAAACTATAAGGATATATCTTTTCACAACATGTCACCTTGTCAAAGACCCTTAATGTGACAAACATGTTACCATGTCGGAGGACTAACATGTCATAATTTTTAAGCCGTGTGTTTTGACATAATCTCCCAACTCTTTCCTCCTATGTAGTAATCTTGCATTTCTTTATGAAGTTCAAGACGACATATTTTTTCATTACGAGTCACTATATGCCATCTGAACTTCATAAAGAAATACAAGATTACTACATAGGAGGAAAGAGTTGGGAGGATTATGTCAAAGCATACGAAAATTATGACATGTTAGTCTTTCGACATCGCGGTAACATGATATTCACATTATGGGGCTTTGATAAGGTGACATGTTCTGAAAAGATATATCCTTATAGTTCTCCTACGGATGTTGAAGAAAACCTATGTACTTCCTCCAGGTCATGCCGCGGTTGTGCTGCTTCCCCTCCTCTTCCTGGCCACTTCTCCCCTGACTCTACACTTGAGCTAGATATCATACATGGCTGAGAGAGTCAAATAAGAAAAATAAAAGTAGGGAGGAGCATATAGGTCCAGAGCCATGGTGGAGAAGAGGAGAAGGAAGAAGCTTGATCAGAACGAGGAATGGATGGATGGAAGAGAACTAGAAAGTACTGATCCTTCCTGTTGTGAGAACTGTGAAGAGTGTGAAAGGAGAGGGGGGTCTTTGATTTTTGCGTTCATCATCATTAGAGGGAGCAGCACTGGAAAAGTTGTGACGTTGATAGCATGAGAGAGGGAGAGGGGGAATGGAGGGAGGGAAGTGGCTGCATGCCTTTGTCTCACTCGAGCGGTATTTGTGCGTCAGTGTCCCTGTTATTTGTAGGCGTCCCCCTAGCGCGCCATGGGTGGTGGCGCGTCACTCCCCTCCCGTCCGACCACTATGACACGCCATCTCCAATGTCGTTTCATTACTTTGATTACAATTTTGATAAACTTCTTACTTTTTTATAGGACGGATGTACTTATGTCGTTGGGCCTATCGTGCAGTAATTGGTGGATCCGCTGGTATGGTCGGATATACTTAGTTTCTGCATCGCCAGTCGAATGGCTGCATGGACTATGTCCTGATCACCATGTCATAGTCCAATACAATCTAGAGATTGACACAGTACTAATTCATATATGTAGTCCAATACAAATAGTCTAATACAAAAACAAACCAATACAAATAGTCCAATACAATAAGTACTATAGCTAATGAGAACCACGCAGCTCACGCAAACGCTCAGTGATACGATCACGCAACCACCTCGAATAAGTGGGACCGACGGCGACAGAGAGATGTAGTCCATTGCAGGTGCTGGATGAATAGAACTCCCGGTCTCACTAGCTACCGGTGCCACTTCCTCCTTAAAAGTAGGAGGAGCCACCTCAACATTCAGTATTTCCCTCAAACGACGTGCCGCTTCTCGGGTCATGGGTGCCATCTCGTAAGATCGATATTCACAAATAAAATAATTGTAACATAAGCAAGCTAACTAAAGGAACCATCATCTCGTTTGAGTACTTCGAAAGTAGATAAATACATAATATTCATTTTTTGCTAAATGTGAGAACGGATGGCTCAGAAACAATCCAAAATTTATTCTAGCATACATTAGAGTGAATTATCTATGTTCTGTACATATGGTGTAGTATATGTTCTTATCGTATCTAGTATCTGAAGAATGTAACAGAATCAAGATGAACTCACATAATGTACTAAGACAACATCTACTATATATAGAGATAGTGATAGCTTGTCATATCATCATTGTCGAGGGATGATGGTCGGAGGATAGTCAACTTTATCTACGGCTACATAGTTTCTGCCTCGCCAGTCGAATGGTTGCAGGGACTATGTCGGAGGACAGTCAACTTTATTAATAGTTATTGTTTTTCGATACCAAAAAATTCGATACTCCAATCCTAAACCACCGATATTACCGATATCCCTGATCCGATACTCATAGGAATGGTCCGATACCGATTCCGATATCGATTCTGATACCCCTCCCCCGATTCGATACTCATAGAATTGGTCGATCCGAAACTACCTATACCCCCTCACCCGATGATACACGATCCGAAACTACCGATACTCATAGGAATGGTCCGATCCGAAACCACCGATACCCCCACCCGAAACCCTACCCTGCCCCGAAACCTCCCCGACCCCTCCACCACCCACCTCCCCACCACCACCCCTCCTTGACCCCTCCACGATAGCACCCCCTCCCTCGACCCCCTCCCCGACAGCACTCTACCCACCCCACCCCACCACCCTCCTCGACCCCCCTTCCCCGCCCCCCCTGCCCTCACCCCCATCCACCCCACCCCCGACCCCCTCACCGACAGCACCCACCACCACCCCCCCCCACAACCCCACCACCC